>CAJNDT010006052.1:30000-220000 GCA_905221615.1 Symbiodinium sp. CCMP2592
CTTTTTTCTGACCTCTGAAGCCCTTGCAGGATCTTACCATGCAACCTTCAACACCTGGTCTCATGTCTGACCCTCTGTGAACAAAAGACATCTTGCTGCACTCCTTACACACCTTGAAAAAGCTTGCATGGTCCTTAAAGAAATCATCGCTGGCATTGCCATCGTAGTCCTCAAACTCAGCCAGCTTCTCCTCCTTCTGCCCCGCCCATGGGTCGTTCTCAGCGTCCTCCCACGGATCCTTCAGGGTGTAGGGTTCAGGGTTTAGGTTTCAGGGTTTAGGTTTCAGGGTGTAGGGTTCAGGGTTTTGGTTTCAGGGTTTAGGTTTCAGGGTTTTGGTTTCAGGGTTTAGGTTTCAGGGTGAGGGTTCAGAGTTCAGAGTTATGGGTTCAGGTTTCAAGGCTTAGGTTTCAGGGTGTGGGGTTCAGGGCTTAAGGTTCAGGGTCTAGGGTTTCGGCGTTTTTACTGGGTTAAGGTTTGGGTACATTGGTGTCTCTCCAGACACACACTTGTCTCTCCAGACATTTTTTCGGCGGGGTCAGGGTCCTGGGTCCTCGGGGTCATCCTGGTTCTTCTTCTGCTTCTTTCCTTCTGGGCCATCCTTGGCGCTTTAGGGGGGTTCGCACAAAAATTGTCTATCCAGACAATGAAGCCACTTGTCTTTCCAGACATTATATTTCCAAACAAACACAACAATTAACCATCTAAAACAAAGGCTCCTGGTCCTTCTGCGGCGGCGGTGGCGGCGGGGGATCCTTCTTGTCGTCCTTCTTGTGCGGGGCATCCTGCAGGGTTTAACTCATGTACTATATGTCTTTCCAGACACTACATTCTGTATATAAACACAAAAACAATATAAAGCCCAGGCTCCTTCTCGCCGGTCTGATCCCCCTGCCAGTCCTCATCGCGGTACGACGATCCTCCCCACTGCGAGCCTCCCCAGGACCACCAGTCCCAGCCCTGGTTCCAGGACCACTCATCACCATCATCTCCATCTCCCTGGCCACCACCTCGATCACCATCTCCACCATGGCCACCATGCGTACCATCTCCACTTCCCTTGCCACCATCTCCACCATGGCCACCACCATCTCCACCTCCCTTGCCGCCGTCATGGCCACCATCATCTCCACCTCCTCGGTGATCCACGTCTCCACTTCCTCTCCCAGGTGTGCTCGGTCCTCCGAAAAAGACTTTTGGGCTTTAGGGTTTAAGGTTCTCTATGGTTTTTCTGTTACGGTGTTCAGGGCCGGGGTTTCGGGCTTAATGGGGTTGTAAGAGCTCAAGGGGATAGGATTTCAAAATTGTCATCAGCTAGGGTCCTTGGGGGCCATCATCATCTTCTTCTTCTGCAACCACCCTCTTGGCGAGGTAGTGCATGAACTGGTCGTAGGTCTTGAGGGTGGAGACACTGACAGGGATTCAGGGTTTAGGGTTCAGGGTTCAGGGTTTTGGGTTCGGGGTTTAGGTTTCAGGGTGTAGGGTTCAGGGTGTTGGGTTTAGGGTCTAGGGTTTCGGCGCTTTTACTGGGTTTCAGGGTCTTGGTTCTCACGTGTCTCTCCAGACACTCAAACTGTCTGTCCAGACATTCTCTATGCAGCTGAGGAGCTCAAAAACTCTCCTCAAAAAGGGCCGGTGGGCCTCGTTGCTTCCCGGCTCCATCCTCGACACCTTTCTCGCCATCGCCTCGATGAGGCCCATGAACTGCCTCAGCTTTGTCATGGCTGTGTCTCTCCAGACACGAAAGCTACACCTATCTGTGTCTCTCCAGACCTAGACACTGGGAAAGCTACACCTAGGGCTTCACGGTTCTCGTGTCTATCCAGACACTAAAATAATTAATGCCAAGGGTCTCGAAGTTGATGTCAGGGGAGTATTCCATCCAGATCATCCGCCAGTTCTCTCGCCAGAGTCTGCTGCTCGTGCCGCTGTTCCTCAGCTGCAGGGTTTATATATGGGTTTGGGGGTTTAGCAGGGTTTAGGGGTTTAGGGGTACTTAAAGTTCTGCGAAGTTTCTCTGCCCGGATATTCGGGACATCATCCTTCGTCTTGCCCTTGCCGATGTCGCGGTCACGTCCCTGTCAATCCAGACACTCGATCATCTCATGTGTCTGTCCAGACACGTGCTGCATGTCTGTCCAGACATTCAAAACAACAAGCAGGAGCCTTCCGGTCGCCCTTGTGGTCGCCTTTCTGGCCGCCCTTGTAGCCGCCCTTCTCCATGGCAGCACGGTTGGGCTTCAGGGCGGGGCTCGATGGATCTCGAGCCGGAATATCACATATTCCAAGTCATATTGTCATGCCAGCACGTGCTTCCATTCATGTCTGTCCAGACATTCTGCGATGCATTTAGTGTCTTTCCAGACAAGCAAACTTGAAGTGTCTCTCCAGACACTGCAACTTGAAAGTGTCTCTCCAGACACTGAAACTTGAAAGTGTCTCTCCAGACACTGAAACTTGAAAGTGTCTCTCCAGACACTCAAACTTGAAAGTGTCTCTCCAGACACTCAAACTTGAAGTGTCTGTCCAGACACTGAAACTTGAAGTGTCTGTCCAGACATTCAAACTTGATGTGTCTCTCCAGACACTGAAACTTGAAAGTGTCTGTCCAGACACTGCAACTTCAAAGTGTCTGTCCAGACATTGGAACCTGAAGTGTCTGTCCAGACACTGAAACTTGAAGTGTCTGTCCAGACAATGAAACTCGAAGTGTCTGTCCAGACATCACAGCAATCAAATCAAACCTATGAAAAAGAACCAGTCACTGCCACAGCACTGCACCAAAACCTCTCTTTTCACACCGCAGCGATCAGCGTCCTACAACTTCGCTTTGGCCGCCAGCACCTCCTTCAAGTCCGTGCCAGCCTGGAGCATCTTGATGAGCTTGGTCGCCTGGATCTTGTTCTTCGCTTCGGAGAACTTGGAGATCTGAAACAGCTGTCGCCCTCCTCTGACACGGACTGCCCAGCGACCTTCCTTGTAAGGCATGAGGATCACATCCTTGAAGACTCCGGACTGGATTCTCGGCGGCATCTTTCTTGCGGCGGCGGGCTTTTTCAAGACTTTCTTTTCTTTCTGCTTTGCCTTCTCCTCCGTCTCGTCTTTGCACTTCTTTTTCTCCTGCTTCACCAGCGTTTTGATACTTTTCTTTCTCGAAGGGATAGGCGACACAGCTTCTGCCTCTTCTCTGAGCTTGTCCTTCTTCTTGTCCTTCTTCGGGGTGAGCGGCACCTCCAAGTCCAGGAGCTCCGCTGTGTCCATGCTGTCGTCCGAGGCCATGTCCGGTGCAGCAGCAAGCTTCTGCAGAGTCTCCTCATCCGAAGATGTGGCCTTCGCCTTCTTCACCTTCTTCACCTTCGTGTCCTCTGAGGATCCCTGTGCTCGCTGTTTTGCTTTCTCTTTCTTCAAGACCTTCTTGACCTTCTTCAGCTTCTTGTTGCCAGACTTCACGGTGTACTTCTTGTCCTCGTACTCGCCGTACTCGAGGGCACCGTTTTCTATCATCTGCTTGATCGACGTCAGCTTCTGCACCTGCGAGTTAGTCAAGTTCTTCGAGGCCTCCTGGAACCGCTTCTCATCTCGCAACCTCCTGGCATGGCTGCAAAGCGTCATGGTCCAGTCGGCGTACTTCCCAGCCAAGTGCGGCCCCACTGCCACAGGGTGCGAGCTCTTCAGTGCCGGGAAGTTCTGGAGGAGCTTCTGGTACGTGGCCTTGAGATCTGCGTACTTGAAGATCAAGAGCGGCTGGCAGTTCACCAAGGCATCGAGCAGGCTCTCCAGCTGGGCCATGTCTGCACCACTGCATGCCTGGGTTCGCCGCAGTGTCTGGTACCCGTGGAAGCTCAGGTGCTCCTGCTCCCTCACGAGCTTCGCCAGCTTGTCGTAGAGGTGCTCCAGGTCGGTGTCCGGGGTCGCCGGTCTTCTGGCGCCTCCCTTGCCCATGGCTCAGAAGTCCTATAGGTTCTAAAGTGTAGAGGGCGCCTCTACTCTACTTTTCTCGAAGCTTCAAAAACTTGCAGGGTCCATTTACATGCTTTCATTGCTGTGCAACTCGTGTCTGTCCAGACATTCTTTCTGTCGTCAACATACTGATCCTTTCCAGACACGAAAGCCACACAGCTGCACGACACGTGCAAATAATGTTTTTACATTTGAGCTTCTATCACCATGCATCGATGCTCTCTTGGCACCCGATTGCTTCTAGACAACAAAACTTTCAAAGCTCTGCACCCTCACTGGCTGTTCTCTGGCTCTTGGCTGTTCTCCGGCTCTTCGTTCTGGTCCAGCACATCCAGGCCTCCCATCACCTCGGTTTCAGCCTCCACGTCGGTCTCCATCTCGTCCGGGTTCTGGATCGGCGGTGCCAGCTGCGACAGCACGGCGGCCAAGTCCGTTGCGAACTGCACGAAAGTTCGCAGATTCGCGATCTGCAAAGCTCGAGCCCTGGCCTTCTTTCTCTCGGCAGCAGGGGGCGTCTCGAGCTCCTGTGCTCCTCGCTTCTTGTTCCTCGGAGGAGTCTCCATGGCGAGCTTTCGTGCCGAGGTGCTAGAGCTTGAGCCTATACTAATACATATATTTCACACATGTAGCTCACATCTTCTCCAAACACTGCATCCTGATTCTGCCTTTCCAGGCACCGAATCTATAGATTTCTTGTCTTTCCAGACAGAACAATAACACCCTGCCTTTCCAGGCGAATCTATAGATTTCTTGTCTCTCCAGACAGAACAATAACATCCTGCCTTTCCAGGCACCGAATCTATAGATTTCTTGTCTCTCCAGACAGAACAATAACATCCTGCCTTTCCAGGCACCGAATCTATAGATTTCTTGTCTCTCCAGACAGAACAATAACATCCTGCCTTTCCAGGCTCTTATAAACCTGCCATATATATATATACATATATATATATATATACATATATATATATATATATATAGAGGACATTTTTGGTCGCCTGTAAAATCAATAGAAATTTTTTTGGCTAGCATAAAAATCAATAGAAAAATCAAGCGTGGAACCAATAGAAAAATCAATCGCGGAAGTGGGTTAAAATCAATAGATCCTCATTTTCCCGATATTGATTTTCAGCTCGAAAAGTCTGTTTTCAATAGAAGATTGAAACGACTTAAAAATCAATAGATCGATTGATTTGAACCTATATCGGAGCATATGGGTCAGAACATTCACTTGCAGCCCAGGGTCGTAGTGAGAATCGGGAGCATGCTGCGCAATGCAGTCCTTGCCAGGAGCATACTCATTCCACCAGTTCTCCTCATCGACTCCTACCAATGTCCACACCGTCACTGCCTTTGGAGCATCTTTGATAGTGATACGGTATTTCCAACGGCTGTAAGGATTTTTGTAAGTATGGACCAACCCTCCATCGTGGTCGAGGAATTGGATCACCAGGCCCTCCTTGGGTTTGTTTTCGGCGAAATTGACCACGTGAGGCACGATTGCTCCATCATACCCTTGATATTCCCTTTTCTGTTCCGCCGCATCATGCCATACATCCTCGTACACTGACGACCATTGGTCATAGCCGAATTGGGAGGCTTGACTTTTGGACAGGCCGTTGAAACAAAGAGGTAATGTAAAGCCCTGGTACCCCCCATGGATGGCACGCGCCAGTGTGACAACCACCGCTCGCCATTTGGCGGGCAGGGCGCGCACATAAGACTGGCCCAAAGGCGGGTCAGGAGGAGGCAGAAACGGCGGCGCAAGGACGTCCGCAATAGCGGCGGGGCGCAAATGCCCCCGTACCGGATGGTACTGAAACACAGCACGCTCCACATAGCGGTCGAACTTGCCCGGTTGATCAAGGATAGCAGCACGGTCCTCCATTTGGTGCCACTGCCCTTCACGAAGAATCCAAGTCGACCGAAGGTAGCGACCAGGCGGCAACGCGGAAGGCGGCCCCCGCAGCATGCGCGGGAACTTGACAACCAGGATGGGGTCCACACTGTCATGTTCTTGCAAGCCTTCCTTACTCGACAATCCAGCGCGATACAACACCTGAGGGAGGATCGGCGTCTGCGTGTAAGGAAAACAGGGCACTTCGCTCTTGAATGAGTAGTGCTGTTGACCCTTCTCATCCGTGCTCTGGGTATGAGTAGGGCGCATCAGATCCTAATCTCTTGGGAGCCGATGAGGGCCGGCGGGAAAATGTTGATGAGTTGGCACGCATGTGTCCAGGATACGGAATCCTTGAACGACTTGGTGTGTATGTCCGCCGACATCTTGGCAGTGACCTCATAAGCAAGAGAAACGTAACCCTCCTGAAAGATGGAGTGCATCCAGCCAATGCAGATGCCGTGGGTACGCTCCAAATGACGCATTGTCGGATTCTTGCCCGTGCGAATCACCCCGATCATGGTCTGGTTGTCGTCGTAGAAGACGAAGTTGGGGTCTTGACCCCCAAGCTGCTGCCACAACGTGATAGCAGGCAATCCAAGACGTGACATGGCAAAGTCAGCCGCGACAATCTCGGCCTCAGGTGTGGAGTGACTCAAGCACCCCTGCCTTTTGCTAAGTCCCGCCAAGGGAAATCTTGTGTGAGAACCTTGAATGTGCAAGTGAGCACCGGAGGTAGATTTCAAACTTTCTCCACAACCTGCATAGTCCGCATCTGCAAACAGTCCGATGGACGAGTCCTCCAAGGAGTTCCCGACCCATCCAATCATCATGTGATGTTTGGACTGGTGCACATAGGCCATGAGATGATGAAGAAGAGCATCCTCCTTCTTGGTCCATTTCGTGATCTTGCGTGCGAGATTGTTGATACTGCGCAGAAGATCAAAGCGGCAAATGCGCGCGGCATAAAGCAATTTCATGAGAATGCTCGCTGCCTGCGGGGCAAGTGCACCGCGATTAGCCTCGTTGATTTCCTCTTCCTCTGGCGCCTTGGGAATAGGTGGAGGCGGAACAAGCCGACCATCCTTATCAACAGGCATGGTGTGTCCACACCACGTGCATCGATGGCTTTTACCTGACTGTGCCGGAGCGCGAGCTGGGTGATTCTTAGTCTCCTCAGCCGGACTCGGCGATGGTACCGTCTTGAATTTTGTCGGATCGAACCCAGTCACGTCGCAGTACTTCTTGACTGTCATGTCCAGGTACGTCTCCATGTCGTAGGTAACGGTCTGCACCTTCGTTTTGTCATGCAACGTTGCCTCGCCCTTGGAGATGCGACAACCCAGATACAAACCTAGTGGCGTTTCTTCTTCCAATCGAAGTTCTTGGCGCAGCATGTCCCAACCCTTGGGCAGGTTCTCTTTGGGCCCTGCCATCTTGAGATCATCCACGTAGATGACAAGTAAGAGCTTCATCTGCGGGTGGAAATACAATGATGGCCATTCGTCGCCAATCGGCTTGAATCCTACTTTCTGTACCGCGGTATGGCAATGTTGTTCCCACATGGTTCCTGCATCAGGATGTCCATATAGAGCTTTGATCAAACGACACACAGGCCTACGGAATCTATGCCGTTTCGCAGATGGATGCCAGGCTTCATCAGGCAATTCAACCCAACATGGAGTGCCCGATAACCTCGCCTGAATGTAGGCTTGGATGGCATCCGCCAGCTGGACATCGTTGCCAGGGAGGCATCCGAAGTAATCTGCCCAACGTGAGGCGTCAAACGTAGCCGGGGAATTCCCCAAATCCTGAAACAACGCGGCTTCCATATTTTGATCTTTGACCTGATCACCGAGTAGTACGCCTCGCCCTTTGAACTTCCTGGCAGGATCGTCCTCTTTGAGCTGATAGTTCTTCTCATATATCAGTCCATGTACACGCGCCATATGTACTTTCTCACCTTTCTTCTTTGCCTCGGCAACGACATCGTCATATTCACGCGTAGTGGAGAAATCAAACACCTCTTGGTCCCACAATCCCTTCCATTCTTTCATGAAAGCTTCCATGGCCTTGGGGTTATTGATCATCTCTTTGCGTGTGACAGGTCGAGTGACCATGGCATTGAAGCATGATCCTCCTGCATGATTCTTTTCCCGATGTACGTTTCTGTGAGAAGTCGTACACGGCATAGACGGAATCCAGTTATCATCCATGACCATATGCGCCGGAACGGCCGGCACAACATCTGCCAAGAATTGTTCTTGTGTGTATTGATCCACATAGGACTGTGCCCAGGACCACCCATCGTCGTCATCAAGGGACACGTTAAGTTGCAGATCAATTTCTTCACATGGAACAATCTTGGGAAAGATCATGTTGTCCAAAATCTTGGTGACTATCTTCTTTCCTATCGCGGCCTTCTTCCGGTCCTTCTTGGCAACTCGAGCTTTGTCTCGCTTTTCTTTCTTGTACGCTGCCTTCTTCTCTGCTTCACTCATTTTCTTCCATGCTTCCGGAGAATAGGAATGGATAGGTCGCCGTGTAGGGAGAGTTCGTCGACCATCGCTTCGGATCTTGTATGGGACTCCCCTCTTGTCGATCTTGCAGGCTTCACCATCATCAGTGAGATATACAATGCCGTCCCCTTTCTTCCCCGTACTCCAATGTTCAATCTCCTCAGGAGCCAACTTCTTTTCTTTCAAGATCTTGATGATCTCTCCAGGTTCTTCGATGTCTCCTTCGGGGATGAGTCTACCGGTCGGACCGACTTCGCGGGGCGATCGCCGATCTTTCCCAGTGACCTTTGGTTCAGAAGGAGGCGGTGCTGCACGTAGACCTAGCTCTTCGTCTAGTTCTTCGAGTCTTTTGTCTCCTATGGCATCAATGGCTTCATGTTCTGCTGACTTGAAGACTTCGCCAGATGGCTCCGTCTCTATGTCAGACGGATCTATGTCCTGTAAATCAGGGTCTTCTCCGGGATCCGGTGGAGGAAGTAGACCGTCTTGATCATCATCATCCCCGTTGCCACCATTTCCTCCAGGCGGACCGTCATCCCCGTCATCGACGTCTTTTATCTCCTTGCCAGCGAGGTCAACATTGTCCCTGAGTCCCTCAATGGTTGAGTTCATCCTCTCGTACTCAGCTTTCAGGGGAAATGTTATCTCCTCTGGGAAGTAGATAACTTCTGTCTCGTACGGTCTCATCAACTTCCTGGGAACAGATGCGTCCATCGACAAGTTCGCATTGGCAAATTCCTTCATGTCCCACACGCGATACTTCTTGGACCATCCTTGACCAGCAGTGATGATGTATCCGGCGAAAATGCCTGGGATCCCCTTTGGATCGAACTTGTTGCCATATGTCTTCGGCCTTGTATCCGTCGGCTTGAAGAAGACTTTGGCCCCAAATGGAATGGCTTTTCCCTCGAAGTCCTTTCCAGTCATTCGCTTCCATGCTGAATCACCATCGCCCTCCACGTCTTCAATATTGAGGTTCTGCATCACGCAATTCAGCGCAAAGGACCAGTATTGGGCGGGTAATCCGGCGTGTAGCATGGATGCGGCGACTGTGTTGATCACTTCTTGATTTGATCGTTCAGCGAGTGAATTGTTACTGGGTTTCCCTGGAAGGGAATGATCTATCACGATCTTCAACTGCGCCATGGCTGAGTCGAACTCTGGTGCTTCATCACTGTACGCCATATGAATCTTGCGTCTCCCCATTAGGCGTCTGATGGCCATGACGACCTCGTCAGTATTCCTTGAAGCCGTGGGAATCGCTGCGATCATTTTGGTGGCGATGTCTCTGATGACCAGAACTTCACGTGCTCCGTCGTCGAGTCCGGTGCCTGCTTCGGCGGCTTTCCGCATATCAAGGAAGTCGAACGTTACGAGATCCCCCCAGTGTTTGATCACACGTTGAAACGCACCTCGTTGTGTCCGCAAGTGCTTCATCTTCGCGCGTATGCACGATTCGCAATATGGATTGCGGTAGCGATGAGTACACAGATGTGCCAACGTCTTTGCTTCGGCTTTCAGTGTTCCGACTCTGGCCTTGCGGCTCGGCGCACCGTCACCTTCCACATCAATGATCATCTCATCGTCACCGTCCAATGGAATTTCACCCACTCCTTTTCCTTCGTCGTCCGGAGGCCGTCCGGCCTCGGACTCTGGTACTTCTTCTATAGGAGGTTCTTGGGGTTCAGGGTCAGGAGGTCGTTCATGAGCGTCACCTTCTTCTTCTGCTTCAATTTCGCTCGGTGCAGCTTCAGCGGCAGCTGCGACATTGACGTCAACATCACCCGCGTTGAGCACACCCTTGAAGATTTCGGTGATTGCTCTGGCCTCCGGATCATCATGAACCAGTGACTTGGAACTCCCGGCACGAATGTACGGAATGTCACCGTTCACGAACAGAGATATTCTCTTGCCCTGCGGGTTGATCATGAATGGTTCCCTTCCGGGTGGCCACACAAACCCGTAATTGAAGTTCATGCATCTCTTACCTATGGAAAGCACCGACGGTGTGTCCTCCAACACATAAGCGTTGATCGGTTCCTCGAACGACTCAGTCTGGAAGTTCGACACAAGATCGGTATCGGTGATTCCATTTGCTGTCTGAAATGATATGGGCTCTGGAGTCACGAGTGTCTCGAGACTGTGCTTCTCGATCTTCTTCTGAGATATGAGGTCATGGCCACACCCAGTGTCCATGAGAAACTTGATCTTCTTCTTGAGGATGACTGGTTGAACCATGCATTTGAACACGCCTTGATTGATGATCCGTTTGCTGTGCGCAGCATCGAGTTCACGCTCAACGATGGAATCCTCACCGTCGTAGAAGGAAACTTCTTCCACCCGAGACGTTCCTGGGATTCGTACGAACGAAACTCGATCTCCGCATTGATCATCATCGTCGTCAACCATGTCTCTCATGATCTGTGCCCTCAGTCTCGCTTTGTGCTTAGCGAATTCCAAAGTCACGGCGCGGCCCTCATCGTTGACAAGTGCTTCCATGTCGACGTACTTCACCTTCCGCTCTTTGTCCTTCTTCGATCTTCTTGGACACGAAGAAATGAACTTCACGTCGTCAGCGAATGTCACGTTGCGCTTGATCTCTTTTCGGGTCGACGTAGTCGGTCCCGAGGATTCGTCGTCAGTTGAACAATCCGAGTCAGCGTCGCTGTCAACGGATGGACAATCTGACTCTTCCTCAACTTGTCTTGAAGATCGCTTCCATATAGCCGGGGCTGATGGATTCCACCTTCGGCACAATCTGATGGCGGGTGCCGCAGGGAGTGCCTTGGCCTTGGCATTCGGCTTCGCTGGAGCTGCCTTTGCTTCGGATTTAGCTTTGGCTTTTGCCTTTGGTTCCGGAGCTGGGGTAGCTGCGGCCTCATGCTTGAAAGGACAATTCTCTCTTGAGCACGAGCCTGTGTTCTTGAAAGAGTAGCATATCCTATTTCCTCCTCCTCCAGATGGACTTGGAGTTCTCGTCCTCGGCGTAAAGGGTCGCTCTGGGGTCTTCTTCGAGTGACTGAATGGGCACTTGTCACCATTTCGACACCCTGCATCTGAGAAATGGAACTTGCAGCGGATTTGCTTCTTGCTCTTGTCGCCTCTGTTGTCCGCTGACTCACTCCTCGTCTTCTTCTTGGGCTTTGGCTTGGTCTTCGCATGACTCTTCGCTTTGCTCTGAGGTAATACAGGTGCTGCTTTATCCGGCTTGGTAGGCGAAGCTTTGACCTTTGCGGATGGAGCTGCATTAGGCGTCGGTTTCTCAGGTACCTTGGCCGGCGCAGCGAGCAAATCCTTGCCCTCAAGCATCTGGCGCAAGCCAATTTGGGTCTGAGTGAGGTTTGATTGTTCTCGTCTCCGCATGATGGTACGATCGATGATCTTCATCAGATTGTCGTACGATCGGTCTTCATGATTGTAGGGCAAGTGTTCGTAGTGCATGCCCAACTCCATCTTCATTGCGGGCGAGTCCTTGATCTTGCTGTACAAGCAATCACGGAGAGCTGTTTTGGATGGTATGTCTTCTGGTCTCATCCGTCCAAGAACTTCCAACCACGTCTGCTTGAACGTATGAAGTTTGTTGTCGCCTTGGTACTGGAGCTTCACCAGATACTCGAGAGTGATGATCATGTCGAGACGATCATGCGTTCGAAAGCTTTCATACATCATCGCAATGATTTGTCGTCCTTTGATGATCTTCCCTTCGGGCCTGCTGATGTAATCGTTGGCCTTCCGGTTCACTTCCAGGTACAGATCAGCGGATTTGTCGCCACCAGCACGTAGCATTGCGACCATGGCGATCCCCAATTTGACGTCTACGCTCTTGAACTTCTTGTGTCCTGAATCGTTCAGTGCTTCGACATCAGGGAATGGATTGAACGCTGGTGCCAGCCATAACATCCAGTCCTCATGATTTGGGTCGGCTGATGCTCCTAGGACATTCGCCGTGCATACGGACCGCCAGTTGTTCAGGTGAGTGAGAGTAGGCCATGGAGGGACTGTTACTTTGTCGGCTTCTCTCCTGGAAATTCTCACCTCCGTGACTTCAGGATCTGCGTCTCCATCAGGATCACGTGCATGAGGGTCAGGATCCGGTTCAGGTTTGCCTCCGCCGTTCTTCTTCTTATCATCATCGTCATCATCAGGCGGATCTGGAGGGTCATACCCAGTGCCGGTCCCTTCATCTCGCTCTCCCTCTTCGTTATCGTCGCCAGCTTCATCACCGTCATCGTCTCCGTTGTCTTCCTGAATCGTTTCAGCGAATAATCTCCACTCATCACGATCAGCTCTGAGACGTTGTTCGGCTTTCTGGGCCTTGAGTACTTCGCTTCGCAGATCAGCAATCTTTTCTTCGTACCGTTCCGCGACCTCTTTCTCGATCTGACGTCTCCTTGCCTCATGGATGGAATCATCGTAGGCGACAGGGGCACCAATGGGGTCGTTGCCCCTCGTAGATGCGATAATGCCGTCGATACCAACAGGTCTTGAGGAGCTGGCAGATGCTGTGGACTTCGATCCCAACATCCCGCGATCCTCCAAGAGTTCACGTAGCTGTCGGTCACGCACGGCTGCCGCATCATTTTGCCCATGAAATCCGCTTGGTATGCCAAACAAAGTGGCTGCACTAGGCGTGGAACGCGCATGTGCTGGACTGCTAATGCCTGGCACGTAGTGCTCGGGCATCGCATCCGCCACGATTGGCGTTGAATAGGATTTATTCACCTCACCTTTGATGCGGCCAGTGAAGAAGTTTCCACCGGTGAATGGGATGTCATCCATTGCAAGGTTCTTGTCCTTGTCCGATTCCGAGAATGCGAACTTCTCTTTGGCGACTGGACTAATTTGACTTGGGGACCGTATTTCAGGGGATCGTACCTCACCTCCTACGGAAAATGCAGGCACTACTTCCTTTCCTACGTGCTCCCAGCCAGACTCAGTAGTCCTCGAAGACATGGGCATGCTCGAAGGCCGTGTCACTCCGCCATGGTAGTTGGAGTTCCGTGCTGCCTCCAATTCGCTGCGTGTCCTCGCTTGAAGATCTTCTTGTGCTTTGAGCGTTTTCCTGAGTTCGCTCAGCTCGTCGTGCAAGGTGGGCAATGCACGCCTTGCATGATCCTCATTCTGATGAAGTCGGTCCTCTGCATCTTGCATCCTCCTCACAGCCATTTTGCGGAACTCTTCTTCCTCACCAAGACGTTCGCGGAGCCGAAGTCGTTCTTGATCGATGGCTGCGCTGTTTCCAGCTAGCCCTTGGATCTCGTTTACGGCCCGCAACTCCTGATTCCTGACCAAGTGGAATCTTTCCTGCATCGCTTGTAAGGCTTGTTCCGAACTTGCTGTGTTCGACCGGAGGAACAAGTTCTCTCTGGCTTGTTCATGAAGTTCATGAGTCAGATGCTCATACTCACGTGCCATGAGCTCACCATCGCCTTGCGCTCTTGCCTCCAACTGCACAAAGTTAGTGGCTGCTTCCGTGCGGAACACATGTAGCTGCTGAGCCAATTCCTCGGCAACGGCGTGTGCTTGACGTTGTTGAGCAGAGTTCTGTTCATCCATGCGAAACAAAGCTGTTTCATAGTCTCGCTTCATCTCCTGATTGACATTGTTGAAGTGCTTCATGGCTAAGCATGCATGGTCACGTTGTCGTTCCAATTCTTCAATGCGAATCCCAGATCCTTCATCTTCTTGTTGCATCTCCTTGATCTTATCCATCAGGGTCTGGACCACTCCTTCGTACTCTTGCATCTGACTGCGATAGTACATCTGCTGTGCAAGGTTCGATGCTTCGAGTTGTTGCGAAATCGTCAGTTCCTGGTAGGCATTCGGACCATCAGCTATGGCTGGTGTAGTCACCGATGAAGCATCACCACGTGCAGGAATAGTGTCCAGAGTCATATCCAGATCGTCAGCATCGCGTGGTTGATTGGTCACCATCCGATTCCATGTCATGGACTTGTCACGCCCACGAGTAGCCGAAGTCCTTGATCGTGCTGAAGAGCTTCTCGAAGATGATGGTCTCGACTTCTTTTCCAAGGTCTTCACTCCCTTGTCCTTTGCCCTGGACGTAGTCCGAGGGGCCTGAAAACCAGACGCTTCGGATCGTCGTTCTGGAGCCTTGCCCGTCCTCGAACCTGTGGATGTCGGACGCGAAGGCGTAGATGCTCTTGGTAGACTCTTTGCTTTCACTTTGGGAACTGCCTTTGCAATGGCAAGCGCAGAAGATTGACCTTTGTCATCTTCCGTGGAGCTATCAACGGATTGCACCACTGTGTCATCAGCTGTTGACTCACCAACGGCTGGCGCTGCCACATCGGCACCGAAAGTCATTGTCGTATCTTGGCTTGATCCCGAGTTCATTGTGGTTGTAGTAGATCAAGTAGTCTTTGTTGCAGAAAGGCAGAGCCGCGTACGGCTGATAACCTGCGTGGGGATTTGATCCTGGTAATTCTCTGTATCGCTCACCCCACAAAGAGCTGTATTGACTGTTGGCGTGGTTGCCCTCTACAAGCTGGATCACCGTTACTTCCACTTCCACACACGCACTCCTATGCAGGCAGATCCACTGTTCGCTCCTTTTGCACACTCACGGCCGGCGGTGGATCGTCTGTGCACGGGATAGCTCTGACTACTCTGAGGATCACAAAGATAATAGCACTTTAGCTATGGGCAATGCTTTCTAGAGCTTGTGCTCATTCTTGAGCCAAACGTTGCATGGGCGGTCATACTGAAAGGATGGATAGGCATTGCGGTGTGCGTAGCACTACCACAAGCCTACTCCTAGAGACGAGGGACGCGTAGCGTGCCCCCTTCCCTTGCACTTTACATGGTCTTGCTCACAGCTCTTATAGTGACACCTTGGAACTTGACAAGGCATCGCAGTCCGTTCGCAAACCTCATTACCAAATCCAGAACACAGAACAGGACTGCAATTCTGCATCCACGACGGCAGCCCTGAACCTGATGAGCAAGGGACCCAACGACATTAAGTTTGTTTCTCAGTGTTGGGCTGCATGGACAACCACACAGGTATTATACAATTGATGAGCTGGAAACCCTAAACCCTAAAACCTAAACTCTAAACCTAATAAACAAATTTCTGGAAAGCGAAGCCCCAGCCTGACGCAGTCTATCCTATCTGCCATCTACAAACACTTGTGGCCACGTGCATATACACAGCAGGGTTTAGGGTTTAGGAAAGCACCCTGAAAGTCTAAGTATTGTTTTATCTGCTGTGTTAGACTTCCTTTCTCTTGAGGGCTCATGGCGCAAACCAGTGGGAAGCAGTAAGTAAATTCAGGGGTCATACCTCTGATCTCCATATTTAGATTCTTCTTGTCCCAGCTTCCGACCGCACATGCCCATGTCTGAGGGTTTTGGGTCACGCAGCCTAAACCCCAAACCCGAGACCCTAAACCCCAAAACCATGAGCCCTGAACCAACGAAGCCTGCCGTGATGTTGCAGCGGTCCAAGACCGCAGCAGCTCGGACCATTAGGGCACCTGCCGCAGATGAGCTAGTTTTACGGGTTTACGGGTTTAGAGCTTAGGGTTTAGGGTTTTTAGGGTTTCGGAGGTTTAGGGTTTAGAGGGTTTCGGGGTTTAGGATTTAAGGCCCCTCTTTATGATGTAAACCTTCGAGAGAGAGACTAATACCTCTTAACAAAGCCCTGGACTTCAAGTAGTTAGGATTCTGTCAAGAAACTGACAAATATTCCCTGCCTACGAAATACTGGATATCCTATGACAAACCTCGTTCAGCTCACAAGAAAACTAACACAATGACATGAATGTTGGAAACAATCACACTGTAATACAAAAAGGCTGGCACCTTGCAGACGCAAAGGTAGATCAAGGACGCTCCTCGGCCACATAAGGCAGCATCAGAACGAAGTCCTTGCGCATGGGCTTAGGGGCCCTATTATCATTTAAGGTATATATTCCTTAAAAACCCTACACCCTAAACCCTAATTAAGGGATTTTGGAAGGTCTGGGCGCTTCGGGCGCCAAGAAGTATTTATGTTTAGGGTTTGGGGTTCTTCGGGTTGCTGAGCTTGCGGTTGCTGGCTTTGGTTGAAGGTTTCGGGCTGAGGGATTAGGGTACTTGGACGATCATGGGACCTAATTAGTAAGTAAGGTTATGCGTACCTGATTCTGGGTTGCAAGTTACTACGAAGAATGTAAAAGTCACCTATTGTTTATAGCTTGAGTTGCTGAGGCCCCCGATCCTTCGAAGTAGAGGCCCGTAAAATTTAGGATTTTGTGCTTTGGGGTCGAAGCTGCGCCCTAAACCCTGAACTAAAAAAACCCTAGACCCTAAACCCTGTACTCTAAACCCAGAACCCTAAACTCCAAACCCTAAACTCCAAACCCTGAACCCGGGCTGAATTCGTGAATGGGACCCCGATCCCCGCCACATCGAGCGGTCCCATGGGAGTGGGATTGAAACTCAGGTTCAGGGAGTACGGTTGATGATATAAATCCTGCACTACCCATAATAAGGAATATACTATACTTCCCATAGTTTAGGGTCCTTAAGATAATGCAGGAATTATATCATCAACAGTAGCAGCGGCCCTCCAAGCCCCAAAACAATGCGTATAATTTAGTAAAGTCATTCTTCTCATAATTCTCATGAGCACGATTTTCACCATAATCATTATCACGACGATGCCATAATCCTTGTCATTACCATGTGACGTGGGAAGCTTGGGATGGTGAGTTGAGCTTCGTGATTAGAAGGTCAAGTAACGTCCTGAAGAACCATTCTAAGTTGTTTTGAGATGGTCGTAAACATGAAGATAGTATTGGAAAGTCGTCGCACAGGCCCAAAAAACGGTTGGTGCGGGATTTTGAAACAGCTGCTCTTTGGCGTAGCTGCATGAGGACCGTGCCGGATATTGTTTCCAACCATTGATGCTCCCATGCCGGGTCCTCGCGCACCTTTGCCCGCACTGGCTCTGGCGCGGCGAGGATGAACTGCGTCCGCCTCCTCAGATGCACCCAGAGAGTCGAAACTGGAACCCGAAGGGCTTGATGTAGGAACCTGATTAAGAAACCTTGGGCCTTTGTTAAGGTTCCTTGTATGAGACCTACTATTTTAGGGTTATAGGCCCAGGGTTTCTTAATCAGGTTCCTACAGTAAGGTTGCAAAGCTGCCAAGATACTTTGAAATGTGGCAACATGCCTTTGGCACAGTTGGTAGTAGTTCAGGCACGTAGCTGCTGAGTTCATAAGCCCCCAAAAGTGTACACTTTCAGATTTATAGTGGCTAATCCAAAAAGTGTAAGGTGCACCCACTCAGCTGCTAAGGGCAAATCCCTTTAACCCCAACATGCTCGCCCACGAGAAGATGGTGACCGACTGACTCTTTTTCGTAGTCTTTAGACACACCATCCCGTCATTGCCTCGGTAACACTGAAGAACTACATGTTCGAAGGAACCCTGAACCCCAACCATAAAGGACCCAATCACCGTGCAAGCTTCTTGGCGGAGAAAACGATCGCTATGATAACCTTACAGACTGTCTCTTGCGATGATTATGTCTGCTGTTCTTATTCGCGTTATGAGGTCTTCACTGTACGTGAATACACGTCTTCAGTAACATACAGGAAACAGTTCGTGATACCTCTTGCAACTCAAAAAAGTTCAGCACGTGCCTGCAATAACATCGTGCAGTTCTTAGTAGTACCTCCTGCGAATAAACTTAAACAACAATAGACATAAACCGCAAACCCTACACGCCTACAACCTAAACCCCCAAAAGTCTATTTCAGGCCTGGCATCTGGGCATTCGCCGAGAGCCCGAGCCAGTGCGCGAAGGGCAGCGCAGGCCGCGGGGAGAAGTGGTCTTCCGGGACCTGGATGGTGATGCTGGCGTACCTGTTGAGGGTGCTATAATGTAGGGGCCTTCATAATTAGACTCGGGTTCCTTCAAGGGTTCCTTGAAGGGGTCTATAAGGATTACTATAAGGGGTATATGGGGGTTTAGTATAGGGGCCTTAATAGGTTTTTGGGGCCCATTATACTATAGTTATCATAAAGGAACCTGCAGAATAGTATAGGTAATTATTTAGGCCCCTATAGGCCCTATATTAAACCCCAAACCCTGTACCCTAAACCCTAAGCCCTAACTCTGGTTGGTACTCCAGCCCTAGACCTCAGAGTCTTCAATCTCAAAGACCCAATTCTGACCACTCCTACGCCAAGGGTCCGAGCAATGAAAGGGGCCTTCATGTTTAGGGCTTACTTGATTCAGGTTCAGGGTGTAGGGTTTAGGTGTCCGGGTTTAGAGTTCCTTCATGTTTAGTAGGGCTTTAAGGTACCAATTCTCGTGGGCCCTGTTTCGCAAAGTGGTGGATCCCTATAACACCCAAAACCAAAAGAAGTCCGCACGGGTCGTACAGCGTGCACCCCTCATCCCTCAAACCTAAACGCTAAACACCACATCCTGAAAGGGACCAAGTCGACAGGAACTCCGCCGAAGGCAGGTAACGGCTGCGGTTACCTTGGCTGCTTGGAGGGTCATGGGACTTAGTAAGTAGGGTTATAAGTTTTAAGTACCTTAATTAAGGTTCTAAGTAGATATATCTGTAGTTACCTTGCTTGTAACCCTACTTACAAAGTCGCAAGTGTGGGCTGCCGGCCCTCTGGCCCCCCACAAGCCCTCCACTCTAAATCCTAAGCCGCTAAGTGCCAAGCCGCACATCTCGAACTCGAACGCCAAACCCTACCCTGCCCAGAGAGCCCCATGCCCGTTCGGTGAGCACCCAGAGATATTCCTCGAGGCTTGGCATCTCCGGCCAGCTAAACAACCCAAATCGGCACTGGGCTCTTGGTGGGACACTGTTTAGCGAGTGAAAGTGTTTCTGAAATTGCTATTCATGTGTTTATGCCGTGGCCGAATGCGGACACCAGGTAAAGCTTCAGGATAAAAACCCATAGGCTCGAAATCCGTACGTAACCTTCCGCGGCAAGATGGAAGTGAAAGATGTGGGAGGATAGAGTCCTTCTAGTGACGATGCTACTATCGAGGTCTATGTTATGGTCCCCCATCTTCTGAATATCCCATGTTTCAAAATCCCAACCCAGCAAGTTGCGGCGGTTCGGAGTGCCCCCATGCCAGAGCCGCATGTCGCGCAAGACTGCGTCCCCTTGGGTGATCGAGCTTCGACTTCTTTGCTCTCGCGGCTCTTCCGTTTGATTAGGGATTGTGGTTCAACCCTAAACCTTAAACCCTAGACCCTTAACCCTAACCTTAAACCCTAGACCCTAAACTTTAAACCCTAGAGACTAAACCATAAACCTTGAACCCCGACCCTAAACTCTTTTTGAGAAATCGAGCCCGAAATCATGGTCCCAGGCCCGGTTTGTCCAAGGGAGCGCCCAGTCTTCCAGGACTATACGGTTGATGACAGAAAACGCTGCATTACCCATGATAACGAATATAACCAGAATTCCCGGTCTAGGGTCATTAAGATGATGCAGGATGTATATCATCAACCACATGACCACTTTTGTAAAGGTCACCTCGCACTGTGACAGAGCTCTCTAGCATGCCATTGCACGAAGGAACCTTCCTTCAACTATAAGTTCCATGGGGTGGTCCATACGATTACAGATGGGTCCCGAATTCCAGGCGTGTTCTGGTTTCCAGGCTCAGGGAAGGCGTGGGGCTCTGGCGGCTCTGGGGTTCCACGATTAGGTGAAGGGCTTTTTTGTTCGCTCCTTTTTTTCCCACCGCGGCTTTAGGGTTTTGGGTTTTAGGGCTTTTGGGATTCAGAGTTTGGGGGCTTTTTGGGGTCTCGCGATTTACTTCTCGTTAGTCGAGCCTTTTCCTTTCGCTGCCACTGGTCGGGCAAGCCCCGAAGGGCAAGTCCACGACTTCCGGTTTGGGGATGAGGGGGGGCGTTGCGGATATTACCCGAAAGGAATCAGCCTCGAATCCTGGCGACCGAAGGAGATGGGGCCGCAAACCTAAATAAATGTTTCTGTCTCGCGCAAGCTCTATGTAAAACCTCTAACCCCAACTTCCCGTCAGTCAAACGCTCAACTACAGCCGAAAGTCCTGCCTCTTTCGTCGACAGAGAGGACTTAAACTATGCATTCAAGCGCCAATATCAAACCCTCAACCCTAACGTCAAGCCTGAACCCTAAAACTTCAAACCTAAAACCTAAGCCCTACACCTAAGACCCCAAACCCTAAACCCTCTTGCGCCTGCGGCGAGTGGACAGACCGCCAAGGAGGTGAGGTTCCACGATCCTAGCCTGGATTCGGCTTGGGGGCTTGTTTGGGGGGATGCCTAAGGGTCCATGTGCCCAAATAGTATATACCTCGGCCCCGAAACTACCTAAATTCGCGCTACTTTAACGCCAAAGTATATACTACATGAGTACATGGGATTACATGGGCCCCTTAGGGCAAGTTTAGGGGTTTGGAATTCACCCGGTTCTTCTTGAGGAGCTCAGTTTAAATCACCCTAACAGGGAAGCCATATTACTCACTATGTAAGGGCTCAGGGCTTAAGCTTTAGCGTACAGAATCTACGGCGAGGGCTTTATGGGCCTAGGACCTTTCAACTTTTTGGTTTGACGCGGGCGTCGGACTTTTGCCGTTTAAGGTTTAAGGATTTTGCGGTTACCAAGACCACCAAGTACCCCTCAAAGAGCTCCGTATTTCTCATGATTAAGAAGCAATTAAGGGCTACAATAAAGCGTAATTGAGGGGTCTAGGGGCCTTAAGTTTAGACTTTACGGCTTGGGTTATTTATCGCTTGTCCTGGAGTTTCCGGATTCAAGGCTTTACAACGTGCTCCGGTAGCATGCTAAACCTTCAACCCTGAACCCCAAACCCATGACCCTTTGAGGATAATTTTGGAAGCCTGCGTAATTACCAACATTATTCCATGGGGCCTCGGAACACCTCCGTTTCACTAAGCTACAACCCAAACTGCTATTCCAATCTTGAAAGCCCCGCCCTGAACCCCAAACCGTAAACTTTAAAACCCAAAACTCGAAACCCTGCGCCCTAAAATCTAAATCCCTGACGGCCTTTTCAAGGGCTCCTTTAAGGGCTCTTTGAAGGGTTGCGTTAAAAGCCCCTTTAAATGCCCCTATTGAAAGGAAGATCCTGCTGGGAATACCACTTCAAAGATCAGCGAACCTAATACAATATAGTTATATCTACCTATAACCTTGATTACGGTACTGCTAACTCTGCTTGCTAAGTCCCATGACCCTCCAACCAAGGAGCAGCAGCGCCTCCTTCTGCAAATGCGTGGCGTAACCCCAGTCCTGCGCTGCAAAGCTTCTATGGGTTCAGGGTTTAAGGTTTAGGATGTCGTGGCGTCATGGGTGCTCGCTGGTGTGTGCACACCGAAGCCGCTCGCATGTCTGCGTAGCAGGCAGCCCACCCCAGGACCACCCTGAATTCAAGCATTTTAGGGTTTAGTTCTACGTCTTCTAGGCATCCCAACAAGGGCTTCGACATGACCGACGGGGGCCGTTACTTTCAGTGGGGCCCAGGCAAGATCGAAAAGAGCTCTGCATGTGGTTGTTCTGCGATTTTGTACCTTTCTGGGTTTGGGCTTTCTGTGAAGCCGTGCTGGCCGGTTCTCATGTGGGCTTTCTGCAAGGCTGGTGCCGGTATTTTATTGAAGCTGCTGACGAGCTGTGACGAAACAAAGAGCAATGCATGTGGGGTTTCTGTGAGTCTGTCCCTATTTCCGGATGGGTTTTCTGTGAGGCTGTGCTGGCGGCACTCGTCGAAAAGGCAGGCACATTCTATAAGAAAAATTTGGTAGCGTCAGAAAATTTGGTAACAGAAAATCAGCTGTCAGCCTCCTGGACCGCAACAGCCACCAAATCGTGAAGGGTTGAGGGTTGAGGGGTCCCAGCCTTGTCTTTTTGGGGAGCAGCGCCCCAAGTCGTGAAGAGTTAGGGGGTCCCACCTTGATTCTTTTGGGGGGCCACTCCAAATCGTGAAGGGTCAGGGGGGTCCCATCTTAGCGAAAAGGAGCTGCTCCAAGTCGTGAAGGCTTGGGGGTGCAACCCCTCGTCACAAGGATCCGCTGGCAAAAAATCGGGTTTAAGGTTCTTACTGTTGCCACTCCGTGGGAGTTGCCCGAGGGGCCGGCATGCATGGTGCCAGTCGCCTAGCTTTTCCTAGCACGCACACACACACACACACCACCGAGTCCATGCGTCACACCTACGCAAGCACACATCGGTATGTCATGTCTACTGTGTGCTAGCTTTTGCATTGCACTGCTACATGCATTATCTGATCGTCTGGTTGACATCTTCTCGAAGGAAGAAAAGTGCGACCGAGATAGTCTTTACCATCGACTTGTAAACGCACTTCAATTCCTTACGTCATATTGTCGAATGTTCTGGTGTATTCACAGCACCCGTCCTCTTACAGAAAACATGTGCGTGCTTGTAGCTCCGCTTGCGCGGAAGACATGTTAGGAGTTACGAGAGTAATTTGCTGCTATCCGCTACATACTGAGGTCACAGCCTCAGCTCTGACGAGGGAGTCGGAGATTAGTTAGTTCGACATCAGAGTTATGTTAGATTGATGGTATTGTGGTTGTCCGAATATAACTTGACTTCTCAAGTTGTATGTGAGGCGTGTCAAGCTAATATTGACATGACAGAACTAGGATGCTTCGGCTCGCAAAGCATTGACAAAACTACGTTTCCCCAACCCCTGAACCCGAAACCCTAAACAACCCTGGTTCCGACCGTATGGCAAACGAAACAGATTGTGCTCAGGAAAATGCACGACATCCAAGCCCGGTCGGATAGGTTGGCCAATCTCTAATGTTGTTCCATCACTTCTTCCAGATGCGCTTGATCACTTTCGCGGCAAGGGTTTTCTTGATCGCGAAAGCCCTTGTGGAAGACGTAGAGGAAGTTCCCCAAGATGATGCCGGGCGTCGACATGTAGACTTATGGGAGGCCGGTCGCTTGAGCAATCCACTAGCCACAGCAGCTGGCTTTCTCGCGGAAAAGGGACTCAAATGGCTCTGACATCCCTTGCGAGTCACGTCATTGTGCCTCTGCCTGCATAACAAGATGCAAGAGGCGTGGGAGCGCGGGACTTCGTGTTGAACTGGGAGGCATAGCCACGAAACAAAATACACGTTTGCTCGGCAATGGAGATGTTGATGCCCTCCACGCGGTTGTTCAAGACCGATGCTGGAGCGGGGAGCATGGGCAAGCGACAGCATGTCCCTTGGCATGGAAGCGATCGACACAGCAGTACTTGATCTGTTTTGTGCATGTGTCTTTCCTGCCTTGCTGCAAGCATCTGCAGGCTCTGTCATACACAGCGCAATTCAACCGAGACGGTCTCGCCGCAGCAAGATGGAGTACATCCAGGGCCACCTGATTGTTCTCTGATTGATGCATCTCCTGCCCTGCGGCAATAAGCCCGGTGCGAGGGTCTATTGCCATGAGCCAGCCGTTGTTGCGGAGTTTGTTTGTGCCATCTGGGCGTGGTCTGCCCACTTGTGCTGGCGGCGCACTGGAGCACTTTTGGTCGCAAGTTTCTCACGACCGTCAAGAACGATTTCCTTAATGGCCAGTCGTGCTGCGCGAGTCAGATGTTCCGTGCCCTGGCAGATCTCTTGCGCAGCAGTTTCCACAGAACCATGGCAGGCGTTGCCTGCTCCTTCATAAAGCGGAAGTTTTTCGTGCCCCCACTGCACGCCCAATGAACCAAATCCATGATGGACTGTGGTTTCTTTGATGTGGTATTGGGCCCGGCCCTCCACAAGTCCCTTGAAGCTCTCCTCCTTGGAATCGCCAGGCTGGCACTGAGTCCTTTGCAGGGGTGCAACCGCAGAAGACTAGCGCCCGACAGAAGCACCTTGGCCTCTTGCTGCACTTGCAGCAACAGTTGCATCAGCGAGGGTGCGCCATCGCCCGAGGGTGCCGTCAAGCAGGCGCCGTAGCTGACGGCGGCCGTGAAGTTCCAGCCCAACGTGGTTTCGGTTTCGACGATACCACTGCGTGAACCGGGCGGCAAAAGGCCAAAGCCGGTGGAGTCTGCCAGGCAAACACAGCCGATGTTGGCGGCCATGTCGGCAAGACACCTCGTCAGCGAGTTTCAGAATCCAAGGAGTTTCAAAGGACGGTCTGCCACTATAGAATATGCGGACCAGCTCCATGTGCGTATTTATCGATTTTCTTCGTGCAAACAACATAACAAAACTAAATGACATATCACATACAGCACTTATCCAATTCGCATGTCTTAGAACCTATGAGCCATTAGTAAATACTACTGTTGACCACAAAGCTTGCTTCCACCGAATGAATTTGAAAAAAAAGTGCATTTTCGATACAACATAAGAGTGTCGACAATGTGGGGGCCGTAATGTGTTATTTTCTGAAAAGAAAACTATTTCGTAAGGAAACTTTAGAGAGTGTAGATTGTGGAACTTTTGACTAGTTCTGGGAGCTCAAGGATTCATGCAGTGTTGCGAGAAACCGTAGGTGTTCATGTCTACAGTTGAGGTTAGTTAGATTAGAGGATGATGGGACTTAGTAAGTAGGGTCATACGTACCATAATTATAGTATACGGTTATAAGTAGGCTTAACTATAGTTGCCTTATTGATACTAACACTACTGTACTTACTAAGTCCCTTGATCCTCCAAGTAGGAGTCAGGGAGCAGCTACGTTACATGCGTTAGTTTTAAGTTATGAAAGGGCTGATCAACAAGAAAGGAAGGACGGCGTAAACGAATTGTCAAAATTGAGCACAAATCTTCAACTTGCAGGCAACGCACCACAGATCCCTTGCCCACAACCCCAAAGTCCATCCTCGACAATGTTACATGTTTTTAGCAGCCTGTGAGAGGACTTTAAGATTCTAAACTGGGTTGCAATGTTACGGACCCGAAAATGTCCATGAATAGATACAATGAATAGAGCTATGCAGTCTGCTGAAAAGATTCGCAACGTGCCTGCACCCCCAGCCCTACAACATGAATCCCTACAGTCCCGAGCGCCAGGCCTTCAGCCCTTAAGCCCTAGGACATAAAATTGAAAAACACAAATCAACCTACGTAATTCCAAACCCATATGGGAGTTTCCGAAAATAGGGGACCCTAATATAGTGCCCTAAATAGTAGGACCCCCTATTGTAAGGACCCAAAATACAAAATAAGATACCCCTAATTCCACACGCATATGCTCCCTTTGCAACATCGTGGCTTTGACACCGACCTCCCCGACACCCTGAACACTAACCCAGAGAGCCCGATACCCCAAAATTACGGAAGATGGCTCAAATTAGAAAGGGCCTCATATTATGATTTAAGCTACATCCCTTAATTAAGGGGGGTTGGGCTCTCTGGAAACACATGGGTCTAAATGCTCGTGATAGGACTTTGGGTTGGAAATATCATAGTTTGACCACATAGGCACTTCAACGGATGCAACTTCTGATACCTCAGACGTTGATACTACATGATCACACCCCTAAACTCTAAACAGACAAACCCTGCACCCTGAAACCTTAACCCTGTAACCGAAACCCGAACACACACACACACACACACAAACACACACAAACACACACACACACACATACACACACGCACACACCCACACACCCACACACACACACACACACACCATGAGCTCCTTCTTGAGCTGGCTGGCCTGTGGGGGCAGATCATTATCAGCGAAATTCTAGAGTCGCCAGCTCTACTCAACTTAGGAGGTTCCCAAACAAAGCAACCCGAACCCGAAAAGCAAAAACGCCAAAACAATAACCCGAAGAGCCGCGTAGTCAGCTTCCTTGAGGAATTCCGTTAAAACTCAAGGTGCTGCCCTGAGCAGAGCTGAAGGAGGCCAGCGTTTGTCAGGAACCTTCGCATGGCCGAAGTCCTATAAAATCAAGGCTTTGGGCTTTAGGCTTTAGGCTTTAGGCTTTAGGCTTTAGGCTTTAGGCTTTAGGCTTTAGGCTTTAGGCTTTAGGCTTTAGGCTTTAGGCTTTAGGCTTTAGGCTTTAGGCTTTAGGCTTTAGGCTTTAGGCTTTAGGCTTTAGGCTTTAGGCTTTAGGCTTTAGGCTTTAGGCTTTAGGCTTTAGGCTTTAGGCTTTAGGCTTTAGGCTTTAGGCTTTAGGCTTTAGGCTTTAGGCTTTAGGCTTTAGGCTTTAGGCTTTAGGCTTTAGGCTTTAGGCTTTAGGCTTTAGGCTTTAGGCTTTAGGCTTTAGGCTTTAGGCTTTAGGCTTTAGGGTTTAGGCTTTAGGCTTTAGGCTTTAGGCTTTAGGCTTTAGGCTTTAGGCTTTAGGCTTTAGGCTTTAGGCTTTAGGCTTTAGGCTTTAGGCTTTAGGCTTTAGGCTTTAGGGTTTAGGCTTTAGGCTTTAGGCTTTAGGCTTGAGGCTTTAGGCTTTAGGCTTGAGGCTTTAGGCTTTAGGCTTTAGGCTTTAGGCTTTAGGCTTTAGGCTTGAGGCTTGAGGCTTTAGGCTTTAGGCTTGAGGCTTTAGGCTTTAGGCTTTAGGCTTTAGGCTTTAGGCTTTAGGCTTTAGGCTTTAGGCTTTAGGCTTTAGGCTTTAGGCTTTAGGCTTTAGGCTTTAGGCTTTAGGCTTTAGGCTTTAGGCTTTAGGCTTTAGGCTTTAGGCTTTAGGCTTTAGGCTTGAGGCTTTAGGCTTTAGGCTTTAGGCTTTAGGCTTTAGGCTTTAGGCTTTAGGCTTTAGGCTTTAGGCTTTAGGCTTGAGGCTTTAGGCTTTAGGCTTGAGGCTTTAGGCTTTAGGCTTTAGGCTTTAGGCTTTAGGCTTTAGGCTTTAGGCTTTAGGCTTTAGGCTTTAGGCTTTAGGCTTTAGGCTTTAGGCTTTAGGCTTTAGGCTTTAGGCTTTAGGCTTTAGGCTTTAGGCTTTAGGGTTTAGGCTTTAGGGTTTAGGCTTTAGGCTTTAGGCTTTAGGCTTTAGGCTTTAGGCTTTAGGCTTTAGGCTTTAGGCTTTAGGCTTTAGGCTTTAGGCTTTAGGCTTTAGGCTTTAGGCTTTAGGCTTTAGGCTTTAGGCTTTAGGCTTTAGGCTTTAGGCTTTAGGCTTGAGGCTTTAGGCTTTAGGCTTGAGGCTTGAGGCTTTAGGCTTTAGGCTTTAGGCTTTAGGCTTTAGGCTTTAGGCTTTAGGCTTTAGGCTTTAGGCTTTAGGCTTTAGGCTTTAGGCTTTAGGCTTTAGGGTTTAGGCTTTAGGGTTTAGGCTTTAGGCTTTAGGCTTTAGGCTTTAGGCTTTAGGCTTTAGGCTTTAGGCTTTAGGCTTTAGGCTTTAGGCTTTAGGCTTTAGGCTTTAGGGTTTAGGGTTTAGGCTTTAGGCTTTAGGCTTTAGGCTTTAGGCTTTAGGCTTTAGGCTTTAGGCTTTAGGCTTTAGGCTTTAGGCTTTAGGCTTGAGGCTTTAGGCTTTAGGCTTGAGGCTTTAGGCTTTAGGCTTTAGGCTTTAGGCTTTAGGCTTTAGGCTTTAGGCTTTAGGCTTTAGGCTTTAGGCTTTAGGCTTTAGGCTTTAGGCTTTAGGCTTTAGGCTTTAGGCTTTAGGCTTTAGGCTTTAGGCTTTAGGCTTTAGGCTTTAGGGTTTAGGCTTTAGGGTTTAGGCTTTAGGCTTTAGGCTTTAGGCTTTAGGCTTTAGGCTTTAGGCTTTAGGCTTTAGGCTTTAGGCTTTAGGCTTTAGGCTTTAGGCTTTAGGGTTTAGGGTTTAGGGTTTAGGGTTTAGGCTTTAGGCTTTAGGCTTTAGGCTTTAGGCTTTAGGCTTTAGGCTTTAGGCTTTAGGGTTTAGGGTTTAGGGTTTAGGGTTTAGGGTTTAGGGTTTAGGGTTTAGGGTTTAGGGTTTAGGGTTTAGGGTTTAGGGTTTAGGGTTTAGGGTTTAGGGTTTAGGGTTTAGGGTTTAGGGGTTTCGGGAATGCGTTGGTGCCTCTGTGTTTGCTCCCAACGGACAAAGAGACCTCACCAGTTTCAAAAAGGCCCCTACGACTTCATCCCAAAGCCAACACCCGATGCCGGAAGAAGAGCCCTGGGTTCTCCCCAAGGAGAGCCCTGGTCGAAGGCATGAAACCGATTGCCAAAAACAACCTATAGAATCCTTCCGAAACTCAAACCCTCAACCCTGCACCCTAAACCCCTCAACCCTAAGCCCTCAACCCTGTCCTAAATCCTCAAACCCTCAACCCTAAACCCTACAATCCTCCCCCTTTGAGAGGCCCTCTGTTCGAGCCTCAAGCGATCGATGCTGCGTCCGCGGCACGAGCCTGAGTGGGCCGTCCTGGTCGAGAGAACCACCGCTTTAAGGTCGTGGGTTACTAGGATTTCGTAGGGTGTTAGGATTTAGGGTTCAGGGTTCCGGGTATAGGGTTTAGGGTTCAGGGTCTAGGGTTCAGGGTTTAGGGTTTAGGGTATAGGGTTTAGGGTTGAAGTGCAACGGACTTTTCCGGCACGGACCCAGTATAGGCCTGCTTATTGGCCCCTTGAGTCGAGGGTTTCAAAGGGTTTCGACAGGGGGACGTATGCTTTAGGGCTTCACGGCCTTCGGGGGTGTAGGGGGGGGGGGGTTAGGGGCTGAGGGTCTGGGTGTAGGGCCTAGTGGTGGGCTGAAATGGCGGCCTGCTTTTGCTGCAAAGATATTGCGCCCCAACCTCCTGCGAATGATAGGCTGGTCAGTCCACCTTCAAGATCTTCTTGAAGTCACCAGAGAGCCCAAGACCGCTCACGAAAACTGAAACATGCCTACACAAAAAATCACGAAACTTTCTGAGACCTTAGGAACCGGCTTGGCCAAGAAAACCCCAAACCTTCAATCCTAAACCCTAAACCCCAAACCTTAAACCCTAAATCCTAAACCCTAAATCCTGAACCCCAACCCCCACACCTTTATAGCCCTGAGACCCTGGGAATCCTGCAGCCCTTAGATTCAGATCCCATTTAGGTACTGCCCCCATACAGTAAGAGTCTACAATAGGGCTACGGTTAAGGTCCTAATATAATAGGGTTTAGGGTTTAGGGTTTAGGGTATATATCTATATGATGAATATTCTTCAACTATCACTGAGTGGGGTGCCGTAACCCAAGATCCCGTGATCAACCCTGTAGAGCCCTACGATCCCCCCAGAAGAACCGCACAAAACCCCTTGGCCTATGTTGAAACCCCAAAACCGAACCCTAAACCCTAAACCCTAAACTCTAAACCGCAGGCCCAAAAGTTCTAAAAACCCCTTGAGTTTTTAACCCTAAACCCAAAACCCAAAGTTCCAAATCTAAAACCCCAAACCCAAAACCCCAAAAGTTCTAAAACCTGAAACCATGGGCCCTCTGAACCCTTGAAACTAGTTCATGGTTGGGATAGGATTAAAAATTTACATTTTTATTCCTTATTGGGTTAGGTACCCATACAAATGTAAAATGTTACCCAACTATGACAAAGGAAAGGAGTCTCGGGCTCCCTGGGCCAGTCGCAGGAAAGGTTAAAACTTGCCTCGGCCCCGTATCGCCACTAAGCTGCTGCCTCGAAGGTCTCAGACCTTCGATGCCAAAAAGCTCGGGCGTCCGGCCTGGCTGCTATGCAGATTCGAGCATGTGATGCTTGAATTAGAAGACTGTGCCGCAGAAGGCACTGGCTATATAGCATCGCTACCAATAGATCACTACTAGAGGGGCCCCTGGCGATCACAGATCTCATCCGTCGTACTCGCCCTCCTCCTCGTCGAACTCGCCTTCCTCCTCGGCAGTCGCATCCTGATACTGCTGGTACTCGGAAACGAGGTCGTTCATGTTGGACTCGGCTTCCGTGAACTCCATCTCGTCCATACCCTCACCTGTGTACCAATGCAAGAAGGCCTTGCGCCGGAACATCGCGGTGAAGTACTCTGCAACCCTCTTGAACATCTCCTTACTTCCCGAAAAAGCCAGGGAACTAAGAGGTCAAACTTTCAGAGTACTACTATAAGAGCCCAAAAAACCCTAAACCCTGAATCCCGCAACCCCTAAAGCCCAAAAACGGTAGTAAGCCCAAAAACCCTAAACCCTGAATCCCACAACCCCTGGAACCCAAAAACGGTAGTAAGCCCAAAAACCCTAAACCCTGAATCCCACAACCCCGAAAAACCCACAAACGGTAGTAAGCCCAAAAACCCTAAACCCTGAATCCCACAACCCCTAAAACCCCCAAAACCATGAGTATTGAAGAACTAAGTCTCCTGGATGGCGGTAGAGTTGCCAGCGAAGGCCACGGCCATCTTGAGTCCTTTCGGAGGGATGTCCTTGGATGAACCCATAGGGGTTTGGGGTTTAGGGTTTGGGGTTTAGGGTTTAGGGTTTAGGGGCTTAGGGTGGTTTAGAGGGGTCTTGGCTGATGTGATTCCATATAGGGGCCTTGACAATCGGCTTGTAGTGTAGATTATAGTATAGGCTAGTAATGACTGCGAGTTGCTAGTACGATTTATTCCTTCGCAAGCCCTGCGGTCCCACGACCGTCAAGCTCTGCTTATGCAGAGACCTTCTGGTGCTTCCCAAGGTCACAGACGGATGCCTTGATGTTGTTCGGGATCCACTCCACGAAGTACGATGAGTTCTTGTTCCTTGATAGTTCAATTTGATCAAATTGTAGATACTCCCCACGCAGTCGCGCTATGATATACCCCAGAAACCCTATGCTTTCGAGTAAGACCCCTACCTGGAGGCTCATGGGACTTAGTAAGTAAGGTTCTAAGTGGGTTACAACTAGGATAACCCCACTTAGGGGACTTATAACCCCACTTATAACCTACTTACTAAGTCCCATGATCCTCTAAGTACACTAAACCACCGAGACTCGCCGAAGCGGGCTTAGAGTCTAGAGCTAGGGTTTAGGGCTAAGGGTTCTCCAACAAGAACTCCGAGATTGTATTTCGTTGAACTCTCGTACATCGTACAATATTATTGAATATAATTGTACTGTACAGGGATAACACGCACTAGCTAGTGCGGCCACTTTTCATGCGATTCAACCCAACATAACGGTTCAGAAGCTCAACTGCCAAGGTGCTGGACGTTGAGCAGTTGCTCATCCACCTCTTTCGTAGACATTCGGCCCCGGAAGAGTGCTGCCGCCGTCAGGTAGCGGCCATGACGGGGATCCGCGGCACACATCATGTTTTTCGCATCGAACATTTGCTGTGTCAGCTCCGGGACCTAGTTCATGGTTGGGATAGGACTAAAAATTTCAATCTTTATTCCTTATTTGGTTCTTAAGTACAAAATTCCTTATTGGCTTTAAGTACCCATAAAAATGAAAAATGTTACCCAACTATGACAAAGGCACTGTCAGAGCCCGGTACTGCTGCGAGCCGCGGGAGGTCAGAGGGGCGAAGCCCGTCATGAAGAAGTGCAGCCGCGGGAAGGGCACCAGGTTCACGGCGATCTTGCGCAGGTCGCAGTTCAGCTGCCCGGGGAAGCGCAAACAACACGTGACGCCGCTCATGGCCGCAGACACCAGGTGGTTCAAGTCACCGTAGGTGGGTGTCGTAAGCTTCAAAGTTCGGAAGCAGATGTCGTAGAGGGCCTTGAAGGAAAGCATGAGTTGTAGGGTTTAGGGTTTAGGGGTTTAGGGGTACACTTACACCATTCAACTGCGGCATGCGCAACACATGAGTTGTCCTTGTTTTCTCAACCCAGAGCCAACCTCAAAGCAATGAAGCCCTTCACCCTGAAGCCGATACTCAAAAGCCCAATACCCACCCCGAGGTACACACTTAGCTTAAACATCCTTAATCCTTAAACAAAATAGTATGAGGAATCCCAGTGCTGTTTGAAGGATATTCCTTTACTTTGGGGGGGGGGGGTGCTGGAATCTATGGGTACCGTGAACTCTCCTCATTGTCCAGCAAGAAAGACTCGTCGGAGTTCTCAACAAGCTGGTGGAAGCTCAGCACAGCCTCGAGTCGTGAAACACCTGACCCTACAAACATCTGAACCCCAAGCACTATCAGGTGGAGTCGTGAATAGTTAGATTAAAGGCTGGGGGTAAATACCATGACTTTAGGGAATGGTATGTCTAAATCTGCAGGCCTCCATCTTGCCCTACCCTGCACACCATACGCCAAACTGCACAGGGTTTCTGACTTGGGGCTTTAAGGCTTTGGGACTGACGCTTTGCTAACGTTCGGGGTTCGGGGCCCTAAACCCTAATGTAGGAACCTGATTAAATACCCTGCGCCTATAACACCAAAACAGTAGGATTCATATAAAGAACCCTATTAACGGCCCAAGGCTTCTAAATCAGGTTCCTACAGTATTCTAATTGTTAGGGCCCCTAGAGTAAGCCCTTATAGTATACAACCCTTACAGCAATCCTTAGAGATAGGACCCTTTAACGTAAATCCTTATGGTAACCCTTATATAACAATCCTTATAGATAGAACCCTTCAAAGTAAATCCCACACCCTAAACCGCACTTGCTTCTCTGGTTTTTCAACTCCAGGATCTGGGTCTGAATACTTAGCACCACGATGTCTTAAATTTCTTTCACATGATTTAGGGTTTAAGGTTTAGGGTTTCGAGACTGCGGCTGGTGTTTTAGGATTCTGTGCTTTGGCTCACTGCGGGATTGATTGAGGGCTTGCGTCTGAGTAGTTAGAAATAGCACTTAGGCTCCTATAGTCCCGAATATAACTATACTAAAGTAGACCCCACCGGGCGCCCATTCTACTGAATTGAATGAGATGCCCTCAGGATGTCGTGCAAAAGCTTCAGAGGGTGTAGACTCAGACGGCATGATGCGCAGCTGCGGGTCATTCGACATCATTTGGCTAGCGTGGCAGGAGATTCTCTTCTTGATGCAGCAACTCTCGGAATCTGCTCCAGCCCTACTGTTTGAGGACCTTTTCGGTGCCAGCTGGATGTACACAGAGAGCCCAATACTCCTTAATTAAGGAATATGTCTGAAATTATAATATGAAGCCCTATATAACCTTGGCCATATCCCTTAATTAAGGGGTATTGGGCTCTCTGGGTACACAAACTTACGTTGCTGTTTGCAAGGCTTGGGTGTTGCAGACGCTAAGGCCGTGGACAGATAAATGCAATCCGAGCGGCATTGTACGGCTCCACGACTGTGTCGGAAACTTTGGGACTAGGAATCACCGAAAACGTCTCCATGATTCGATCAGGGTACTCCTCGCATAAGAGACCACACGCTTCGAGACAACCGCAATCTACAAACATCAGAACCTACAAACATCACTTACATGATTCTTCTATGCTACACTATATTAGACTGGACTGTGTTATGTTATACTACATATCATTTTAAAGCCAGAGCATATACTAGCACAAAGCTTCTGTCATGCACTGAGTCCTCGCGCACTTTAGACACCAGCAACGTGCCCATGCCGGCTCCAGTGCCTGCAACCCACAAGTACTGAAGCTCGCCACAAACCTTTAAACCCCATCCGACTTCCGAGCATGAACAAGTGACAAATACAAGGACCCACCGATGCCTCCCCCAAGGGAGTGGCAGAGCTGGAAGCCCTGCAGACAGTCGCAGCCCTCAGCTTCTTTCCTCACCACGTCCAGCACGCTGTCGATCAGCTCGGCACCTTCGGTGTAGTGTCCCTTGGTGCACAGGAGTCGTTGCGGCTTAGACGTTGAAGGTTTAGTTTAAGGTGCAATTTACGATTTAGGATGTGAGGTTTAGCATGCCGGGTTCAAGTTTGGGGCAGCGTGAAGATTAGAAGCCAATCAAACCTGCAACCGACAAGACATCCCGTCAAAGGCGACGGCAATTCCGAACAAAGCCAAGTGTCTTTAGCCCAGTTGTTGCCTGTTTTAGGGGTTTGTGTTTAGGGTTTAGGGTCTAGGGTTTGGGTTTAGGGTTTAAGGCCTATCTGTATTCAGCCACAATGTTGCCTGCCCCAGTCTGACCAAACACGAAGTTGTCAGGACGGAACAATTGGCCGAAAGGTCCAGCTCGAACACTGTCCATGGTGCCTGCAAACGCAGATCAATCTTCGATCTGATTTTCTAGACTTTACGGTTCAGGCTTACAGTTAGGGCATAAGGGTTGAGTTTAGGGTTTAGGGTTCAGGAATTGGTGGTTCCGAACTTCTCGAGTTAATGCTATGACACAACTTATGGGAAACATAAGAGGGTACTGCTGAGAAAACCTTATGTACACTGAAAGTATCCTTACAGAAACCCTAAAGGGACCCAAAGGGACCCCGAGCCTGGTTCAAGATCCATCAAGACTGCACGGGGCACATAGCGGCCGCCAGTTGCCTCGTTGAAGTAAACGTTGATCCTTGCGGCTCAGGGTTCAGGGTTTTGGGCTTAGGGTTTAGGGTTAGGGGTTTAGGGTTTAGGGGTTTAGGGTTTAGGGTTTAGGGGTTCAGGGTTTAGGGTTTAGGGTTTAGGGGTTTAGGGGTTTAGGGGTTTAGGGGTTTAGGGTTTAGGGGTTTAGGGGTTTAGGGGTTTAGGGTTTAGGGTTTAGGGTTTAGGGTTTACAGGCTTCAAGATTGAAAGTCTGGCTTGGCTTGATTAACTAGGCACTTCTAGCACTTTCCACATGTTCGACCCATCTAGCGGCGGTTTTTTTTTTCGGTGCGGCCAACCCTCTTTTTTCGGAGGTGCGGCCAAGGATTTGTTCAGGTTGGACACGCAGGATCCCTGTAGAGGGTTCATCGGCGACGTAAAGAATTTGCGCCGCACCACAGCGCCAGCGCTTCGACACACAGAATCCCTGTAGAGGGTTCATCGGGGTCGCGCCGCACCACAGCGCGGGCGCTTCGAGGGGCAGGATCCCTGTGGACGGGGTGAGGCATCAAAAAACTCATCATCAAAAACAAATTAGATCCAGGGATCAACGAAAAACTAAAGAAAAAATAATGGGAAATGCAGCCATTTCCAAGACTATTTGCCTTGGTGGCGGTGGTGGTGTCGTTGATGTCGTTGCTGTCGTCGTTGGTGGTGGTGGGGTCGTTGATGTCGTCGTGGTCGTCGTCTTGGTTGCTGTTGTTGTTGCTGCTCTTCGCGTTAAACCCCCTGGAGCGTGGCTGTCTGGCTTTCCCCTTCTTGTGTGTTGCCGAATACGTTTATGTTCATTTCTTCGCGGCTTTAGAGAGCGGGGAGTTTAGTCTAAAACAGCGAGGGCTTGGGGGGGGAACTCGCCCTATTTGCAAAGCTGTTAAACCCTTCAGGATTGATTGTGCTTTCTTCGCGGTAAACTCCCCTGGAGGGTGGTTGTCTGGCTTTCCCTTTCTTGTGTGGCTTTAGAGAGCGGTGGAGTTTAGTCTAAAAAAAGCGGGGGGGTTGGGGGGGGCGCAGCCCCCCCCATTTGCAAACCTTTTAAATCCTTCAGGATTGATTTTGTCTTCTTCACGTTAAACCCCCCTGAAGCAGTGTTGTCTGGTTTTATTCCTTTTTTGTGTTGGCAAACACGGTTTTATTTATTTCGTGACGGCTCAAACGACCGGTTGGCAAACACGTTATTGTTGATTACTTCGTGGCTCAAGAGAACTTCCAAGTCATTCATGATTGATTGTGTTGCTTCGCGCTTAACCCCGCTGAATCAACAACCCGAGAGAATCCGTGTTCTGAACCTGGGTCCTAACCCGAATTAGAACCTAGGTTCAAACCCAGGCTTGAACCTGGGTTCCGAACCTGAATTTCCAACCGTCTGCCTTCCTTCTATCTTTTCTTTCTTTCTGTTCTTCTTCCTTGCTTTGGTCCTTGTTCTGGGGTGTTTCGTTCTGTCTTCCTGGGTTCTTTTCGTTTCAGGTGGAAAAAACCAAGAAAAGCACACCAAATCTGTCCAAAACGTGAGGAAAATAGTGTTTCCCCAAGGAAAGCCATGGAAAAACACCAAACAAAAATTTCAACAACAAGATCCAAAATAATAGGCCTTCCATATGTATATATATATATATATGTATAAAGGTTTATATACACACATATGTACTCTCTCTCTCTCTCTCTCTCTCTCTCTCTCTCTCTGTATATATATATATATATACACTATATAAATAAATAAATATATATATATATATATATATATATATATATTATTTACACTATATATATATATTATATATCTATATACATACAATTTTATAATATCTACTATATCTACTATATATACTATATATACTATATATACTAGATCTACTACATATACTATATAAATATGTATATATTATAAATATACTATATATACTAGAATATACTGTATAAACTATATATACTAAGGTTATATCTCCTGTACTTATTACATATACTATATATATATATATATATTGAAACTCTATGTATATCTGTATATATATACATATACTATATATACTATGTACACTAAATATACTATATATATACATATAAATATCATACTATATATAGTATATTACTATAACATATATATACTATATATATATATCTATATATATAAACTCTATAATATATAACAAACTTATATAGACATATACGTATAGATTATATTATATTCTTACCATTTATCTTTTCTTTTATTCTATTCTATCTCTTATATTACATTATATTTATTTTTTCAATTCTATTAAATTCCATTATATTATCCTATAATCTTTATGTTATATATATATTCTCTTATATTCTATGATATTCTATTATATTCTATGATATTCTGTTATATTTATTATATTCTATTATGTTCTATTCTATGCTATTATATATAGATTTCTATTCTATTCTATTTTATGATATTCTATTCTATTATATGATATTCTATTCTAATATATTATATTATATTATATTATATTATATCTTTTTACATTATATTGTATTTCTTTATTATATTGCATTATGTTGTAGTATATTACAGTATATTATACTACATTAGATTACATTATATTACATTATATTACATTATATTACATTATATTACATTATATTATATTATGTTATATTACACTACATTACATTATATTATATTATATTATATTATATTTCATTATACTACATTATATTAGATTACATTATGTTATATTATACTATATTATATTATGTTACATTATATTTTATTACATTATATTATAATATATTATATTATATTCCATTATATTATATTATAATATATTATCTTTACTGTACATACTATATATATATATATATATATATATATATATATAGTATACATACTATATATACAACATGTACTATGTATACTATGTATATACATATATATATATATATATACTGAAATACTACCGTCCTTCCTTTCTTCCTTCTTTCTTTCCTTCCCTGTTTCCTTCCTTCCTTCCTTCCTTCGTTGCTCTCCTCCCTCCTTGCTTTGCTTCTTCTTTCCTTTCTTCCTTCGATCCTTCTTCCTTCCTTCCTTCCTTCCTTCCTTCCTTGTCTCCTTGCTTTCTTCCTTCCTTCCTTCCTTGCTTCCTTCCTTCTCTCCCTTCTTCTTTCCTTGTTCCTTCCTTCCTTCCTGCCTTCCTTCCTCCTTCCTTTTTTCCTTGCTTTCTTCCTTCCCTGTGTAAATAACAGGACGTGGGAGCAAAAGAAAGAGGGCCAAAAAAAGGCACAAACAAAAATGGGTTCCCGTTCTTGTTTCTCTTTCATTCCTTGCTAGCTCCTGTGCTTTCTTGCTTTCTTTTGTGCTTCCTTCCTGGCTTTCTTTCCTTCATCATCTTTCTTCTGCTTTTCTTTCTTCTGGGGTTGTGCTTTATTTGTGTTATTCCTTGTTTGCTTTCTTGTTGCTTTTGCGGGACCGAGGGACCGGCGGACCGCAGGACCAGGAAACCACGGGACCAGGAGAGCACGGGACCAGAGGACCAGAAGACCAGAGGGCCAGAGGACTACAGGACCAAGGACCAGAGGACTGGGGACCGCATGCACGGACACCACAGGACCAGAAGACCAGCAGACCGGAGGACCAGGGAACCACAGGACCAAGGACCAGAGGACCAGGGGACCGCATGCACCAGGGACCCTTGGCCGCACCTCGCAAAAAAGGGTTGGCCGCACCTACGAAAAAAAAAAAACCATGGCCCCGCATCTAGCCAAGAGGTGCAACAGATTATAAACCCCACAAAAGCCCTCTAAAGCCTCAAAACCCCAAAGCGCTGAAACCCATTGCACTGAAGCCTAAACTCTCCCGCTACATTTCAAGATAGCTTAAAGGCAGGCTGAAACCGTAAACCCCCGAAGCTCTAAACCCTAAACGGTGAAGCCTGAAGCCTTAATATAGAAATCTGAATACGTACCACGATTATCTCTTAGGGCTCCTATGCTTAGTTTACAATAACATACCCCAGAGCCCTCGGCCCTATTCTAAGGCCCCTATACCTTAGCGCTCCTATTGTCTATCATGTACCCCAAGCCCCTATTCTAAGGCCACTATATGCACTTTTTAAAGGAACCCCTTTACAGGAACCCTTAAAGAGACCCGCTCAACGAAACCCATGTGTAATTATGAAGGCCCTTTATTCACCCCGCAACCCTGTTAAGTAACCCCTTACAAGAAATCTTATAATTACCCTAAACCCTGAACCCCTAAACCCTAAACCCCTAAACCCTAAACCCCTAACCCCTAAACTCTAAACCCCTAATTAAACCCTAAAACCCTAAACCCTAAACCCTGAACCCCTAAACCCCTAAACCCCTAAACCCTAAACCCCTAAACACTAAACCTGAACCCCTAAACCCTGAACCCTGAATTCATGGCCCCTGTAGCAACCCGAAACGGCGCCGCGGTCCTCTCCAGTTGGAGGTCGGAGTCTCCATGATAGGTGCCTTGGGTGGTTTTTCTTTTTTTTTGAGGTTTTTGCGGGCTTAAGGGTTTAGGGATTTAGGGTTTTAGGGTTTAGGGCTTAGGGCTCAGGGACTTAGGGCTTTAGGGGTTACTGTAGGGTTTTGGGGCTTGTTTACATTCTTTGGGGCGTGTAAAGGCGCTATGACTTTGGGGGGTTTAGGGTTAGGTGTTTGGTTGATAGATTACATTAATAATCATTAATAGGGTTCTTTCGGATCTTCTGAGGGTTTTATACTGAGCGTGGTATGAGGGTTTAAGACTACAGGTTACCGCGTCTACAAAACTTACACGACGCACTTTGCACTAGGATCGACTGCAAGTCGGTCACCCTTTTCTAGGATGCCCAGTAACCTAGGAATAAACAGGGCTCCCTTCTAGGGCAACTAAATAAGGAACCTAGGACTACAAAAAGGGAATAAGGGTACTTCTGGGCATCCTAGTTTTTCCCTGGGCCCGAAACACAACAAATAGCTTGCCTGTAGGGTCGATTCCATGCTCATCGGCGATGACTTCCCAGAACTTGGCACCGATCTGATTGCCGCACTGACCTGCAATTTTTTCGGTTTGTCTGCCAGGCACCTAGACCCGAAGGCGGTTAGCGGCTGCACGAAAACCTGTAAAAAGCGATGATGAACACAACCGTTCGTTCTTAGCAGGCTTGGCTGGTGGCAGAATGAAGCTCCTCGAACACTGCTACTGCGAGATCCAACATCATGTGGCAAGCGAAGCCGAAAACTTAAACCCCGACCCCCCTCAAAAAAAAAACAGAAACAAAAAAGCAACCTAGCACCACAAGATCAGAAAATGCAAGGGCGGAGAGCAACCTTGAGAACCCGATACCGGTTGAATGCATTGTAACGCTCAGAGTGCAAAGGCAGCCGTCTGATGTTTCGATACTCTACAGTGCGGTGCTAGACAACCAGGGGCCCAAAGCCCAAACCCTAAACCCTAAAACCCTAAACCCCTAAACCCCTAAACCCCTAAACCCCTAAACCCTAAACCCCTGGGTGCTCCGATCGAGGAGTAAGCAGGGGCTCTGGGGGCATCCCCGGCCTCCCTGGATGTGCACGAGCTCGCGCATGGCTGGAAGAGTGTGGTTTGAGGATGGCGGGAAGCTCAGAAGTATTGTCAAGTGCTCTTGAGCCAAGTCAAAGGCCCGGTAGACAGGCTTTTTTATCACGGTTTAGGGTTTAGAGGGGTTTAGGGGTCTAGGGTTTAGGGTTTAAGGCTTTTAAGGTCTCGGGCTTAGGGCTTAGAGTGTCGTGCAACAGTGATCATCCGGTCTGACATCTGCCCAAGCAAAGTATGCAACGACTCTTGGCAAGCACCTTAAGCCTTAAATCCTGAACCCTTTAAACCGTAGCCCAGAGAGCCCAATACCCCTTAACTGAGGAAAATGGCTTAAATTATATGGGGCTTCATACTATGATTTAAGCTATATTCCTCAATTTAGGGGTATTGGGCTTTCTGGGAAACCCCATGATTAAACCCGAAATCCCTAAACTCGAACACAAACCTCGGTCGAACTGACACATCATCGGCTCTCCTCGCAGGAAACGTCGTCCACTGCAAAGTTCCTGAGATCTGCATCGGGGGTTCCTTAAAGGGCTCCTTCAAGGAATCTATAGGGTTACATTAAGGGATCCGTAGGGTTTTGGGTTTAGGGTCTACTATCTGCATTTAGGGTTTGATACCCGTGCTCCCCTCAGAAGGTGAACAAACGGAATCGTCTTGGAGATCCGTTGTAAAGCAACCATAGCCCAAGAAAGTAGATAACAAAACCAAGCTCCAAGTAGGTTTTCAAGGTTCAGCGTACAGGGTATAGAACTTGACATTTCGGATCTCTAGGTGCCTGGGATCTCCAACCAATGCGTCGTCAGGGACATCGAAACCCTAAACCGTTTACGGTTTCGAGCTTTTCGCCCCGTGCTGCGGACGAACCCCACTTCGGCGTCAAAGGTTCGGGGTTTACGGGGGGCGTCAGGCTTCAGGATTTACCTGCACCCCCCCCGATCCTAACAAAAACAATAGTTCAACTATTCTCTTGGGCTGTATATGAAAAATAATTCCTAAGGAGACGATGGTTACGTTACGATAGAATGCCTACAATAAGGAACCTAAGGAATAACGTTGGTAGTAATTGTTCAAGCTTCTCAGATTCTCCATCCTCCAAACACACTCTGCATAGTCCCTATAAGGAACCCTTCAGCCAGAGAATTTTGCTTAATGCACTGTTCCCTAGGGTTCCATCGTACACGTCTACTCCCAAACGCTATTGCACCCTATATGGGAGTTTCCGAAAATAGGGGACCCTAATATAGTACCCTGAATACGAGGATCCTTACTATAAGGACCCTAAAATAAGGTACCCCTAATTTCGGAAACTCCCATATTCTTCTCATTAAGGCGCCCTATACGAATTGAGCCACGGTGCGCAACGATGGCAGCGGGCGGGCTCTCCTGCACTGGACAGAGGTTTTACGAAAGGGCCCCCTTTAGGGTTTAGGGTTTAGGGTTTAGTTTTTAGGGTTTAGGGTTTAGGGTTTGATCAAGGGGCGGGGCTTTTCATTTTAGGGCGTGAAGGAGTTTGGTGCTTGTGGCTGTTAGGGGTCTAAGGCTAAGGGTTTCAAGCTTCAGAGCTTAGCGGCCTGGTTTCGAAAGCAACTCATGAGTAGAGGTAGAGAGAGGATAAGATAAGTCTAGTTAGGGCACTTAGACCTCTCCTTCGGTTGATGATATAAACCCTGCATTGCCCATAAGAAGGAATATACCATAATTCCCATAGTTTGGGGTCCTTAAGGTCATGCAGGATTTATATTACGGCCTACTTACTAAGCCCGCTGATCCGATAAGTGGAGGCTTAGAGCTCCCTGGGGCTTGTTTTCACATTCTGCATGCATTCTGGTTTGCTGTATGACCCGTACCCTTCAATCCCTGAACCCTAAACCCCTACAACCCTAAACCCCTACACCCCTAAACCCCTAAACCCCTAAACCCTGAACCCTAAACCTCTCAACCCGAAACCCTGAACCCTAAACCGCATACCCTTCAAGGAAAAAGCAAGCCCGCGCAGGATGAAGCTCTTGCTACGAAAAGCTCCCGGGGTTTAGGGTTAGGGTTAAGGGGTTTAGTAGGGGTTTAGGGGTTTAGCGTTTAGGGGTTTAGGGTTTAGTAGGGGTTTAGGGGTTTGGGGTTTGGGGTTTAAAGGGTTGAAGCTGTAGGGAGCAGCAGCGGTTGACAGCACATTAGCAGAGTGAAGGTTCACTGCAGACAAAGCATTACTCGGTTGCTCCAGGCAAGTGCCGCACACTACACTACTTGTAACCCCAGCTGCCAACACTTATAAGTTGTACAAATACTTACATACAGTAGAAGCCTAAAAGTTGGAAACCCAATAGCCTCTATCTTAAGAATAATGTAGAGGGAATCCCAGCACTATTTGGCCTTAATCCGGTTTCCAACTTTTGGGCTTCTACTGTACTTACAACTGGCCATGAGCCAAGCGAGGATCCTCTAATTCAGGAGCCAAAATAAGTACTCCGAAATGACAGGGTTTTGGAGTTCCTGGGCCAAGTGTAGCATTGCGTTTAGGTTTTGGGATTACCGCAAGATTCAAGTGTTTAGGGTTGAGGGTCTACGGTTTGGGCTGTGGGGTTTTGCTTGAGAGGGGATTTCGTGTATAGGGGAGACTCGGTAGAAGGTTGCGTTCCGCTTGGAATAAGCCCAAAGCTCGTCTCGTCAGAAGAATTGACATAAAATGGCTTGAGAGTTCAGCGTGGCTTTCGGGAACTGTGACTTAAGCTGAGTACTCTGGTCCGAACACAGTTATGCAGTTAGTTCTGGCAGGGTCATATGAAACCCAAACAAAGTCTACGGAGCTTCTAAATGCCCACAAGGAACCCTAGACCCCAGTTTCAACCCCAGAACCCCCTGTAGAAACCACTATAGATCCCTGAAAGAACCAGCAAAAAAAACTTACACAACCCCTAAACCCTAAACCCCGTTTACAAGAATCCGTGAGGTGAAGGGAAGGGATCCCGGATGCCTTGTCGTACATCTCCGGGAGCTGTAGGTCGACATGGAGCCTTTGGTGCGTGTCCTCGGCCGAAGGTTCCCAGAGACTCCAATCTGCCTTAACTAAGGAATCTTCCGAGGGTTCCTTTAAGGGATCTATAATCTATAAGGGATCTATAGGGTTTAGGGTTTAGGGGCTCCAAAATAACCCTGAATTAAGGAATATTCCTTAAATCATATTAGGGATCCTACCATAATTTAAGGAAGAATCCTGAATTAAGGGATATTGGAGTCTCTGGGTTAGAGGACCCCCGAAAGTTTAGGGATGAAGCAGCTTAAGGTTCTTAGGGAGCTTATGGTGTAAACAGCTTAGGGTATCAAGCAGTTTCGGTTCAAACTGCTAGACCTGAGAGTAGCCTAGGAATACAAAGGGTGGCCCTTTTTGGTTTAAAGGGGGTTATAAGGGAGCCTGAACCCTAAAAAGATGGAACTAAGGGCTTACTCTGGGTCCTAGGCTGCCTCTGGTCTAAAACAGGTTAGAGTCTAAGCTGGAGATTCAGGGTTAACACCAGTTTCAAGGTTTATCATCACAGGGAAGTACTTATGACACAAGACAACAGAACCCTAAACCCTAAACTACTGAGAAGCATGGGAAAAACTCAGAAGACACCCCACAAAACCATCCTCCAGACCTGCACCCTAAACTGGCCCTAAACCCTTAACCTTCAACCCTACACCCAAACGCAGCATGAGCCCAGGTCTCCGTCCCCCCAAGCACGAAGTCCCCACCGCCGCCGATGGCGATGTAGTCGCCCAAGAAAGCAGCCTCTCACTGCGTTTAGGGTTTAGGGGTTTTAGAGTTCAGGGCTTGGGCTCCATGAAGAAACTGCGCATGAGGGAATCATGTAGAATGTTATACCCAACTATGACAGAGTGAAGAAGTAGGTGAAAGTTTCGGACCTGGAGTTGAACTCCGGTGTTCAGAGCCCAGGGTGCGGAATACAAAACGGCCATGCATGTTCGCCGGCTGTGTCCCCAGACCTCCAAGACGGGTGTCAGAGACGGCAGATCGAGAAGCTGAGCCCACCTCAATTGGGGTTTCTTAACATCAGGGGATGTTCAGGTTGGATTTATACGGTTTTGTGAAGGTGTTTTATTCAGCTTCATGTCTTTAGAATGGCTCTAGAATCAGAAGGTTATATAGGCTTCTGAGTTCTTTTCATTAGGTGCCCTGGCCCTTTCAAGCGCGGTTTGCGACCAAATGCACTCTACACCTGAATCCTTAGACCGTAAACCCCTAAAACCGAAATCCTAAAACCTCACAACCATGGCTAAACCCTAAGCCTTAACCGACCCTGACCTCTGAAACACCATGGTGCAAGCCATAAAGTTGTAACATTATAATCCTCATGCCCTTCAGGTAAAGCACAAGGGATCCCAGCACTAGTCATCCTAAACCAATGTTCCAACTTTCTGGGGTCCCTGAACTAAGCCCCTACACCCTAAATCTTGAACCCTGCGTTTGAAACCATAAACCCTAAACCCTTGAAACCCTGAAAGCCAACCCCTCTGGTCAGAACTTGCGAGCTCAGGCGCTCCCGCACATGGACCATGTGGTGTGTCGTGGAAGCGCCGCCCCAGGAGTACCTGAAGCTTCCCAAGCTTATGGGCTTCGGGCTCGTGTTGAAGGGTTTAAGGTTCAGGGTTCAGGGTTTAGGGGTTTAGGGTTCAAGGTTTCGGTTCGATGACAAACACCAACGTCATTGAAAACTGGCTTCTTCTTTACGGAACCCTTACCCAGGGAGCCCAATACCCCTTAGTTAAGGAGTATGGCTTAAATTATAACGGGCTTGTTATGAGTTAAGCTATATTCCTTAGTTAAGGGGTATTGAGCTCTCTAGGTAATATGTCGAATGTTGAAAGATTAGGCTGCGCTAAACCCTAGACGAAGCCCTGACGCCCTAGACCTGAAAACTCAAAAACTCTAAACCCTCAAACCCTAAACGCCTAAACCCTCAAACTCTAAACCCCTGAACCCTAAACTCTAAACCCTAAACGCCCTATATAAACCCTAAACCCTAAACTCTGAATCGTCAAAGCCTCAATGGAACCCGACATCGAAGCCTCGGAACCCTCAACGTGGAGCCTGCGCGGTCCGCGGTTGCCCAGCCGCTGAGGGTCCTACTTGGAGGGTCGGGGGACTTAGTAACCCTTTAAAGGGCCCCTTTAAAGGGATCTATAGGGATTCTATAGGGGTTTAGGGTTTAGGGGACTTAGTAACTGGTTATTTTAGGGACTTATACGCACCAAAACCCCAATCAGGGTCCCTTTTAGGGTACTTATAAGTCTACTTACTACCTACTTACTAAGTCCCCCGACCCTCCAAGTAACCAAGAATCACAGCAATCGCGGCTTCGGGGAACCGTCGATGTGTTGAGAAGGATGCTTGCAAAAGAAGGTTGAGTGAATAGGGCCAAAGTTTAAGGTGGTTTACAGTTTAGACGACGTCAAAATCAAGCAACGTGGACACAACGAGGGTCTGGTCCGATCTATCCTGCACATACGGTTGATGATACAAACCCTGCATGACCCTAGACTCTGGGAATTAGGGCGTATTCGTTGTAATGGGTAATGCAGGACTTATGTCATCAACCAGTAATCTTGAGATGCCTGACCTAAGCACTAAAGCCTAAACCCCTGCAGCCTAAACCCTACACCCCAGGCCGCTGTTAATCCCTACTTGCAGAGACTCCCAAGAACTGCCTCTCTGGCTTTTATGACACGTGAACTACTGACCATCGACAACTTCAGTGTCTATCTATGGTTTGGACTGGGGGTTTAGGATTTAAGGGCTTCGGGTGAAGCCCCGTCGGCCCCAAGGACAAGTCCATCACGTGGATCCTACAGCTTGCTTTAATCCCCATTCAGCGGGAGATTGTTTCATCAGGGGCCTACATGTATTAGGCCCTAAACCCTACACCCTAAACCCTATAAAGCGATAACCCTCAAGCCTAAAGCCTGTCCTCGGCCTTGTCTTTAGTGTCGCTTGAGACACGGTTGTCCAAGAGCCGCCACTCCACAAGTACAGCACATGCGACAGCGACGGCGCGCCTGCTCATTGAACTTTTCATCTTCCAGGGATGCATGTTGTGCCGGTGACGGTGAGGACAGCTGTTGCTTCTTTCGAAGCAGGTCCTGTTCGAGCACTTCTTTCTCGTTCATCGGCTGCTCGTTCTCCGCCATGGAGCGAGGTGGAGATAATTCTCCTCCACAATCGCCGGAGATGAATACCAGGACACATCTGCCAACACTCGAGCAATAATTAGCATAAACACAATAGGATAGGCACCACAATACTCGCGATGACACTGCCATGGCGCTTCCAGCCTGTTGTTGACACTCTGGAGCGTCTCTTCCATGTTCAGGGCACGGTTCGAAACCTGAACCCTGAAGCCTTTACTAAACGTAACCCCTAAACCCCAAAGCCTATGCCCTAGGGAGCAGGCACCCCAATGCCTCCCAGAATCCCTCCCAAGGCCTCCCTACTTCGAGGTACGTAGTGTTATAAGTACTTTATTTGAGCTACGATAGGTATGATGTAATTATAGCTACCTTACTTAAAACCCTGCTTACAAAACCCCCTAAACCCTAAAACCCCATAGAACCCTTAACGGATCCGATCCGTTAAAGGCACCCTTAAAAGAACCCTTTCAAGGAACCCTTTACAAGAACCCTTCAAAGGAACCCGGCTTGCTAAGTCCCCTAATCCTCCAAGCAAGGCTCCCCAAGGCGCCTCGGCCAGAAGACGCTGCGCCTCGGCCTGGCAAAAATGAAAACAGGAGCCCACCTCTCAGGGTTTAGGGTTTAGGGTCCAAGGTTTAGGGTTTAGGGATCAGGGTCCAGGGTCTTAGGTTTAGCTTTTAGAGTTTAGGTATCAGGGTTTAGTGTCTTAGGTTTTGACAAAAATGAAAAGAGGAGCCCCCGCACGGCTCGTAGGGTTTAGGGTTTGGGCTCACCTTCTTGGGTTTGGGGTTTAGGATTTAGGGTCTTACGTTTAGGCATCAGGGTTTAGGGTGTTGGGTATCAGGGTTTAGGGTTGAGGGATCAGGGTTTTGGGTTTTCGGGTTTAGGGTTGAAGGTTGAGGGTTTAGGTCAGTTTATAGTGGGCTATAGGCTTTAGGATATTGGGCTTCGGGTTTCATGTTTATTAGCTATGTCACGAGCAACTGGGCTCATGGTTTCATGGGGCTGATAGGGTGTACAGGGTTTCTAAAGCAGAACTGCACATTGTGGCTTCAAAGGTTTATGGATTGGAACTTTTACATTTAGGGCTTCAGGACCAAGTTTCCTTTTCAAGACTCAAACAAAAGTACATATACATGTGTATAGGAATGATGTCTGCCAAGAGTACATCCATCTTCCTGTCGATAATATACTTGATTTATTCCTTACAGGAGTTGGTCTTAGACTATATGATGTATTGGAAATACATTTCTTGAGGCTCAGGGTAGTGAATACGTGCCTGAAGGTATGAACGGCATGAGGGTCTAGACGTTCGTCAATATGAGGGTCCCTGTTCCCGTTTTTGTAATGGAAAGTCTTCTGTGTAGAGCCTGTGTTGCGGTCAGCCTTGAAAGCTTTGTAAACTACAAGTAGCAATACTGATAGTGTCCCGAAACAACGTGTGTGGCCCCCATGTCCTAAGTCCTAAACCCTACACGCCATTCTATCTAGGGCCTAGGGTTTAGGGTTTAGGGTTCCTCAAAACCCTAACTAAAACCTAAACTTCGCAGACCCGAAAACCCTAAACCTCTCTGAAAGCCCTCGTCGACCGAAGGGCAGTAGAACCCTAAACCCTAAGCCGGCAGGGCAACCTCCACTGCACCCCGCAGCTCCGCTACAGACTCCGGCGGCAGCGCGCCGCGCAGCACTGCAAATCCCTCCTGCGCACTGAAGGAAGGAAATCCGGCCGCCTCACACGCCAGAGACTCCAAGATCCCTTAATTAAGGAATATTCCTTGAATCATGTTAGGGATCGTATTATAATTTAAGGAATTTTCCTTAGTTATGGGATTTGGAGTCTCCGGACCCCTGAAGTGAGAAATGGGAGTTTCCGAAAATTAGGGGTACGTTATTTTGGGGTCCTTATAATACAGATCCTACTATTGGGGTACTATATTAGGGTCCCCTATTTTCGGAAACTCTCAAACGTGTTATAGACTACTCCATAGAGGGGTCCTTGTGATGAGGAGGTATTCTGGCTTGATGAAGGCATGAGGAGCTTTTCGATTCCGACTGTGGTACAAGATCCGGGTTGACCTAATATGTGCCGTTCTTGCCTACTAAGATCCCATTTGCTGAAACCCCTTCTATCCTCGTACGCAGCTCTACCTGCTGCATCTCGGCTTCTCGCGGGTGCGGTTGCTGCCCTTGCGGCGGTTGTAGCGCTTGCTGCGGCGGCTGCTGGCGCCTCCTCGCCGGTGCAGGTGCTGCTTCGTCTGCCGCAACACCGGCTGCTGCTGCAGCCTGTTGTTCTGGCCTGTACTTCCTGCTGGCGGGGTTCCTGTGGCAGTGCTTTTGGTGGTTTCCGGAGCTCTGGGAACTTTTGAGTTCCATTCGGCAGAAGCGGCATAAATTTCCTTGGAAGCTCGAATTATACCAGCGCCGCATACCTAAAGGCTCAGGGGACTTAGCACGCAAGTAGGGTCTAAGTAAGGTAACTGCAGGCATATCTGTTCACAACCCTGATGGATACTTCATTGGTCCCCTGAACCTCCTCAACCCTCACCCCTAACCCTTAATTAAACGAACCCCTAACCCTCCCCCTCGCCAAAAAATAGAAACATGTTCATTATCTATGGGCCTTGATAATTGCATCCAAAGCCCTAGAGCTCTTATCATAACCATTGCAGTGATGTAACGCCATCTAAACAACACCCTGAACTCATAACAAAACCTCTAAGCCCTTGAACCCCTGTAGTACTTAACAAGAAATCATAATAACTCCAATACCCATAAACCCTAAACCCGAAAACTCCACACCCCTAAACCCCTAAACCCTAAAACCCTAAATCCTAAACCCCTAAACCCCTAATTAAAACCCGAAAGTCTAAACCCCTAGACCCTATTATAGATTCCTGTAAGGAACCCTTATAGACCCCTTGACAGGAACCCTTACAAAGGACACCGAAACGCAGCGCCTCACGGAGCGCTTGCGCCACGGCCGCCGGGTCGCTTGTGGCCGCGAAGATGGGAGCGCCAGGACGACTGGCCAGAACCTGTAGGGGCCAAAGGAGTTTTGGGCTTTAGGGGTTTGGGGTTTAGGGGTGTAGGGTTTAGGGGTTTAGCGGTTTAGGGGTTTAGGGGGTTAGTGGTTTAGGGTTTAGGGTTTAATGGCTTGGGGTTTAGGGCTTTAGGGGTTTAGGGTTTAGGGGTTTAGGGGCCGAAATAATTAGACTGAAACGGTTACCATAAGGCTTTAGTATTGGGGCCTTAATGACTGGAATGGGACTTGGTGGTGTAAGGGTTCTATAGGAAAGGGGCTGAATGATTAGGCTAGGGTTCCTTTAAGGGTTTCTTGAAAGGATCCCAGAAGGGATCTATAGTAGGGTCCATTCATGTATGGGCCTTAATCTGCTCTGCACGGGGAGAGGCTATGTAGGGGCCTAAATACTTACCTATACTGTTAGATAGGAATCCTTTGAGGCGGTCTATAAGGGTTACTATAAGGGCTAGTATGGAGGTCGGTTGGCCAGAACCTGTACGAATTTGGCACTCGCTTCGGCTGCCCGGGTGCGATTGTCTCTCGCACTTCCTTGGGCTGTTCTGGCCCTGCAGGCACTGCTGCCTGTGGTTTCGGCAACATGTTCGGTGGGGGTGGAACTCCCGGCGGCTTCGGCTCTCCTGCTTTAAGTCGCTTCGGCGGAGACACCACTACACCAAACGTCCTCTTCAGCACGGGGGCGAAGGTAGCGGAACTGCAGGTGGTATTGGCGGCGGTGGTAGAGGAGGCTGCAGACGCGCAGCGCTCGCACACCCTCCGCCTCGTACCACGCTCCTTGTGCTTCCTCTTGCTCCACAGCCTCACTAGCCACATGCTTGTGGAGTTTTGGGGCTTAGGGGTTTAGGCGTTTAGGGGTTTAGGGTAGGAATTTGCGGACCCAGAGAAACCAAGACCCCTTAATTAAGGAATATGCCTTAAATCATAACAGTACGCCCCCTCTAATTTAAGGTGTATTCCTGAATTAAGTGGTATTGGGATCTCTGGGGAGTTGTTGGGTTTCAGGGTTTAGGTTTTTTTTTGTCGCTCCTTTTCTCCTGCTTCACAAGGTTTAGGGTCTACAGCTTTTGCTAAGGGCTTATAGGGCTTTATGGATTTTAGAGGAAGCTTTTTCGTTGGGTTCAGTACAGAGGTTTGATGAAAAGGGGCTTGTGTAAGGGGCTTTACAAGGGACCTTGTCAGAAGCAGAAAGAGTATCCCAAGCGGCTCAAGAAAATGAGGACTCGTCCACCGGCTGAGACTAAACAGAATTTCGTATGGTAGCGAGGGATCCTTGACATGAGCCATGTATGGTCTGAGGTATACGACATACTTGAGGGATGTTGGGCTGCCTCTCTGTGTGATTGTCAGTCTTACCAGGTTTTAGAAAGGTTCTATGCGGTGCTGCAGGCTTGGGGGTTTTCGGGTCGCGGGTTTCCGGGTGTTGAATTTTACGGCCGAATGTTGAGGCCTTGAATACACCCCAAACTTAAAGCCGCGAAGCAACTGAACAGCTCAAGCTTCTCAACCAAAGACTACAAAAGCCTCGGTGCAACCTTGATTGAGAAAAAAAGTTCAAACGAGAATAGGGAGCCATACCAAGTCAATCAAGGAAATCTGCAACATACTATGCCATCCGACTTCTCAGACAGAGCAATAGCACAAGCATACCCGAAACCCCGAACTGTTGTGAACCCCTAAATCCCTAAACCCTTGAAACCCAACACCCCCCTATACCCTATTATAGATCCCTTTAAGGAACCCTTAGAGATCCCTTTAAAGGAACCCTTATTATAGATCCCTTTAAACAAACCCTTAAAGGATCCCTTTACAGGACAGCCCCCTGAATCCTTAAGCCCTGGCGCACCTCCTCCACGTCTGGGACGTCCATCGCCTCGGGCGGACAGTGCCGCGGCCCGGAAACCGCGGCGGTGCGCGGGACCTTTGGCGTCGGGGAGCCGCCTGCAGGGCTCGGGCTCTGAGAAAGGGGCCTTAATAATTGGACTAGGGTTCCGTTAAGGGTTCCTTTAAGGGTTCCTTGAAGGGTTCCTTCAAGGATTCCTTTAAAGGTTCCTTTAAAGGGTTCCTTTAAAGGGTTCCTTTAAAGGGATCTATGGTAGGGTTCTATAAGAAAGGGGCCTTAATAATTAGACTAGGGTTCCTGGTTCCTTTAAAGGGTTCCATAAGGGATCTATGGTAGGGTTCTATCATGTAGGGGCCCTAATGGGCTCTGAGAGGGGAGAGGCTAATGTAGGGGCCTCAAACGTTAGAATACGGTTCCCTTTAAAGGGTTCTAAAAGGGCTCCTTTAAAGGGCTGTAGAAGCCCTACTCTATAAGGGTTCTATAAGAAAGGGGCCTTTAAAATTAGATATCCCCTAAAACCCTAGTCTGATCATCAAGGCCCCTACATTATGGGCTCATTGCACAAACAGGCTAAGAGTCCAAACCCCGAAGCCCGAAAACAGCTTATAAACGGAACACGCCGACACGACACGAACTCCTCTATCCCTACCTTGGAGCCTTTCTTCTCAACCCTAACACAACTCTCCCTGTCAGTAAGCACGGACTTGGAGTGTATGCCGGCAGCGAAGCTCTCTGGCCAACCCTAAAATCCAAACCCTCTACCCATCAATCCCTATACACACCCTTCTGAGCCCTCTTTTTCAAACTCTTGTAAAGCCCTGACAAAAGTCCCTCTGAAAACCCTGAGCCGCCTTCTTGAAACTCCCTAACACCCTAAACCCCAAACCCTAAACCCCTAACACCCTAAACCCTAACACCTTAAACCCTAACCCCTAAACCCTGACACCCTAAACCCTAACTCCCTGAACCCTAAACTCCAAACCCTAAACCCTAACACCCCAAACCCGGAGCCCACCCACCTTCCCCGTGGAGGAGGCACGCACCGCCATCGTCGAGGCTCTCGGAGGACGGGATCTGAAAGGTCCAGAAGTGGCAGCCTTGGGAGCAAATCGTAGTAAAATAAAAGTAGTTAATAGTAGCAATAATAATTAACAATAGTAGTGATAATAAACACACATAAATAATAAATGAAAATGATAACAATAATCATAATTATAATCATGGTCGAGTAACAACACCTTCGCTATCCATGACTACGCTAGGCATGACATAGTAGTAGACCCCACTGTTGGGATGGGAGTTGGTAGTCAAACTCCACAGTCATGGCGGCGTGGAGGTTCACCCCCACGAAATGACACACATGGTCCGCCTTGTGGTAAACCTGGTAGGTGATCAGTCCTGGTCGCTTTGGCGCATTGTGCATCCAGGGCCTTCTGCAGCTGTGTCTGTGTCGTCTCCTGCCTCGCCCGGCCCGTCGCGACCACGCACCCTAGCCGCCACGGCCTCGCCCGGCGGGTCCCCTTGAGCATGGGGCAATCGAGGAGGCGCCACTCAGCCACCAGCTCATCCAAACACTGCTGGATCTTGCTTTAGGAGCAGAAGAAGAAAAAATAAGAATGATAATAACTATAACAATACTGATCGTAAAATAATCGTATTACTATAGACGTGACAGCCGTTGTAGCGATCTTAGTTGATGTTCCAAGGTTGAGGGTTTAGGGGTTTGGGGGGGGGCGTGGGACCTAGGAGAGGCTGGGGATTCGCGGATTCAGGGTTCACGGTTTCGAGCAGCGTCTGGTAATCAGGGTTCCGGTTGTGGGGATTTAGAAGATGATGGCCTGGCGTCAGAGTGGTTGAATGATGCAAAGGCTGACATTTGACATCGTGCTTAGCAAAGGGAGATCGGCGCACCACCAGCTGACAAGAACCACGACAACGGCATGCTTACAGCCTCGAGCTTTCGATATACGCATTTCCGAGCGAAACATTGCTTGAACTATGTACCCCTCGCAATAACGACAAACTCCTTGGCCCTTACAAATGCCCAAACCCTAGAGACACAACTAAGCCCGAACGAAGCCAAAAAAAATGTTGACATTCAACCGCTCACGCGGTAAATCCCGAAAGCCTAAAGCCTCCACCGTCAGAACCTTAAGTTTCAACCCCGAATCGACGAAATTCTTAGGAACCAAACTGAACCCTAAACTTCGGCTTTCATCGACTACAGGTCTTGGAGTACGTTACAGTAGAGTTATCATAAGGAACCCCCCATAATAGAACTGGTATGTATTCAAGCCCCTCTGGTAGCAGAGCCCTTCGACCTCAACTCCAACGCCAAGCCTAGAGCCCCATAAGCCGCCCCAAAGACTGTGAGCCTGCACGTAGCGACAACAAATTGGGTAATTCTCTAAATTGAGGTCCCATCTACCTCTTTATGAAGGATGCCGTGCATCCAAGCCACCTGGCTCCGCCTGGCATAGGTAGCGGCAGACCTTTCGACAGCACTCAGAAAAATAGCGGACTTAGAAAGTCGGTGCCATATTAGCACTAAAGTTAGATGTAACTATAGCTACCTTACTTAAGTTGGGTGACTGTACGGCTTAGTTAAGAGTGGAGCAGGGTTCCACGTTTAGGGGAGGAGGAGAGGGGTTTCAGGGTGAAGGGCTGCCGCCGTTGCTGGCAACAGAGCCGCCTTGGCAAACAAGGAATGATGCGGCTCGAATCTCCATATCCGGATCGAGGGACTATGAACTCCGAGCCTGAAGAAGAACCCCTAAGTGTCGGATCTCGGGAATGTAATCACTCCCTGGCGCGTCTGAATCTATTAATCTTGCCTTTTGGCTACCCTACGAAATTGAGGTGTTAAGTGAAGTAACAACTATATCTCTACCTGACAGTCCCAGTGCCGCCCGCGGGCCACGCCGCTTTGCGCGGCGTCGGCCCGGACAAGCGGCAAGTCGATGGCCTGGCGACCGGGAGAGCAGTTCCGGAAAAGTGGGAGTTCTAAGCACTAAACAGTTTGGGTTTTAGGCTTTGGAATTCGGAGACCGGGACGAAAAATTGAGCATGGGGTTCAGGGCCTCAGGAGGGAGGAGGCGTTGAAGGCCTCGGGGCTCTAAGCCCAGGGTCGGTTGAAGTGGTGCGCTGGCGTAGAACACCCGTTCAAGTCGAGGTTTTGCTGGTACAGACCGTTCAGCTCTAAACCTGTGAGTAGCAACTTTTGTACTATCGCGAAACTGGGACCTGCCAAAGTCAGCCGCGAATCTGTGAAGACACACAAACTGCTCTACCCCAAAGCCTAGACCCTGAAGCCGTAGCAAGCCTCTTCCAAGGACTGAAGCCCTAGAGGCCAGAAACACAGAGCTCTGAACATCAAACTCAAACCATCTCCAACTTACCCTAAACCCTAAACCGTGTCTCCAACCATGAAAGTCTACAGCCTTGAACCCTGGAGCCTAGAGAACCAGCTCCAAACAACCGAGCGAAAAGCCTGATCCCACCAGAAGCATGGCGACTCCACACAGCAGTAGCTGTGGCCTCAGCAGACAAAGCGCAAACTCAAAGGCTCGACGGGAACTTCAAAAAAAGCGTACAGTCAGCTGCAACACTTCCAACCGCAAAGAACCGTACGAAGCTAAAGAAGAAGGAAGATGTAGGGTGCCACGCACATTGTATTCATTTTCAATTCAAGCCAAACCGCAACCACCACCACCACCCCGGCCACCACCGCCCCGTTGCAAGCCGCGAAAACTTCTTGTTGAACCCTTGAAACCCGAAGCCCTGAAACCCAAACCCATAAGCTTCCACACGCATATCAAATTCTTCAAAAGCCCGATGAAGAACAATAAAAAACCTGCTTGAAACCAAAAAACACGTAAAGATGGACAACTTGATAAAACCGTTTAAGCCCTGGCAAGAAAACCTTGGGGCCCCCTGCTGAAGACTTGGCTCCAACAGTCACTTCGGCAGGGATCTCGGGGGTCGCACTGCGGTCGGCCAGCCTCCGCACTTCAGGTTGCCCAAATTCTAGTTCCTCGTAAGGGGTTTGTAGAATTCCTAGATTGTTGAGATTTAGAGGTTTGGCGAAGGGGATTCGTCATTTAGGGATTCAGGGACTTAGGGCGCTTGGAGTTGAGGGGTTAGGCCAAAGTCTTTTAGAGTTCCGTTAAAGGGTTCCAAATTTGGCATGGGTTCCTAAAAGGTTACAGATTCCTGGAAGGGTACCCCGGTCGTAAGGCTAAGGGTTTAGGGCTTAGGGTCAGAATTCCTAGCAGGGTTCCGAAGAGGGGCAGAGAGACTAGTGCTGGTAAGAACTCGGAGACGCGCCAGAAAGCTGCAGCCAGAGGAATCTTCTCCAACGTGACATGCAAGCAGCCGTTGTGCTTGGTTGCAACCCTCGCCCAGCCTCGATCATGCGGATGAGCATGCCATCGATGCGATCGGAGGCGTTGCTGCTAGGTACTTTTCTACTACCCCGCTGCTCCGATGGCACAGTTGCGGGTGGCAGCTCGGCGAACCCCCACAAAGGTCTGCGTCTCGTCAGGGGTTCTGACAGATTCTTGCTGCCATTACCCGGAGTCGGTGCGGTTTTCCGACAAGTTAGCAGCACCAGCGTGTCGAAGCCTAAAACCCTAAGCCCAAAACCTCTAAACCCCACTGCACCGGCCCTTGTGCGGCAAGGTCGTCCATGTGACCTTGGCCTTCAGCTTCTGCACCTGGAGTTGAGGGTTGAGGGCTTCCCTAAATCCTAAACCCTTGAGGGCTTGGGGTCTAGGAATTTGCTTCTCTTAGGAACGCAAACTGCAACCCCCGAATTAACCCCTGCAGAACCGGCAAAACCCCCAGAACCTCAACCTTTAAGCCTGAATCCCGGCGGCAACCCAGGCTCCCAAGCGTGAGCCATGTAGCATAAAATTAAACAAAAGTCCTCATCAGAGGACTCTGTTGCAAAGGCTGAAAACCTGGTTAAGAAAAACCTACACCACTCTACCAGAAACCCTAGACCCTAAACCCTAAACCCCACAAACCCTAAGCCATACTATAACCCAATGGATATGTTCCTCATATGGCGCTCTAGTTCAGGAACATCTCGGGCGATGGCCTCGAACGGGTGCCTCGGCTAACTCTTCGTACTTATCCAGAGAGGACTACCGCTTAGACTTTGGGGTGGAGGGGCTTTTGGACTAGGTCCTAAGTTATGAGTTTAGGTCCGGGTTTCGGGCGAAGGTTTGACGTAGAAGGGTTTGGGGATTCGGCGTTTTTGCAGTTAGGGGTTGGGAAGGGTCTGAGGTTCAGGGTGTCAGCTCTAGGGCTGGCTTTATTCACATGGTCGGGATACGTTTAAAGCGGAAAGAGAATTTATGCTCTGGGCATGAAGCTTTTATAAAACACAACAAGCCGCACAAATGTCTGCACGTGTTGGACCAAGAGACATATGTGTGGAGGGAGAGGGAGAGGGAGAGGGAGAGGGAGAGGGAGAGGGAGAGGGAGAGGGAGAGGGAGAGGGAGAGGGAGAGGGAGAGGGAGAGGGAGAGGGAGAGGGACAGGGACAGGGAGAGGGAGAGGGACAGGGACAGGGACAGGGAGAGGGAGAGGGACAGGGACAGGGACAGGGAGAGGGACAGGGAGAGGGAGAGGGAGAGGGAGAGGGAGAGGGAGAGATAGATAGTGAGATAGAGAGATAGAGCGGCTTGGAGGGTATACGGGTGCCGACTGTGAAGAACTGTGTGTCCTGGTTCGGGTCACGAAAGGGTTCGGGGTTCCAGGACTGTGTCCCTCTCTGCACGCACAGCATCTCACAACCGAACAAGACTTGAAGCTCTGAATCCTAAACGCTAAGCCCGACACCCTAAACACTAAATCCCGAAACCCTGAGCCCTAAACCCCAAAACCCTAAACTCCAAAACCCTAATCGCTAAGCCCGAAACCCTTGACTCTGAATCGTCAAAGCCTCGTCCAAAACCACAACCCTGGAGAGCCCGACAAGCTCCACGAGACCCCGTGGCAAAACTTGCCTCAGAATTCCCTTTGGCAGAGTATGTTGCAGATGTGGTTGTATGTAGACAGTGAATCAAAGCACGAGTACTAATCATTAAGACCCCTATATCAAGAAACCCACCCCAATACTAGGTTCCTGAGTAGCCCCCTTATGAACTTTATAATTTACAATAAGGGTACCCTTTTTCCCACTGTTCGGTTTTAATAATTTAGGGAACCCAAAAAAACAAAAAGGAAAAAAGGTACTACTCAGGAACCTCATAGACTCTAAACCCCATAGATCCTGTATAGAACCCTTTAAAGAGCCCTTCGAGGAACCCTTTAAAGGTACTGCACCCACCCCAAGGCCATTCTGAAGCCTAAACTTTAAACCCTAAACCCTGATCCCGTAAACCCCAAAAACCCAAAACCCTAAACCCCAAAACCCTAAACCCCCTAAACCCCAATCCCCAAACCCAGACAAGACCGCGGTGCACGGCGCATCGCTGATCGAAGGCGAAGGCCGGCGATGAGGCGAGCAGCCACCGGAGCATGGGCTAAAGAAATATAGGTTCCCGAGCAGCCCCTTTATAAGAAGGGTACGCTTGTTCATACTATTCGGTCTGAATAACCCAGGAACCTAGAAATCTGGTGCAGAACTTGGAGGCTAGGTTTAGGGGTTTGGGGTCTAGTGTTGGGGGGTTTGGGGGTTGAGGGTTTAGGGTTTGGTGCGGTTTAGGATTTAGGGTTTGGGGTTTGTGGTTTAGAGTTTGGGAGCGGGTTACTTACTAAGTCCCCTGATCCTCTAAGTGGTGTCGACAGGGTCACTGGACCCAACGTCGCCCAAGGCCTTGAGCTTGAAGTGCCGAGAGCGCGTGTTGCAACGGGGACCTTGCCGCACGAGTGATGGCATCGATTGCAGTGTAGCCATAATTTTCGGAAACTCCGAAATCTACCGAAGGGCTCAGTGCGGTATCAACACCGCTCAATGCCACAAAGCAGGCTCCTGCCTCTGTTTGATGGCGACGTCATGCAGCTTGGAATACTTTCAAAAAGGACGTTCATGCCGGACTCGGCTTCCGTAAACTCCATCTCAACCCTGCCCTCAGAAACATGGCGGTGAAGTATGCCGCACCTTCGTCAACATCTCCTGACATCTCCTGGGCCACGACCCCTTCTTTGATGGACGGCCCCCCTGGCCGGCTTTCTCCTTGCCTTCCAGCTTGTCACAGCACTTCAGCGAGAATCGCCCGGAGTAATACGGCTGATGATATAAATCCTGCATTACGCATAATAATGAGGAACATACCATACTTCCCATTGTATCATCGACCATAGTTCAGCCAGCGCCCTTTTGTCGGAATGAGCCTCGAGCAAGAAGACCAGGATCAGACTTACGAGACCTGTAAGTGAGACGAGTTTGTATATTTCCAGCATGATACCAAGGAAGTTGTCCTTCAGAGCCTGATCGACATTGAAGAAAGTCCCGAGAAGGGTAAAGATCCGATCGAAAACCTTCACCAGCTCCTCGGCCTCGGTTCCTTTGCAAAGCGCTTCCGCAGTGGCTTCGAACACCTTCGAGCACGATTCCCCACTTTCGACAGTGAGGCAAGGATGCAGGCGATTCAAGGCAAAGGTGCCTGCGGTATGAAAATTCGCATGAGACTTTCTCAGCACAGATGGAAGTCAGTCAGCCAGCCACCATGTCAGTCTGGGACCTGCTTCGTGCAATCTTCGCTAGACATGCTCTGTAGATGCCAGCAACCTCCAGAGGTGTGATTGATGCATACTCCTCGGCTGGCAGGGTCAGGTAATGTCTAACACGCCCTAAACCCTAAACTCCGTGAGCAGCATCGTCGATATCTTTATCACGCCATCAGCAGCATCAGCATTCCGAGCACGCGAACTCTCAGCGAAATCATCGATGCTAGCCTGTAGTAGTCACCATGAAGGAAGAACCAGCCCTAAACCCCAAACCCCTAATAAACCCCTAACCCCTAACCTCAAAACCCCTAACCCCGCGAAACCCCCTAGCCCCTAACCCCTAAACCTCTAAACCCCTAAACCCCTAAACCCCTATTTAAACCCCTAGCCCTAAAGAGCAGCAGCAACCTAACCCGCAGCCATGGCGCTCCCGGCTGCAGAAGATTCGGATCCCGAGCAGCGGCGGCAGGGGCCACCGCGGGCGGGGCCTCGCTTTGCAGCCAACTTCGGTGCTTTGGGTTGAGGGTTCAGGGGTTTAGGAGTTTAAGGGTTCAGGGGTTTAGGGGTTTAGGGGTTTAGGGGTTTAGGGTTTGGGGTTTAGGGGTTCAGGGTTTAGGGTTTAGGATTTGGGGTTTGGGGGTTTACGGGTTGAGAGGTTTAGGGGCTTGGGTTTTAGGGTGTAGGGTTTAGGGCTAAGGCGCACCTACCTCTCCAGGGTTTTTCACGCTCCTCGTGGATCCGTGCAGGAATCCATAGGGCTCCTGGAGGTTTCCATCGTGTTCTTCTAGGACTTTCTAGGCTTTACGCATGGTTTTGTTACAGGGTAAGCTGGCGCTGAATGAAATCCCGAAACCCTTAAACATCAGGATCCTACCTCTCAAGGTTCTATATCAGGGCTGAATGCTTCTGAATTAATATTTGGGATCCAGGCTACTTCTCAGGAGGATCCTGCCCCTTAAGGGTCCCCTTCTGAACTTCCCAAATCCGAAATTCGCGTTTGCAGTCCACCCCCCCCCGGCCGAAAACCCGAAAGACTTCGAGCCTTGTGGTTCGCCTCGAAGGCAGCCTCCTTGAAGAGACAGGAGGATGCTGATGGGTTTAAGGGTTTAGGGAAGGCAGCCTCCGTGAAAAGACGGGAGGGTTGCTGGTTGGTTAGCTTACGGGGTTGTTTTGCGGTTTCGGATCTTGGATGTAGAGGGTTTAGACAAGGATTTGCAGTGCTGTGTGGGCTCTGTGTGCTGCGTCTGGAGTTTGGAGTGGTCCGGGTGTCGGGTGGCGGGTCCAGGATGCATGACGTCAAGGAGGGACATCGGCCTAAACCCTAAACCCTTAATGCCAAAAACTATACAGCAAAGTTCGTTGTGTCACATTGCTTTCGGCTGCCTTGGGAGTGGGGTAGGCTATGTGTTAAAGAGAGACGTTAAACAACGGCCATGGTCTGGTGTCATGGTCGAACGCAAGCTAGATGAGAATATATCATGGTATTTCTCGTGGGGTGGCCCACATGGATTCGGGTGTTTGATTTCGACAACAACCGTATTCGCTGCAGCGGCAACCACTGAGGTTTAATGAACACACGCTTGACACGTCGCGCAGCAATCGTCCTCCAACGATGCCGGGCGCAATGCTGCAGCTCCGATGCCACATGTGCGCACGCGCAGAAGTTGCATACCTTCTCCACATTCGGGTGTTGAGCTTCACACATCGAGGTGTAAAAAGCCAGCACCCTAAACCCTACAATCAAGAGCCATAAAGCGTTGCATGTTGTGGCTTCTAAGCGTTTTCGTTGGGTTCGACGGGGTTGGCACCGAAAGAAGAAGAAAAAAAAACGCCTGTCAGTTCCTAGGTTCCTGAGTAGCCCCTTAACAATGAGCCCACCCTTTTCCATACTGTTCCCAGAGAGCCCAATACCCCTTCGTTAAGCAATATCGCTCAAATTATAAAGGGCTTCATATTATGATTTAAGCGATATTCCTGAATTAAGGGGTATTGGGCTCTCTGGGGTAGCATGTAATACGGGAACCCAAACAGAAAAGGGCAAAAGGGTACAACCGGGGAACCTGGGTTCGTAGCAGGGCGATGCCTCGAGCCCGGGTACTCCTTAAAATCAGGAAGGTCCCTTGAGGACTTATATAGAGGTTCAGGGTACTTGGTAAGTAGTGTCGCAAGTTAACGTAACTATTTTTATATCTACTTATAACTAGTCGAGGTACTTATAACCCTACCTACTAAGTTCCCTGATCCTCCGAGTAAGAGAAGGATCCGTCTAGAAACCCGGGCTCCCATGAAGCAAAAACCCGGAACCCGAGAGCTCTGGGTTCCTCAATTTCCGAAACCGACAAAGCATGTCCACACTGTTTTTAAACAGGACCCTAGGTCGAGCAACCCTGGATTTCGACACCTAGCTTCTGCGTTGCAAGTTGCCCTCTGAACGCGCATACGAAACTGCTTTATGAAACTTATTAGTAAAGTAGCATGCAAATTCCACACCGCAAACCCTGAACTCTGCAGAGTCAGGGCGCAGCAGTAGCCGCAGCCCCGCAGCATCCGACGCACCATGCGGAACCGTCCCTGCGATGTTCACAAGGGGATCTATTTTCGGTGGCGTTACAGGACATTGTAGAGCCTGATGAGAAAGTGTATGGCTTTTCAAGCGGTTAAGCTTCAAGATGTCTTCTTACTTCAATAACATCGGATTGAGTTCGTGTTACGAGGCTTGAGCCCGTGGATCAAGGCTCGAGGAATTGGAATAGCAGGAACCTCGGACGTACGGCTCGGTAGCCGTGGCTTGTGGGGTGGTCAGGTTTTCAGAGCTTCGGATGAAGTCGATTACGTGAGCAGTTTACTACTGCTAGTGGAGCTCGACTCTGCGATCGGCACCAGACCTTGATCCTGACTCCTACTTCACCGACAAGAACCTACTTGCGCGGTAGGCTCGCATTGCACGCCCCAAGGCCCAAATCTCACAAATCGACCGCGACAAGGACCCTCCAGGATAGGTAAGCCTAAACCCTAAACCCTAAACCCAGGTAAGGTAAGGCCCAGCCCCAGCCTCAGTCACCACGATGCGCAGCCGGGCAAAGCGGCCGTCGAAAGCCATCACTTCGGCCTTCGCGGCTTTGGCCTCAAAGGGTCCAAAGAAGGTTCCAGGATCTGAAGTACTCTTTAACAACCTTAAAGTGTAGGGTCCGTGACCTGTTCTTGCAAGTTGCGGATGAATCCTGCACCCTAGAAGCTCCGACAGGGTTGAAGGTCTAGCATGGCCTCTAAACCCAACAAGCCCCGACACTTAAATCCTGCACCTAAAGTTTTGAGACTCCAAACCGCTAAACCCCCCAAACCTACACAACCTCAGTTTTCCAGGTGCTGGAAATCTTAAGATCGCATTTTCTGCGGAGCCGATGCTTTTTGAGATGCCTGAGTCCGCAGCCCGTAAACCCAAAGCCCAAACTCGGACCCCCAGCTTCGTTTAATTGAGGGCCCAAGCAGCCACAAAGCCATCGGACAGCTCGACTCCCTCAACCTCGGTCTTGCTTTTCACAACTTGTGGAATTTGCATTGAAGCTTCGGAATGTAGGTACTGAGAAACAAAACGGTTTAGGGTTTGGGGCCTTCGGAAACTAGAGGGGGTCAGCCAACGGACATTGAGGTTTCTGGCTAAGGCGCTTAGGGTCCCTCGCAACATGCCTCGTGCAGCTAAAGTAAGACTGCACATGCATCCGGCTAGGGCGTTAGGGCTTGCGGGGTTTGCCAAGAGCGACTAAGCCCAAACAGCCGACGCAAGCTTCGAAACCCAATGTAAGTAGGACAATGTGTATCGCCTGTAGGCCAAAGCCAGGGGCCTAAGGATCTGCTAGATAAGAAAGTTTAAAAGAAACTGCTTTATCTGATTGTCGCAAGTATGGATCGGGGCAGGCACTTACAGAATGCCACATACCGTACGCCTGTACGCAGATTTGGGCTCAATACTTGAAGGCTTGCTGGCTTTGGGACTTCGTGTTTAGGATGATTGAAGGATTCGGGGCGTCAAGGGTGAAGACCTTTCAAGCTTATACCCAAAAGCCAAAACCCTCAACCCCTAAACCCAATCGCCTGAAACTCTGAACTCTACAACATTGAACCCTGAAAACCCTAAACCCATTAACCCCTAAGCATTAAGAGTAGAGCTTCAGCGGTTTAGACCTAGGGACGAGGCGGCGGAGGCATTCCTTTGAGGGCGGCGCGCGATCCTGCATGGCAACGGGAGTTTGGTCTGCGGGGCTTGGGGTTTACGGCTTTGGAAGTTTTAGGGTTTGGGCTTCTAGGGTTACAGCTTTTAAGGGTTAGGGTTTATGGCTTTCTGGCTTCAGGGTTTTGGGGTTTAGGGTTTTGGAAGCTCAGGGCTCTAGGGTTGAATCTAATTTTTCGAACAGGGCTGAATCCAGGGGCCTTAGATATTGATTGAATTGGGTTAGGTTTGGGGTGAAGTATACCATAGCTACCTAAGGAACTTCGGCAAGCATTCAGACCGCTATGTAAGGCTTTAGGGTATGTGCTGTAGCGGTGGTTTAACTGCTGCGAAGCTCCGTACTTCGGATTTGGGCACTAGGTGTCGTTTACTGTTTTGGGAAAGGGGGGGGGTTTAGGGTTCAGGGTTTAGGGCCGAGGTTTTGGGGCTTGGGGCTAGGCTCTTAGGCACAAGTCAAAGCAGGCTCGCAGAACTTCTCTCTTGTGTTGCCCAGTCCTTGGCGCAGCAGGTCAGTGCCACATACTCCTCGCACAGGGAGGCGCTTTAAAATTCGGCCCTAGCACCCGCCAGGCGCCGCGGGCTCCGGCGGGATAGGAGTAGCGTTTAGGATTTAGGGTTCGGGGTTGAGGGTTTAGGGTGTGATACAAGAAAGACCAGAAGCAATCTGAGGCGAATGCTCCTGCAAAGCTTCCGAAAAGAAACGAAGCCTCCTTACTGAGCTGCACGAAGTGCCACATGCTTCCCACGCCCGGATGTATCTGGTGCTGAGTAGGGAATGGATCCCTATAGTAGTCCCTCAATAATCCCCAAAACTAGTCTCCATAATCCATTCCCGCAGTCCCCACTACGAACCAGACAGCCTGCTAAGAACCCTAAACCCCTATAGTATAACCCTTATAGTAACCCTTAGAGGAACACCAGTCCCTACTAAGAACCAGACAATGATCTATCCTTCTCGAAGGACTTGTCGGGCGCTGTCGCGAAGTGGGTGAAATGGCCGTCCGTGGTGAGCAGCAAGAGACCCTCGCTGTCGCGGTCCTCTTGGGTTGAGGGTTTAGGGTTTTGGGTTCTGGGTTTAGGGTCTTGGGTTTAGGGTTTTAGGGTTTGAGGTTTAGGGTTTCGGGTTTAGGGTTTTGGGTTTGGGGTTTAAGGTCCTCTCGGGCCACGTTGAATGGCTGCTTGCTACCAAAAGGGTTCCAGCCTTCGCATTCGGGAGCTTACGTAGGGGGGTCCTACCAACTTCGGGGCAGAAAATCACAATATGCGGATGAAGTGTACACCACGAAGTCACTATGGGAGAAGCCAAACCAAACTACCAAGGCATGTTTGTTTCATTCTCCAGGCTGCGAAACAAGGTTACCTACCTCCCGAATCTGCTGAGCCCAGAAACCTCCACGCGAGATCCCATCGGATACTCGTAATTGAAATTTCTATGATCCCTTTAGTCATCATAGAAAGTAACTCTATACCCTATCTTCGATGTTGCCCTGGTGCATCGCGAAGCTGATTCTTGGGATTTAAACCCACTGTGCCGCAGTCCAGCCGGCCCGCATTGTGGAGAGAGCTTGGAGCGTCCGCAGGGTAAAAGCCTCACCACGAACATGACCGCTTTCTTTTACTAGTCAAAGTAAGCGTTTGGATCACGGGGAATCCTTTTAAAGAGGTCCATAAGTAGGGTTAAGAAGGGTCCCCTTTAAGGGGTCTCCCTAACACTACCTAGGACAAGAAGATGTTAGAATCCCTGTGAACCCGCAAGCACATTGCAGAGTCGAAGACAACATTCCACAAAGTCTTAACATCGCTTTGCGACCGAATGCAAGCCTAGGACTGCTCCCGGTACAAACCAGTCAAGCTTCAGAAAACCTGTCAGAGACCATGAAACTGACAAGGGCCTTCCCCCCTCGCCTTGAGCATGAACCCTCAAATCCTCATAAGCGCCCTCTAACCATGTGGCATCCGTTCGGTCCCAGCGACTGGCGATGACGGGGCGGTTGCTGGACTTCTCGTTGTGGGAGGTGACCACCCCCCGGGGCTTGAAGAACTTCCTTGGGCTTCGGGGCCTAAGGATTGAACCTTCGGGGTTTAGGGTTCAGGGCTGCTTCCGTTCTTACACGCATGACATGTTCGGAAGTATGTTCGAAACTCGGGAGAGTGCGAGCAAAGTTGAGCTTTCGAGTAAATGGCGTTAAGCTTGTGGCAGGGGGATACATACTGTTGATGCATATGGAGGCTGCCATGATGCATGCTGAAGCACTCATGAAAGCCGCACGGCCCCATGAAGCTCTGAACCCCAAACCGCCGAGCGTCAAATATGCATCGCTGGGTGCATCCACTGCGACATCCTGGCCGTCTTCACCCAGAACCAGCACCTGCAGCTGGCAGCTCTACGATTCCACGCTTCAACCATGAAACCTAAACCCCGTAAGCCTTCCATAACTCTTGAATCTTGGTGGACAGTACGTAGTATGAGGTGGGCCCTGGAGGACAGTAGTATGAGCTAGGAGACTCCTGAGGATGGAGAGTCTTAGGGTCTTCCGGGTCGTAACACACGCGCAAGCAGAAAGATCTCCTAACTTGGGCCACTTGAGGTTTACAGAACCACGCAATAGGGGCACTATTACCACCCATCGGGAAGGATCCTCACCTTTCGAGGCTCTTCGGCCTTTTATAGAGGGGCCCGGGGGCTCCATGAGTTTGGGGTGTTTCGTGTCGCAAACACAGGGTCTGAATGCCTGGAAGACAGAGGCTTCAAAACCCCTTAATCAAGGAATATACATTCAATCATGTTGGGACTCCTCTGATAATTGAAAGGATCATCAATCACTAACTAAGGGGTTTGGAGTCTGTGGGAACTCACCTCATGGGGATGCCTCTGCATCCCGACTCACCAGGGCGACAGGGTCAAGCTCCCGCTGTCCATCGACGGCCACACGGCCGTCCTGGCCATGGATCTGAGGTTTGCTTTTTGTTTTTGAGCACCTTTTTTTGCGACTGCAGACCGGATCTGAGGCTTAGGGTTCAGGGTTTAAGGTAAAAGCCAGAAAGTCGGAATATGATTATCCTAAACCCTTTATGGTAAATTATAGGGTATCCTACCCTGAAACCATATTCCAACTTTCTGGAGTTCCCTTTAGGGGTTTGGGGTTTAGGTTCATGACGGGCTTTTCAGATGCTTTCTCACGAGTTCATGAGGGTTCTGCCGGGTCTGCAGCAGAGAAAACCTGGCACCTACGAGCCCAAATCCCAACAACGCCAAACCCTCAAACCCTAAACTCGAAACCCTCAAACCCTGAACCCTAAACTCTCAAACCCTCAACCCTAAACCCCGTAGCTTAGACCCTAAATCCTAAGCCTTAAACCCTTAAATGCTTCAGCCCTTCACCCTAGACCCTAAACCCTCAAAGCCCTGAACTGTCAACCCGGCATCCCAATCCCTGAAGCTTCGGCACCGAAGGCATCGCGCAGTCCTCCACCAGGCGCAGCGCCTGTCGGATTTGGGAAATCGCGGGCTAGCAGGGCTTCTTTTAAGGGCTCCTTTTCAGGGGCCCAAAGATCCCAATACCCCTTAATTAAGGAATATACCCTAAACTATAGGGGGCTTACTGTTATGATTTGAAGTAGATTCCTTAATTGAGGGGTATTGGGTGCTCTGGGGGCTACTGTAAGGGTTCCATGATATAGGGGCCGAAGTCGCGTCAGATCCAGGAGTCACAGTTGGGGAAATCTCAAAACAGTCCAATAAACATTCGATGAAATGCTAGAGTTGCTGTGCTCTGGCGTGCAAATGATACAAGGAGTCGAACAATTTTTCTCTCAGCAAGATAATGTGCTCGACGACGCTTAGACTTCCTCTGAGTAACTAGTACATGGTTGGGATTATTCCTTATCGGGTGTAAGTACCCATGAAAATGTTAACTGATACCCAACTACGACAAAGATAACAGGTGCGGCCGGAAGCAGTTGGGAAGGATGAGGACTTTATGGCTTGGATGGGAGGTTTGAATCAAGAACGCAGAGCACGATGCCAAAAATGAAATCAGACTTTGCATGTGGGCCTTGAGACGGCTTTGAGAAGCGAGCCGCAGAACCTCATAAAGAAAGCCTCCAACCCTGCCAAACCCTAAACCCAAAACCCTAAACCAACCCAAATGTTATTACCCTAATAGGCTCAACCCTGAAACCCGAAAGCCTGGAACCCTTACAAATCTAAACCCAAAACTCCCTAGCTTAACCCCTAAACCCTAAACCCCTACAACCCTAAACTCCCAAAACCCTATAACCCTAAACCCTAAAGCCAACAACCCGAAAGCCTCAACCGGACCCTTCCGGAACCTGCGGCAGGAAAAGGCGCTCGCGTGAAGGGTCCCGGGCCGGCGTGTCCATGAGATGCCCTGGAGGGAGGCTTGAGGGTTTAAGGGGTTCAGGGGTTTAGGGTTTAGGGTTTGAGGGTTTAGGGCTTAAGGTAGTTTAGGGTTTACGGTTTAGGGTTTAGGGTTTCTCGTGTCTTTGCTCAGTACAGATGCTATCATTTGCTCCAAGGAAGGTCTTCCTTGGTAGGCGGGTCAAAGGCATGCTTCCATGTCTTAAGCAGGAGTTATCAGCGTTTGATGGGCTTGTCAGAGAAGGTGGATCATATCTTATGGGGCTGTGATGTTCCTGTAAAAATGAAGTAGGGTTTGATGGGCCTTCTTGACTGCGTAGACTGTGCTTCTGGTCGCAAACTGTCTCGACTTTCTCTTCCCGCACTGTCTTGAGTCTGTCGGTTTCGGTTTTTGGCTCCCGGGTTGATAAACAAAAAGGCCTGAAGCCTACACAGGGCAAATCGCAAATGCCAAACCAGAAACATCGCCCCAAACAACCTAGCCCAAAGCCAACAACGAAAGACAGGAACCACGCTGAACCATCCTAAAGCACCTGCAAGCCCCGAACCTTAACCTATAATAGTGTGCTCTTGCAGTCTCTACATAAGTCTAGGATACAACCCTATAATCCCTGTGTATTCTACTCCAAGCCCCAGAGACCTGAAATCCTAGTGTGTGCTGAGCGACCCAGCGGCGCCGCAAGGATTCGGCGCAGCAGCGGCACAGCCGGTGCAGGCTCCACCTCGGAAACCGATAGTGCATCGGGCCTTTACAGCTGTTTACAGCTGTGGAACCCCCCCTCCTAAAAATGAAGCCACTGTCCGATGAATACTCCTGAAACCATTCCTGCCTTTGAAAACCTGTTTCAATTGAGGGATTCAGGGGAACAAGAGCAGGAGCAAGAGCAAGAGCAGGAGCTACTGGTAGAGCAGGAGCAAGAGCAATAGGAAGAGCAGGAGCAGGAGGAAGAATAGAAGCAGGAGCAAGAGCACGAGCAGGGGCAGCAAGAGCAGCAGCAAGAGCAAGAGCCGCAGGGGGAGCAGGAGCAGGAGCCAGATCCCCCCAAAAGGCCCCAAACTGAAATGACAGCAAAGATTGTAACAAAGGCTGACAGTAGAAATACAGTTCGAGGCTTTACTTGGGGCCCCCGGTTTGATATTCAGGGGAAGCGATTGATTAGTGAGGGGACCCACAACCCTAGTTGCAGTTCTAAATCACGTACACTGAATCCGAAACCGTAAAGATCCTTCTAAACCCCCACAAGAGCCTCATGAAACCTTGTAAAAACCTTCTTTCTAAAGCCGTACAAAGCAGCTTCTAAGCCCCCTGATCCCTAAACCCTAAACCCTGAACCCTAAACCAAAACCCTAAACCCTAAAGCCTGAACCCTAAACCCCTAAACCCTAGATCCCTAAACCCTAAACCCCAATCATCCTGTCTAGCTCGGGCTGGGCCGGCCCACCAAAGCCAGGCGCGGCCGCAGAGAGCAGAGAAGGCCGATTGCCAAGGCAGCAAGGCCAAGGCGACCACACCGGAAAGGCGCCATGGGATCGGGTCCGGGGAGGGGGGGGGGGATACTGAAAGGGCTTAGGGTTACAGGGGTAAGGGTTCCGGGGCTTAGGGTTTGGGGGTTTAGGGGTGAGTTAGTGAGAAGGGCTTAAGGTTGAGGGCTATGGTTGAGGGCTTCGGGTTCGGGCTTGGGTTTAGGGGATCAGCGTCGGAATTGTGCGGCCATGCGTGCTCACTGAGAAAAAACGCGGAAGCATCTCACCAAGTAATCATTCAATGTCACATTCCTCTTTTGATTCGGTGTCTCCTGCTTGTTCGTTCTTCTTCAATACTGCAGCAGCAGAAATATACCAGAAACGATCTGAAGCAATGTCCCTAAAGTTCCACTACCTAGCCACTGGTTGGCAGCAAATCTCGGATTTCGGAACTACCGAAGCCCTAAACCGCATCCCGAAGCCCTAAAACCTGAGTCCTAAACCTTTTCAATCCTCCTTTAGAAGGCCAAAGACCGAAGATTACCTCGAGAGCCGAACACTCAACAACCCCAAACGTCTCCGGTGACTCTCTTGTCCAGTATCGTAGGGAAATTAAGGTTAACTTTGGGGGGATATGGATATATAACTATAGATACGTACAGGTAAAGGAATGAAAGTACTCCACTAACCTACTCTACTGCTGAGGTGATTTTCGGGACGCCACAAAGTTTGAAAGCCCATTGCTAAACAATCCCCAACCCCCAGACCCTTAGCCAAAAAGTCGATAATCCATGACGACTGTGATGTAGGGCTTAACAATTAGCCCTGTACGTTTGTTGTATATGATTCTGACAATATCAAATTCAGCCCTCCAGCCCTCATAGCCTTACACTCCCGAAGAGCAGACACCCACCCTCTGCGCCTCCAGGTGGCCTCCATTCCCATGCGTCCATGTGCACACTAGCTGCAGGTTGAAATTTTGCTTTTGAAGAGAGGGCTGGCTGGGGGTTTAGGGTTTGGGGCCTGGGGTTTAAGCCTTCGGGGTTTGAGGTTTCTGGCTTTTCGTTCTTGAGCGATTTCCACAAGCATAATTCCTGACTTCAAGGCACTCTGTCACGAAGGCCCAAACCTCAAGACCAGGGCATCCCTGGCCATCTTGAGCCCGCGGCGTCGTACGTTGGAAGAATGGCGGCGAAGGACCCATGGAGCTCGAGTTCAGGAGTTGTTCGCCTTCTCGGTTTGGGACTGAAGGTTCTGGGTGCCCTCGGCTGTGGGATTTTGGGTGCTCAGGGTTTTGCACTTGAATTTCGAGATGTGTTTAGGGCTTTCCGAAGCAGAAACCACAAACTTTCATTTCCTCAACCTGTTGAGGCTTGCATCCATAATTCCCGGCATGATTCGGCATCCTAAAACTTCCCTAAAGCCTCAAATTTCATTCTGGTTCCTTTAAGGAACAGATCCCACAAAAACAACATTAAAGTATGGTACTCCAGAACCCAGTCAATCATGAACCGTGAAGGGCACACATCTTCTGCCGAGAAACCTCTTGGGCCGTTCTCTCGCAGAATTCCACTAGGCGAAGTGATGTCGCCAACGGTCCCTTTAGGAGCAGATGCTGGGAACCGCTTTGGGCTTGGCCCTTGGGGGTGTAGAACTTTGTACAACTGACTCGTGCTGTGAGCTTTGTGACCAAGTCATGTTTAATGTTTTGGAAATCCAACCTGCATAAACATGGAAGGGGCCGGCGGAAGAAGTGATGTTCGAGATTTTTGGACATCAAACATGACTAACACTCGACGGGGCCGTGGCTAAACCCTAAACCCTCGAGCCACCCCCTTCCCTTTTGTTCTTCGGCTCCCTTCCTCAAAGCCGGCGTAGTCTGAGAACATGCCGATTTGGTTGCTGAGGCTGGCCTGTGAGGGCTGGCATGGTTTCCTGGAGAGCAGGGAACCTTAGTAAGTAGGGTTACAAGTTACAAGTACCGTACCTTTTGTTGAACCCACTTATGACCCTGTTTAAAGTACCTACAATGTACCTACAAAGCTACTTACACCCCAAAGCAAGGGCTCAGGACTGAAGGAGAAACATATGCCTTCGGCATGAGCCCCGCGGAAACTGTGCTAGAATTGTGTTCAAGCTTTGGGATTTCGATTATTCAAAAAAGACTTACAGCCCGCCTAAAGCCTGGACAATCCTAAACACTAAACTCTGCATTCCTACACACGGACGTCTGCAAGCTCGGGTGTTTGGTCTGGGCCCGCTGTCCTTCAAAACCCACCTGCCTAGGGGTTGAAACAAAGAAGGTATGGAGCCCAGCAGCCCTAACTTAGGCGGAACTGCTCAAAAATAGTGTTATCTGCTACCTGCAGACCACACATGTCATAGCCAGAACAACCAAGCGCTTAATTCCACACTCTAGCTCAAAACTACATCAACCATCTAAAGCCTAAACCCCTAAACCCTCAACCCTAAGCCCCGAAATCCTCAACCCCTACCCTAAAAACCCGAATCCTGAAACCCTCTCGAGGTCCCACTGCCTGCGCCGTGGCGAAGGTCGTGGCGAAGGGCTTTGCCTTGGCTTTGCCTTTCGCCGCCGGCTTCCTGGGCCCCAATGCCGGCTTTGGGCTTTGGGTCTTTCTTTTGGGTTTAAGGGACAAAGCAACACAACATGTTACAACTAACCCAGGTTTGAGGCGATGTACTGATGTATTCAGCTAAAGGCTTTGGATCTTTCTTTTGGGTCGGTCTAAGGATTAAACGCTTAAACCCCTCAACCCTGACCGCTGAACTCCAAACCTCTAAACCCTAAACCCCTGAACCCTAAATCTTACGTTTAAGGGTTTGAAGCGATGAATTCAAATCTGGGACCCCCTGCAGGGTTGAACGCTTCAGGTTTAGGGTCGAAGGTTCACAGTCTGGGGCTTCTGGTGGGGCTTGAGCGTTTTGGGGTTTGTTTCGGGTGCAGAAGCACGGAGACATCAGGACGACGTCGACGTAGGATTTCAGACTCGGGGGGCGAGCGATTCGAACAGTTGGAAGCTTGTGTTGCTTCGGCATGAGCCGTCCAGCACGCCCCATTCTGCGAAGAGCGACACCGTACAAAGATACTTACTCCCGTTTGTTTCGAGAACGGCTCCAACAAAGAGAGTTCGAGGCGTTTGGAGCTTGCTAATTTCACTGTTCGGCTTGGTGCTCATGTTGACAACCGCGGGTGGGTTCTCGGGTCCTTTGGGCATCGTTTCAGGCCTGCTCTTAAGCCCAAAAGCTTGATCTACAAACCAAACCTAGACTCCGAGGTTTGGGATGTCGGATCTTCTTTGTTGCGTTGAGGCTCTGGGTTTCAGGATCTGTGGCTAGGTTTGCAGTTTCGGATTCAGGGCTCGGGGTGCAGCGCTGAAGAACAGGGAGGCTGGAGAGTAGCCTCGCTTCAAAACGCGATAAATTGGAGCTGGCGGGGCAGATGTAGGGAAGTGGATGTTCTGAAAAGCTTCTAATTAAGACAAAAGGGCCATGCACATAATGTGGTTTTCGTTTTCGGGACTCAGGAATATTACAGCAAAACAAAACCAGCACAGGTACAGAGAGAGTGAGGAGATTGAAACAGACATTGTGCACTCGCTTCCCGAGATTCCATAAGCCCTTGATCGGACACTAGTCCCTGAAAATTGAACATCGGTCCGTATCCAGGACCCTATAAACCTGGCCCATATAAAAAAAAAAACACAAACACCGTAATTACTTCAACTGTTGACACCTCATACCGTAGAATGAATCCTTCGGACACGCATAGAGCCTCCTCTCTCGGCTGTCACCCCTAAAAGCGCCCATAGCGTAGAGCCACTATAGAACTTGTTAAATGTGAACCTCAGGCCAACAAAATCTCAATGAGAAAACCAAAAAAACCTTGTTCTTACTTTCGAAGCGCCCGAACCCTTGAATCTCTTTTGCATCCCCACTGTAGAACCCTTTTTCAGAAACCCTTTAAAGAATCCTATTCTTTCCACCTCACGCCCAGCGAACCGCTGCCGCGCCGCTTCGGCGACGCCGCCGAACTCGAGGTCGGCTCGGCCGGGGGCTGGGCGACCTCGATCGTGGCCCCGGCCTCTGAAAGAGCTTTGGGATTTTGGCACTTTGGGGTGAAAAAGGGGTTTAGGGCTGAACGCCTGCCTCTGAGAGAGTTTTGGGGTGTTGGGGGGGTCGGGGGGGCTTCGGGGGGGCTTCGGGGGTTTAGGGCTTTGGGTGACGGTTATATGAGGGTTGTATGATTGGGTTGTGGTTTGGGGTTTTGGTTTAGGGTGGGGCTGCTGGCGCAAGACAACACCCCAAATCCAACACGCAATTGCTTTTAGAGCTGCGGCTCTGAGCCCTGCATGGCACCTGCAGCACTCAACCAGTAAATCAATCCCAAGCCCTAAAAGCCTTCGATCTCGACTCCAGTCTATAAGCCCATTATGGAAACTCCGGATGGCTCTGCAGCCTACGGGCCCCACTATCCGCAAGGCTCTTGTCGAAGCGAGATGGTTTGCCACTGAGTCGGCAGCCGTGAAGTTGGGAATCTGCGGTTGAAGGCATCTGACCCCAAAGCCATGGCGCCGGCAAGTTTGGACAGCTGACCTTGCGACTTTAGCACGTGCAGGCGATGTTCAAGGCGAGCGTGCCGATAGCTCCAAAGTCGCGGAGTTCTCGCCAGAAGCCCTGCAGCATCTGCCGGTGCGAAGAAACGTGCAATTAAAATGAACTTTGACGTTAAGTTTGCCTCAGTGTTCAAACCAAGCACGTGTGGAAAAGTCACGACCACATTGGCAACCTGCGACTGGCTCAGGCCCAGCCCCTTGATCCATTCGACCGTTGGTTTCAAATTTCCCTCAATGCTCAAGCCAAGAACTGGGGGAAAGGTCGCGATCACCTTGGCAACCTGCGACTGGCTCAGGCCCAGCCCCTTGATCCATTCGACACTTGGCTTCAGATTTGCTTCAATGCTCAAGCCAAGCACTTGCGGGTGTCTGAGGATCACCTTGGCAACCTGCGACTGGCTCAGGCCCAACCCCTTGATCCATTCGACTGTTGGCTTCAGATTTGCCTCAATGCTGTAGCCAAGCACTGAGGGAAATCTTGCGGTGACCTTGGCAACCTGCGACTGGCTCAGGCCCAACCCTTTGATCCAGTCGACTGTTGGCTTCAGATTTGACTCAAGGCTCAAGCCAAGCACTGAGGGAAAGGTCGCGATCACCTTGGCAACCTGCGACTGGCTCAGGCCCAGCCCCTTGATCCATTCAACTGTCGGCTTCAGATTCGCCTCTATGCTCAAGCCAAGCACTGAGGGAAAGGTCGCGATCACCTTGGCAACCTGCGACTGGCTCAGGCCCAGCCCCTTGATCCATTCGACTGTTGGCTTCAGATTTGCCTCAATGCTGTAGCCAAGCACGTGCGGATGTCCGAGGATCACCTTGGCCACCTGCGACTGGCTCAGGCCGAACCCCTTGATCCATTCGACGGTTGGCTTCAGATTCGCCTCAATGCTCAAGCCAAGCACCGCTGGACGTCCGAGGATCACCTTGGCAACCTGCGACTGGCTCAGGCCGAACCCCTTGATCCCTTCGACTGTTGGCTTCAGATTTGCCTCAATGCTGTAGCCAAGCACTGGGGGCAAGGTCGCAATCACCTTGGCAAGTTGGACTGTTGTCAGCCGCATCTCGTTCTGGAGAAATTCCTGAGCTGCCAGCCTGTTGCGGTTAGACGTGTTGCCGACCAACTCTGCATCACCTGCGAAGGTGATTGCGTTCCTGTCGATGTGATGCAGGTCACATGTCTCTAGCTGTGAAACGATCCCAGGCACCAGCTCAGCGCGACAAGAATGCAGTAGAAAAGCTACGACTTGCTGCACCGTTTTGTGAAGTGAGGGCACGCGCGTGGACTGCCAACAGTCCACCAATACTTGCATGGAGTTGTCCTTCCACTGTCGCTCCTTGTGCGCGATGCGCAGTACGACAGATCCCGCGGGAGCGAAATTCAGCAGCGCGCTGGTCTTGCGAGTGTCTGTCGCCAAGCCTGCTGGCTCCATGTGCCGATAATGACCATCGTACTCAATGAAGAGTGCAGCATCAGTTGCTTTGAGCACACCGTAAGCTGTCAAATCCGGGGACAGTCTGCTGGAACCCCACTGCTTGGATTTTTGCACCCGAAAATCACGGAAAGCCTCAGCAATGGGCGCATCCGGCATGAGCAGCACTGCCAGCTGCGAGAGAAGCTCCACCTCAGCCCTGCTTCCAAAAACATTCCGAGGCTGGCCGCTCAGCCACCAGGCGGGTGGAGTCGACTCCTTCAGAGTGGTTCCGGAAGCGGAGCGAGGAAGACTCCCACAAGGTGGGAGATGTAACCGGCCGCCACGACGAAGGCATCGTCTCCAGGACTGACGCTGCATCCTTGATGTTGACTGAAGTCACGACAACATCGTGCAGTAGGCTAGCGAAGCTATCTGCTCGGCTGAATGAGGCCAAAGGATATATCATGCACACATGAACTGCAGGGAGGTCACCGAACCTAAAGCAAGTTCGGTGCTCTCTGTTCAACATTATGGCTGTGACTTGTTGATCATGCGTTCGGTCTTGAAGTTCGATCTTGGTTGGTTTTAGCGTAAAGTTGCCGATGTAGCTGGCAGGCTCTGGTCTCCTGCGTCTCAATCTGCAGCATCCCAAGCCTGACATAGATTCGAATGGACAAGCTTAAAGCATTATAAAGCCCTAAAGACGAGAGACCTTCGATTCTGCTTGAATACAGCCTCGAACCGCGAAAAATACTAAAAGTCTGAACCCTGAAGCAAATGGATCCAGCTGCGGGCCCAGAAAAAACCTAACCTTGGACTCCCCAAACTAAAATCTAAACCCAAACGGCAAAGGCCCAAAACCCTCAACCCTAGATGCTTCCGAGCCTCCTGGAGTATGCTGATGATCTTCTTGTTCGAGGCCAAGGACAGCGCTGTCTGGCCCTAGGGCGCCGGACTCTTGTGCTTGGGGGCTGCAGGAGTTGGGTAGATTTCGGGATTTGGGGAGTACGTTGTGGATGGTCGTGTAAGTGTAAGGCTCATGATGTAAGGTGCACAGGCTTTGCGATGCGATTCGGGTCACTGACTTGATGGGACTTAGGGCCAATCAATCTTGAGTCAGCCCAAGATTGTCTGAGTCTAAGGCTCTTGAGCTTGGGGCCCTGTATATCAAGCTTTATGAGCCAAAAGCATGTAGGGGCCTGGCAGGAGCAGGCACGACAACCCGAAACCAGAGCCTCCACAAAAGTTCTGGGCCTTCCGGTAGCCCCTTCAAGGCTTGCATCCAAGCTGTCTGCTTGAAACTATGGAAGCCCCAATCCGCCGATCCAGCCTCATTCCTAAGCCGCCTAAACCTTATGCCGTTGTCCTCAAACCCTGGGTCCCAAACCCGAAACCCCAAGACCCGGAGCCCACAGAGCCCTAAGCCCGAAGCACAACTAAAACCGCGCCTGGGTCGACGCGAGGTTGGGATCTGCCTGACGGAGTGACGAAGGTTTTGACCCCAAACCCCTGGACCGAAACCCGAAAAGATAGGGGTCGGGACATGTCTGCCTTGGGTGGAGATCGAAAGTTGCTCAGGGCTGGGAGGCTGAGGAGGGGCCCGGGGCCTCAGCGACTGGAGGGTCTAGAGGTGCAGTGCAGCGATGTGGGATTGAGAGCTCCGGATTGGGGAGACACAGGGAGACCAGAAAGATCACCAACGGGCTCATCGCACAGCACGTTGGACATCCTGATTACCCGTGATCTCTGCAATCCCAGATGGTATGCACTCGAGAAACTGCACGAGGACATGCTACAACATCAGCTAAGGCAAGCCTATCTGCGAAACCCGCACGGTTCGACCAAGAACAACAACGCAAAAACCCGACATACCAAAAAACGAATCTCAACAATCCCGCAGTGAGCCCCTGTAAGACCGCGAAGATCCAAAGCCCAGATCAGATGAAAACTCCTCCAAATCCAAAATCCCACACCACAAAAAAAGAAGCCCGGCACCCTGAAGCCTTCAGGGAATCCTTCTAGCAACCTTTCCAAAAGCCCTTAAAGTAGGCCTTAAAGCAACCCTAACAGGAAGCCTGTTCAAAAAAAGTGGCCCTTAAAGTAATCCTAACAGGAGCCCTCTTCGAACTACTGTAGCCCTAGATGCAAAGAGCCGGTCCTGGCCTCGAGCTCCAGAAGGAGGCTCACAACTCTAAACCCAAACCCAAATAACCCTAAACCCAAAGAACCCAAAGAACCCAAAGAACCCTAAACCCCAAAAATCCTGGCGGCCTCGAGCTCCAGGAGGAGGCTCACCAGCTCCGGCTTCCCCAGCTGCGCCGCCGGGAACAAGGGCGAGGCGCCCTCTGGCGCAGTTTTTTGGGCGTCTCTAACCTGGTTTTCATAGCAGCTCATGAAGATTCATACCCTGTTTGCACTAGATGCCCTTTCAAAGCAGTTTATGAAGGTTTATAACCTTCTTAGACTAGATGCTCCTGCTACTCTCTAGAGAGCTTTAAGAGTCTGGAGTCTTAATTAGTCTATGATGAAGCGTTGAACAGGTTCAAGGCCAGAACTCCTTTTACAGTACACATCATAGGACACGGCAAAGTTCGAAAGTGTAAAATTCCGTTCCAGTTCTCCAACAGCTTCCTGCGCCTATGGCGGGTACATCAACGCTTGGGGTTTAGGGTTAGGGCAAGGAGGGTTTTTCGCGACCCGTGAGCTTTACCGATCCCTTCCGCGCTTGGGCCTCTAAAGCTTTTGTTGTTTAGTTCAAACTTTTCTAAATTCTCCCATCTATGAAGCAACATGAAGTTCAGAGCCTCAGGCCCAATTCGGCAACTTCAACCTGCGGCTAGAATGAAACTTTACAGCTTTTCCTTGTGAGGGTTTCACCGACGCTGACTCAAGGCGGAATGCAGGGGATCGAGCCATTCGAGGGCTGCGATGGATCATGGCTGGGTGGCGCAAACGGACCAACACTGTTGAACCAAGGAATAGGATCTAATCTACCCTAAACCCTTACTTGCACCCTAAACCCTAGACCTTAAACATCCTTAAACCCTAAACCGAACCCTAAACCCTAAACTCCCTAAACCCTCATCTATTCGACTAAGGGGGTAGTGGGCTCTCCCTGGACTGGCCGGAGGTGGCGGCATGCGACGTAGAGATCGAATCTTAATGGACGCTCAAGGCTTCTTGATTGAGTTCAGGGTTTAGGGTTTTGTCATGAGTTCGGGCTCCGGACGGCAGGTTGCACCGAAAGCAAAAGCCCCCTAAAAAACCATCCCAGAGGGGCTTCCCTTCCCGCCTTGGTCGTGAGCTGGTTGGGGCTGGCCCGGGCCTGCGACGGAGCTACGGCTTGGGGTCTTCTAGGGAGCTTGGGGCTTTGGGAAAAAAGAACGACAGAAGGGCAAGACTACATAGAAACATAGTGATAGGAACCGATGTCGATCGGGACTCTGTCGTGTAGGCAACGAGTGTCGGACAATCAAAGCCTGAGTGGGCATACCTCGGTGTCTGCAGTGGCAGAACACGCGCATGACAAAAGGCATTGGACATCTTTGCTCTGCAGAAAAATTGGTCAGTCTGGGTAAACCTTAAATCCGAAACCGCAAGAGTTGGACCTTCGGAGATACCGGCTCTTGGGCTCAACGAGTTTCTCTAGGTGTCGATTCCTACAGTCCCTTAAATTCATTCATAATTAAGGCTCTATATTCAACAACAAGGGAAACTAAAACTCATCCCAAATCGATGCCTAGTTCTGGTTTGGGGGGACAGGGGATGGATGAACCCGCAAAGCCCTGGCGTTTGAAGCTCGGAGAAGCCGCAATCCCGAGGTACTATGTAGTTCCTCTAATAGCAAGGCATCAGCTTGATTCCCACTTTCTATCCCAAGGTCGATACATCGGACCCCCGAGGCCGTTTCGATGAGACAAGATACCATAGGTCGTTTCTGGTTTTTCCATCTGTCGACGTGCGCCTCCTGCATCATATCCCAGGATATCTGCGACTGAATGCATCCAGAGGAAGTGTTATGGCGCCCGCAAGTTTGGAGAGCTGGTTGTGAGATTTCAACACCGACAGGCGGTTCCTAAGTCGAGCATACCTATAACTCCAAAGGCGAGGTGTTTGGGCCAGCATATGTGCTGCCTGCGCTCCGGGGAAATATTTCTGTAAAAGACTGTGCTTCACTGACAGATTTGTGTCGATACGAAGGCCAAACACCGGAGGAAATGTTGCAATCAAGTTGCCAACTTGACACTTGCTCATCCCCAGCCCCTCCATCCATTCTACCGCTGGCTTCAGATTTGCCTCAATGCTCAAGCCAAGCACTTGCGGACGCTGCAAGATCACCTTGGCAACTTGCGACTGGCTCAGGCCCAGCCCCTTGATCCATTCAACTGTCGGCTTCAGATTCGCCTCAATGCTCAAGCCAAGCACTGGCGGAAATGTCGCGATCACCTTGGCAACCTGCGACTGGCTCATGCCCAGCCCCTTGATCCATTCGACTGTCGGCTTCAGGTTCGCCTCAAGGCTCAAGCCAAGCACTTGCGGACGCTGCAAGATCACTTGGGCAACCTGCGACTGACTCAGGCTCAGCCCCTTGATCCATTCGACCTTCGGCTTCAGATTTGCCTCAATGCTCAAGCCAAGCACTGGCGGAAAGGTCGCGATCACCTTGACAATCTGCGACTGGCTCAGGCCCAAGCCCTTCATCCATTGCACTGTTGGCTTCAGATTTGCCTCAATGCTCAAGCCAAGCGCTTGCGGACGTCCGAGGATGACCTTGGCAACCTGCGACTGGCTCAGGCCCAGCCCCTTGATCCACTTGAGTGTTGGCTTCAAATTTGCCTCAATGCTGTAGCCAAGCACTTGGGGAAACCTCGCGATCACCTTGGCAACCTGCGACTGGCTCAGGCCCAGCCCCTTGATCCATTGCACTGTTGGCTTCAGATTTGCCTCGATGCTGTAGCCAAGCACTTGCGGATGTCCGAGGATCACCTTGGAAACCTGCGACTGGCTCAAGCCCAAGCCCTTGATCCATTCGACTGTTGGCTTCAGATTTGCCTCAAGGCTCAAGCCAAGCACTGAGGGAAAGGTCGCGATAATCTTGGCAGCCTGCGACTGGCTCAGGCCCAGCCCCTTGATCCATTCGACTGTTGGCTTCAGATTTGCCTCAATGCTGTAGCCCAGCACTTGCGGAGATTTCGCGATCACCATGGCGACCTGCCCAGTATTTAAACCTACTTCCTTGCAAAGAAACTCTTCCAAATTCGGCCTGCTGTTGTCTGACATGCCAATCAGCTCGACTCCTTTAGCGTGGGTACTTGCATGCTTGTTGATGCTTTCCTCTGCAGCGAAGGCTTCCAGGCGTGAAGCTACCGTGGGATGCAGCCTGCCACGAGACTCCTTCAAAAGAGAAGCCGCAACCTGATTTAGGACCTTCAGGAGCGAAGGCTCGTGCACAGCATACCAGCTGTCCACCAATACTTGCGTGCAAGTGTCATTCAACTGTCGCTTCTTGTGCGCGATACGAACCACGACAGATCCCTTAGGAGCGAACTTAAGCAGCATGCTCGTCTTGCGCATATCTCTGGCCAGGCCCAGTGGCTCCATGTGACGATAATAGCCATCGTACTCGATGAACAAGGCAGCATCGGTTGCGCTCAGCACGCCATATGCCGTCAGATCCGGGGACAATCTGCGGGAGCCCCAATCCTTGCATCTCTTCACCGAAAAGTCACGGAACGCCTCGGCAATGGGCTCATCAGGCATGAGCAGCACTGCCAGCTGCGAGAGGAGCTCTGCCTCAGCCCTACTCTGAAAGACGTTCCGAGGTCGGCCCTGTAGCCACCAGGCGGGCGGAGTCGATTCCGTCACAGCAGCTTTGCAAGCGAAGCGAGGAAGAGGGCGGCCTATCGGGCCAACACGACGAAGACAGCGCCTCCAGAACGGATGCTGCATCTTTGATGTCGGCAGAAGTCACGACAGGATCATGCAACAAGCTACCGAAGCTATCTGGCCGGCTGAATGAGACCAAAAGGATAACACGCAACTTACATGCAAGCGCGAGATCACCGAACTCAAAACAAGTTTGGGACTTGGGATCTCAAGTTCTGATTGCAGTTCTGACTTTCGGACCAGGATCTCAGAGTCCTGATTATCACCAGACCCCGGATACAAGCCCGAAGACGGCCTCGAGACCGAAGAACTCCCAATTCTGAACCCCGAAGTAGAGAAGGTCCCGAAGGCCGAAACCCTCAACGCGCTAGGAAGCCCGAAAATCCTTCAACCCCACACCCCTAAATCCCATTTTTCCAGAGCCCGATGCTAAACCCTGAACCATAGACCCTTAGCTTGAATCCTCAAAAACCGAAACCCCAGAAGCTTCGGAGCCTCCTGGAGTATGCTGATGACCTTCTTGTTCGACGCCAGGGACAGCGCGGTCTGGCCCTATGGCTCGTGCACTTGGGGGTGGCGGCATGTTTAGAAATTTTGTAGAAGTTAGGGCTTGGGGATGGACGAAGTCCGCTGTGGAGTTCGGTGTTAGTTGATTGGACTTCGCGCCTTGGGGGCCATCGGACTCGAGGCAGTCCAAGATTCTCATAAGGCTCTTGAGCTTTGGGCCTCGTAGATCCAAGCCTTGAAGGCCGAAGGTATCCTTCATCGGCCTGACAGAACCGCGCGCGCCCAACCCGAGACCATAACTTGATGGCAAACAAGGCTCTTAGATGAACACGGCACCCCACTCGACCAAAATTTCTGGCATTCAGGCCGCAGTTTTCTAGTAGCTCCTTCATGGCTTGAAGCTCAGGAATTCAAAAAGCTGCACCCAGGAATTCTGCTTGAAACTCTGGAAGCCCCATTCCGCAAATCCCGCCTGAACCCGAAGCCCTGAACCCGAAACCGCTTAAACCCTTAGCCTTAAGTTGTCTGCCTTAGACCCGATAATTAAATCCTAAACCCCAAACCCCCAAGCCCCCTTGAGCCTGAAATCTCCCGAAGCCCGAAGCCCGAAGCCCCAAGCACAACTAAACCCCCGCCTGGGTCGAGGCGAGGTTCGGATCTGCCTCACAGGGTGCCAAAAGGTTTGACTCCCCAAGCCCCTGGCCCGAAACCTGAAAACGCACGGATTGGACATACCGGCTGTGGGTGGAAATCGAAGGCTGCATGGAGGAGGGAGGCTGAGGAGGGGCCTGGGGCCTCAGCGACCTGAGGGTTGTAAATTGCACTCTAGCGATCTGGGGTTGAGAGCTCAGGATTGGGGAGAAGCACAGGGAGATCAGAACGGTTTTGCAACCGATTCATCGCACTGCTCCGGTTTGGGCATTCTATTCACCTGGATCTCAATAATTCAAGACCAGCACGGCGAACTCCACCCCCTGGCCTCAATCCCTTACCCTTACCTGTGGGGCACCAAGCTGTGGGGTTGATCAGGGCTGCAAACGCATGAAGAGCAAGTCGAGTCCTAAGTCTCATGATCACACTAGTATGCTGCTTTCACGCAACTGTACAGGTACATGCTACAACTAAGGCGCCTTATCTGCCGGACGCCGCACAAATTGATCAAAACAGAACCACACGGAAACTCTGCAAACCGTTGAAAAACAAAACGAAGGTTGACGAATCTCAACACTTCCGCAGATAAACCCTTCCAAGACCCCGACGACAACAGGAAACAACAACAAGTCACCCTAAACCCTAAACCACGAAAAAACACTCAACCCTGGGCCCTAAAGGCCAGTCCTGGCGGCCTCCAGCTCCAGCAGGAGGCTTATAGTAACCCTTACAGCTGCCCTTAAAGTAGTCTTTAAAGTAACCCCTAAAGGAACCCTATTAATACCAGCCCTCTTCGAATTACTGTGGTGCTACGTCAAAAGAGCCAGTCCTGGCCTCGAGCTCCAGCAAGAGGCTCACCAGCTCCGGCTTCCCCAGCTGCGCCGCCAGGTGCAAGGGCGAGGCGCCCTCTGCGGCGCAGTTTTTCGGGCTTTCTGATCTGGGAGTTTAGTTTATGGTTTAGGGTTTAGGGGTTTAGGAGTTTAGGTTGTTTTAGGGTTTCGGGTTTAGGGTTTAGGCGGTCTTTTTCCTAGGCATAGCAGTTTAGGAAGGCTGATAATTAACCCGGTTTGTACTAGCTGCTCCAGGATTTTTAAAGTATGGTGTTAGGGTCTGCAGCCTTGGGTAGACGACGATCAAGATTTGAAAAGTTTCGAGGCCAGAACTACACATCATAGGACATGGCAACTTCCGAAATTGTAAACTTTCCATTCCATGTCTGCTACAACTATGGCAGGTACTTCAACGCTTCGGGTTAAGGCTAGGGGCAAGGGGGGTTTGCAACCTCGTGAACTTCATCAATCCCTGGGATGCTTGGGCCTTTAGGGCTGTATTGTTCCGTTCAGAGTTGTCTGTGTTCTTCCATAATATACAGCAACATGGAGTTCAGAGCCTCAAGCGTGAGTCTGCAACTTCAATTGCGGCTAAAATAAAGTTTACGGCTCTGCGTTGTGAGGGTTTCTCCCGCGTTCGGTCGCGTTCTCGCTGAACTCAGAGCGGAAGGCAGTGGATCGAGCGATTCGATCATGGCTTCGTGGCGCAAAGAGCCCAACACCCCTTAAACCAAGGAGTATGGTCTAATCTACCCTAAACCCGGAACCTTCAACCCGAAACCCTAGACCCTCAACCCTAGACCCTAAACCCGAAACCCTACACCCCAAAGCCTAGACCCTGAACCCGAAACCCTACACCTTAAACCCAGACCCTGACCCTAAACCCTAATCTATTCAACGTATTCAACCAAGGGGTAGTGGGCTCTTCCTGGACTGGCCGGAGGTTGCAGCACGCGACGTAGAGATCGAATCTTAGGGGAGGCTCAAGGCTTCTAGATCGAGTTCAGGGTTTAGGGTTGTTATCAAGAGTTCGGGTTCCAGGCTGCAAGTTGCATCAAAAGCAAAAGCCCCAAAAAGCCCAGGAGCTTCCCGCCTTGGTCGTGAGCTGGTTGGGGCTTGCTCGGGCCTGCGACGGAGCCACGGCATGGGGCTTCTTAGGGAGCTTAGGGCTTTGGGATAAAAAGAAGCAAAAAGAACGACATGGAGACAGGACTGCTTAGAAACATAGCGACGGGAGCAGATGTCGAGCAGGTCTCCGTCGTTGAGGCATGGTGGCTCTGACACCGAAACGAGTGTCAGACAATCAAACATACCTCGGTGTCTGCAATTGCAGAACGCCCCAAATGACAAAAGATCGGCATCTTTGCTGTGCAGTTTTTTGGGTCAGTCTGGGTAGACCGTACACCCTAAACCCTAAGCCGCAAGAGTTGGACCTTCGGAGATGTGGGCTCTTGGGCTCAAGGAGTTTCTGGCTTGGGGGAAAAGAGGATGAATCTGCAAAGCCCTGGCATTTGAAGCTCTGCAAAGCCACAGTTTTCGAAGTACAGCGTAATGTACAGCTCCTCTGATAGTGACGGGTCGGCCTGACTCCCGGTTTCCATCCCAAAAGGTCTGTACTTCGGACCCCCGACAAAGACAGCAGGCCATTTCCATGAAACAAAATACTGCCCAGAGGTCATAGGTCGCTCCTGTCGACATTCACGTCCGGCATCATGTCCCAGGATATCTGCGACTGAATTCATCCAGAGGAAGTGTTATGGCACCCGCAAGTTTGGAAAGCTGGTTGTGAGATTTCAACACTGACAGGCGATGCTCAAGTCGAGCAAACCTATAGCTCCAAAGGCGAGGTGATTGGGCCAGCAACTGTGCCGCGTGCGCTTCGGGGAAATACTCCTGCAGAAGACGGTGTTTCGCTGACAGATTTCTGTCGATACGACAGCCAAATACCGGAGGAAATGAGGCAATCAGGTTGCCAAGTTGACACTGGCTCATCCCTAACCCCTTCATCCATTCTACCGCTGGCTTCAGATTTGCCTCAATGCTCAAGCCAAGCACTTGCGGACGCTGCAAGATCACCTTGGCAACCTGCGACTGACTCAGGCTCAGCCCCTTGATCCATTCGACCTTCGGCTTCAGATTTGCCTCAATGCTCAAGCCAAGCACTGGCGGAAAGGTCGCGATCACCTTGACAATCTGCGACTGGCTCAGGCCCAAGCCTTTGATCCATTCGACCGTCGGCTTCAGATTTGCCTCAATGCTGTAGCCAAGCACTGGCGGAAATGTCGCGATCACCTTGGCAACCTGCGACTGGCTCAGGCCCAGCCCCTTCATCCATTCGACCGTCGGCTTCAGATTTGCCTCAATGCTCAAGCCAAGCGCTTGCGGACGTCCGAGGATGACCTTGGCAACCTGCGACTGGCTCAGGCCCAGCCCCTTGATCCATTCGACCGTCGGCTTCAGATTTGCCTCAATGCTGTAGCCAAGCACTTGCGGATGTCCGTGGATGACCTTGGCAACCTGCGACTGGCTCAAGCCCAGCCCCTTGATCCATTCGACTGTTGGCTTCAGATTTGTCTCAATGCTGTAGCCAAGCAGTGTAGGAAACGTCGCGATCACCTTTGCAACCTGCGACTGGCTCAGGCCGAAGCCCGTGATCCATTTGACTGTTGGCGTCAGATTCTCCTCAATGCTCAAGCCCAGCATTTGAGGAGATTTCGCGATCACCTTGGCAACCTGCCAAGTATTCAAACCTACTTTCTTGCAAAGGAACTCTTCCAAATTCGGCCTGCTGCTGTCTGACATCCCAACCAGCTCGGCCTCTTTGGCGCAGGTACTTGCATTCTCGTTGACTCCTTCCTCTGCAGCGAAGGCTTCCAGGCGAGAAGCTACCGTGGGATGCAGCTTGCCGCGGCCCTCCTTCAAAAGAGAAGCTTTAGGGCCTTTAGGAGCGAAGGCTCGTGCTCAGAAAACCAGCTGTCCACCAATACTTGCGTGGATTTGTCCTTCCACTGTCGCTCCTTGTGCGCGATGCGGACTACGACAGATCCCGCAGGAGCGAACTTCAGCAGCGCGCTGGTCTTCCGCACGTCCCTGGCCAGGCCCGGTGGCTCCAAGTGGCGATAGTTACCGTCATACTCGATGAACAGGGCAGCGTCGGTTGCGTTCAGCGCACCATATGCCGTCAAATCCGGTGACAGTCTGCTGGCGCCCCACTGTTTGCTTCTTTTCACCGGAAAATCACGGAAAGCCTCGGCAATGGGGACATCCGGCATCAGCAGCACGGCCAGCTGGCAAAGAAGCTCTGCCTCAGCCCTGCTCCCCAACTTCTCCCGAGGTCGACCCTTCCGCCACCAGGGAGGCGGAACGGCCGCAGGCAGTGCAGCTCCGAGAAGAAGGCACAGCAGGCAGAGGGCGCCAACACGAGGTTGTCCTCTCCGGCATGGTGGCGTCATGTTGCTGCAAGAGAAAGCTCTGCCGTGCGGGCCAGCCTAGGCCTTGATAGAGCCGAAATTCGGTTGGTTCTGCGCGCCTGTGCGGCATCACCTCCGGGGAGCTCAGCAGCTCCCACGCAACTCTGGTCATGCACCGACGCCAAAGGCAAAGCAGCTATGTAAAGATGGCGGACATTCGAGGGATAGCAGGGCAACATCAGCCGCGGAAGAGACCAAAGAAACACAAGCCACCTCTCCTACACAACCCGCACAACCTAGAAGACCCCCAAAACACGCCGACCAGCAATCCTCAATAGGCTCAAACCCCGAACCTCACCCATTCAGGCTCCTAGTTTCAGCCCTCAAGCCCTCTTGGCCTTAAAGGGCAAGCACCCACCCTCAGGGCCTCCGGGTGGCCGCCATTCTCATGCGTCCATGCTCGCTGAAGCTGCAGGGCGAAACTTTGCTCTTGAAGAAAGGGCTGGCTTGGGGCTCAGGGTTTGGGGTTTAAGATGGTTTAAATCAATATTAATGCTTCGGGGCTTGTCACTTAGGACTGAAGCTGTGAATTCGGGCTAGGCTCCGGCACGGCACCCTGTGATTTCTGTAACACTAATTCCCGACTTCATGAGCGGGCACTCTGTCACTGCCACGAAGGCCTCAGCCTCAAGACCAGGGCTACGCCATCCCTGACATCTTGAGCCCGCGGCATCGCAAGGCGAGTGGGGGCGAAGGCCCCATGGAGCTCGAGTTCAGGAGTTTCTCGCCTTCTCGGTTTGGGCCTGAAAGTTCTTGGTGCGACCCTAGGCTGTGGGGTTTTGGGTGTTCTGGATTTTGGAGATGTGAGTTTAGAGCTTTCCGAAGCAGAAGCCACAACCTCAACCTGTTGGACTTGCAACCATAATTCCCGGCATGATTGGGCATCCTAGAACTTCCCTGAAGCCTCAAATTTCATGCTGGATCCTGTAAGGAACAGATCTCACAAAAACAACAATAAAGTATGGTCTCCAGAACCCAGTCAATCATGAACCGTGATTGACACACATCTTCTGCCGAGAAACCTCTTGGGCCGTTTTCTCGCAGAATTCCACTAGGCGAAGTGCTGTCGCCAACCGTCCCTTTAGGAGCAGATGCTGGGTGCCGCTTTGGGCTTCGCCCTTGGGGGTGTAGAGCTTTGTACAACTGACTCATGCTGCAGGCTTTGGCTGAGTCCAGGCGTGACCAAGTCATGTTTAATCCTTTGGAAATCCAACCTGCATAAAAATGGAAGGGGCGGGCGGACGAAGTGATGTCCAAGACTTTTGGACATCAAACATGAATAAAACTCGACGGGGCCCGTGGCTAAATCCTAATCCCTTAAGACGCCCCCTTCCCCCTTTTGCTCTTCGGCTCCCTTACTCCAGGCCGGCGTAGTCCGAGAACATGCCGATTTGATTGCTGAGGCTGGCCTGTAAGGGCTGGCATGGTTTCTTGGAGGATCAGGGAACCTTAGGTTATAAGTTACAACTACGGTACCTTTTGTTAAACCCAGCTATAGCCCTGTTTAAAGTACATACAAGGCTACTTACTATGTCCTCTGGACCCAAAGGCAAGGGCTCAGGACTGAAGGAGAAACATATGCCTTCGGCATGAGCCCCGCTGGAACTGTGCTAGAATCGTGTTCAAGCCTTGGGATTTCAAGCCTTCAAAAAGACTTCACGCCCAGCAAAAGCCTGGACAACCCTAAACACTAAACTCTGCATTCAAAAACACGGACGTCTGCAAGCTCGGGTGTTTGGTCTGAGCCCGCTGTCCTTCAAAACCCACCTGCCTAAGGGTTGAAACAAAGAAGGTATGGAGCAACAGCAGCCCTAACTTAGAGGGAACTGCTCGAAAACACTGTTATCTGCTACCTGCAGACCACACATGTATCAACTGCAACTGGAACCTTTCTGCAATGCACAGTATGCGACACAGCAACAGCAATAGCCAGAACAACCAAGCGCTGAATTCCACACTTTAGGTCAGAGAAAAAGCAACGTCAACCACCCAAAGCCTAAACCCCTAAACCCTTAAACTCCTAAACCCCTAAAAACCTAGACCCTAAGCCCCGATATCCTCAACCCCCAAACCCTAAAAACCCCGAGTCCTGAAACCCTCTCTAGGTCCCACTGCCTGCGCCGTGGCGAAGGTCGTGGCGAAGGGCTTTGCCTTGGCTTTGCCCTTCGCCGCCGGCTTCCTGGGCCCGAAGCGATTAAGGCTTTGGGTCTGTCTTTTGGGTCGGTCGGTGGGTTAAACCCTAAACCCTAAGCCCTAAACTATAAACCCCTACAACCTTGATCTTTCCTTTGGGTCACACCCTATTGATTTAAGGGTTTGAGGCGATGGGTTCAGATCTCGGACCCCCTGCAAGGGTTTCAGGTTTAGGGTCGATGATTCACGGTTTGGGGTTTCTGGTGTGGGGCTTGAGCGTTTTGCATGGAATTTCGGGTGCGGAAGTTGGGAGATGTAAGGAGGACGTAGGGTTTCGGACGCGGGGGACGAGCGATTCAAACCGTTGGAGGCTTGGGTTGGGTCGGTATGAGCAGTCCGGCACGCCCCATTCTGCGAAGAGCGAGACCACACACAGATCTCCAGTTTGTTTCGAGAAAGGTCTCAACAAAGAGAGTTAGAGGGGTTTGTGGTTTGGGACTTTCAGGTATCGGTGTGGAGCTCATGTTGACAACTCTGGGTTCTCCGGACGTGGTCCTGCGGGCATCGTTTCAGCCCTGCTCTTTCGCCGAAAGGCCTGATCTACAGACCAAACATAGATTCCGAGGTTTGAGATGTCGGATCTTCTTCGTTGGCGTGAGGCTTTGGGGTTCAGGATCTACGCTTTGTTGCTACGGGTTTGCAGTTTCGGGTTCAGGGCGGGGTGCAGCCCTAAGAGAAGGAAAGCAGGAGAGTAGCCTTGCTTCAAAGCGCGGTACACCAATGATACAGAACCCGAGTCTTTCCATCTCACTCGCCCGTAAAAAGCGCCGCCGGGCCGCTTCGGCGACGCCGCTGAGCTCGAGGTCGGCTCGGCCGGGGGCTGGGCGGCCTCGATCTTGGCTCCGGCCTCTGCGAGTTTAGGGCTTTGGGGATTCGGGCGTATAAGGGTCCTACAAGGGTTTCGGGTTTGCTACGACGGCTTCTGTGAGACTTTTGGGGTTTTAAAGGATTTTAAGGTTTGGGTGGGGGTTCTAAAAGGGTTCTATGAGGGGTCTCTGGTTGTGGTCTTGGGTCTTGGTTTTCGGGTTTTGGTTTTGGGGTGTCGGCTTTGTGGCTTTCGGGTTCAGCGTGCGGGTGTCAAGGCTTTGGGATTTAGGGCTGCGGGGTATGGGGTTTGAAGTTGAGGGCTTGAAGTGCCTCCGAGGCGCATGGAAAGTTTCTGGAATTTGTGCAACCGGGCTTGAAGGTTAGGATTGCGAGGCTTGGGGTGGGTTGCAAAGTTCAGGGTTTCAGGGTGAGGGTTGTCTAGGCTGCATCGCCGCTGGGGGCCTGCGGCTGGAAATCTGCGATTCGGAGCTTTGAGAGATCTCGCGTCTTCCAAGATGCTCGCAGCCTTCATTTTCAAGAACTTCTTTCTAGTATGGCTTGAAGCCCAGAAATAGCCGTAGCGCAACATACCCTAGGAACCCTTCCGATCACGTGGACAATAACATTCTGTGTCTTGTCTGACAACTCTCCCGACCGTTGAAGGCTTTCTCGGGTGCTTGAGTTAGAAGCTTAAACCTCTCTGGGAGGTGTTATGGGGTCTGTGGGTTTGAGGCTTGGGGTACTGGAACTGGTGGCTGGCGCAAGACTAGCCCGCAAATCCAACACCCGATAGCATTTACAGCTGCGGCTCTGCGCCCTGGGCCTGCAGCACTGAAACCAGCAAACATTGACTCCTAAACCCGAAACCTCTTCGATCTCGACTCCACGCTTTCAGCCCGGTTATGGAAACTCCCGATGGTAATGCACCCTACAGCCTACAGCCCCAAACAATGGAAGCCCTAGGATCTGTAAGACCCCTGTCGAAGCCAAGCTGTTTTCAGCTGCATCGGCAGCTGTGAACTTGGGAATCTGCGGTTGAAGGCATCTGAACCCAAAGTCATCGCGCCGGCGAGCTTGGAAAGCTGACCTTGAGCCTTTAGCACGTGCAGACGATGTTCAAGCCGAGCGTGCCGATAACTCCAGAGCCGCGGCGATCTCGCAAGAAGCTCTGCTGCGGCTCCCCCCGGGAAGAAGTTTTGTATAAGCACATATTTGACCCTTACGTTTGCCTCAATGCTGAAGCCAAGCACTTGTGGAAAGGTCGCGATCATCTTGGCAACCTGCGACTGGCTCAGGCCCAACCCCGTGATCCATTCCACTGTTGGCTTCAGATTTGCCTCAATGCTGTAGCCAAGCACTCGCGGATGCTGCAAGATCACCTTGGCAACCTGCGACTGGCTCAGGCCCAAGCCCTCGATCCATTCCACTGTCGGCTTCAGATTTGCTTCAATGCTCAAGCCAAGCACTTGAGGAAACGTCGCGACCACCTTGGCAACCTGCGACTGGCTCAGGCCCAGCCCCTTGATCCATTCGACTGTTGGCTTCAGATTTGACTTAATGCTGTAGCCAAGCACTTGCGGACGCTGCAACATCACCTTGGCAACCTGCGACTGGCTCAGGCCTAGCCCCTCGATCCATTCGACCTTCGGCTTCAGATTTGCCTCAACGCTGTATGCCAGCACATGCGGAAATGTCGCGATCACCTTGGCAACCTGCGACTGGCTCAGGCCCAACCCTTTGATCCAGTCGACTGTTGGCTTCAGGTTTGCTTCAATGCTGTAGCTAAGCACTTGGGGACACCTCGCGATCACCTTGGCAGCCTGCGACTGGCTCAGGCCCAGCCCCTTGATCCATTCGACCTTCGGCTTCAGATTTGCCTCAATGCTCAAGCCAAGCACTGGGGGAGATGTCGCGATCACCTTGGCAACCTGCGACTGGCTCAGGCCCATCCCCTGCATCCACTCCACTGTTGGCTTCAGATTTGCCTCAATGCTCAAGCCAAGCACTGGCGGAAATGTCGCGATCACCTTGGCAACCTGCCAGGTATTCAAACCTACTTCCTTGCAAAGAAACTCTTCCAAATTCGGCCTCCTGCTGTCTGACATGCCAACCAGCTGGGCCTCTTTGGCGCGGATACCTGCCTCCTTGTTGATGCCTTCCTCTGCAGCGAAGGCTTCCAGGCGTGAAGCTAGCCTGGGATGCAGCCTGCCACGGCACTCCTTCAAAAGAGAAGCAGCGACTTGGTTGAGGGCGTTCAGGAGCGAAGGCTCGTGCTCAGCATACCAGCTGTCCACCACTACTTGCGTGGACTTGTCCTTCAACTGTCGCTCCTTGTGCGCGATGCGCAGTACGATAGATCCCGCAGGAGCGAAATTCAATAGTGCACTCGTCTTGCGAATGTCTGTTGCCAAGCCTGCTGGATCCATGTGCCGATAATAGCCATCGTATTCGATGAAGAGTGCAGCATCAGTTGCTCTGAGCACACCGTGAGCTGTCAAATCCGGGGACAGTCTGCTTGAACCCCACTCCTTGGATTTTTGCACAGGGAAATCGCGGAAAGCCTCGGCAATGGGCGCGTTTGGCATGAGCAGCACTGCCAGCTGCGAGAGAAGCTCCACCTCAGCCCTGCTTCCAAAAACATTCCGAGGCTGGCCGCTCAGCCACCAGGCCGGTGCAGTGGACTCCCTCAAAGTGGTTCCGAAAGCGAAGCGGGGAAGACTCCCACAAGGGAGATGTGACCGGCCCCCAAAACGAAGGCATCGTCTCCAGGACTGATGCTGCATCTTCGATGCTGACTAAAGTCACGACAACATCGTGAAGTACTGTAGGCTACCGAAGCTATCTGCCCGGCTGAAGGAGGCCAAAGGATATATCATGCACACATTAAATGCAGGTAGATCACCGAAACAACACCACAAGTTTGGGATTTTGGATATTTCAGGTTCGAGATTACGGTTCTGATTTTGGTTTCAGCATGAAGGAGGTGATTTACCTAACAGGATCTGGCCCCCCACAGGCTAATACCTGGCAGCTTCCAGCAACATCGCAACTCCAACGCGCAAATTCGCGAAGCGAAGGCTCTAAAGCCATAAAGCCCTGAAGCGCTCGACCATGGATTCTGACTAAAGACAGCCTCGAACCGAGAAAATTCCAAGGCTCGAACCCTCAAGCAGAAATTCCTGGCTTCAAGCTGCATGCCCCGAAACCCTACACCCTGAACTCCCAAATTATCTAAACCAAACCCCAAATAAAGCCTAAACTCAAGCCTAAATGTATAGGCCCCAAAGCCTCAACTCTAGACGCTTCGGAGCCTCTTGGAGTATGCTTATGACCTTCTTGTTCGACGCCAGCGACAGCGCTGTCTGGCCCTAGGGCGCCGGACTCTTGTGCTTGGGGTTGCGGGAGTTGGGTAGACTTGGGATGTAGGGAGTACGTTTTGGATTGTCGCGTGTAGGCTTTGCGATGCGATTCGAGTTTCTGACTTGATTTTTACTTAGGGACAATCATTCTTGAGTTAGCCCAAGATTCTCTAAGGCTCTTGAGCTTGCAGCCCTGTACGTCAGGTTTTATGAGCCGACGGCAGGAGCAGGCACGACAACCCGAGACCAGAGGCAAAAAGTACACGCTGCTCTTGGACAAGCTGAAGGCTTGGATCCAAGATGCCTGCTTTAAACTATGGAAGCCCCAATCCGCCGATCCAGCCTTATCCCTAAGCCGCCTAAACCTTATGCCGTTGTCCTCAAACCCTGGGTCCCAAACCCGAAACCCCAAGACCCGGAGCCCACAGAGCCCTAAGCCCGAAGCACAACTAAAACCGCGCCTGGGTCGACGCGAGGTTGGGATCTGCCTGACGGAGTGACGAAGGTTTTGACCCCAAACCCCTGGACCGAAACCCGAAAAGATAGGGGTCGGGACATGTCTGCCTTGGGTTGAAATCGAAAGTTGCTCAGGGCTGGGAGGCTGAGGAGGGGCCCGGGGCCTCAGCGACTGGAGGGTCTAGAGGTGCAGTGCAGCGATGTGGGATTGAGAGCTCAGGATTGGGGAGACACAGGGAGACCAGAAAGATCACCAACGGGCTCATCGCACAGCACGTTGGACATCCTGATTACCCGTGATCTCTGCAATCCCAGATGGTATGCACTCGAGAAACTGCACGAGGACATGCTACAACATCAGCTAAGGCAAGCCTATCTGCGAAACCCGCACGGTTCGACCAAGAACAACAACGCAAAAACCCGACATACCAAAAAACGAATCTCAACAATCCCGCAGTGAGCCCCTGTAAGACCGCGAAGATCCAAAGCCCAGATCAGATGAAAACTCCTCCAAATCCAAAACCCCACACCACAAAAAAAGAAGCCCGGCACCCTGAAGCCTTCAGGGAATCCTTCTAGCAACCTTTCCAAAAGCCCTTAAAGTAGGCCTTAAAGCAACCCTAACAGGAAGCCTGTTCAAAAAAAGTAGCCCTTAAAGTAATCCTAACAGGAGCCCTCTTCGAACTACTGTAGCCCTAGATGCAAAGAGCCGGTCCTGGCCTCGAGCTCCAGAAGGAGGCTCACAACTCTAAACCCAAACCCAAATAACCCTAAACCCAAAGAACCCTAAGAACCCAAAGAACCCAAAGAACCCAAAGAACCCTAAACCCCAAAAATCCTGGCGGCCTCGAGCTCCAGGAGGAGGCTCACCAGCTCGGGCTTCCCCAGCTGCGCCGCCAGGTGCAAGGGCGAGGCGCCCTCTGGCGCAGTTTTTTGGGCGTCTCTAACCTGGTTTTCATAGCAGCTCATGAAGATTCATACCCTGTTTGCACTAGATGCCCTTTCAAAGCAGTTTATGAAGGTTTATAACCTTCTTAGACTAGATGCTCCTGCTACTCTCTAGAGAGCTTTAAGAGTCTGGAGTCTTAATTAGTCTATGATGAAGCGTTGAACAGGTTCAAGGCCAGAACTCCTTTTACAGTACACATCATAGGACGCGGCAAAGTTCGAAAGTGTAAAATTCCGTTCCAGTTCTCCAACAGCTTCCTGCGCCTATGGCGGGTACATCAACGCTTGGGGTTTAGGGTTAGGGCAAGGAGGGTTTTTCGCGACCCGTGAGCTTTACCGATCCCTTCCGCGGTTGGGCCTCTAAAGCTTTTGTTGTTTAGTTCAAACTTTTCTAAATTCTCCCATCTATGAAGCAACATGAAGTTCAGAGCCTCAGGCCCAAGTCGGCAACTTCAACCTGCGGCTAGAATGAAACTTTACAGCTTTTCCTTGTGAGGGTTTCACCGACGCTGACTAAAGGCGGAATGCAGGGGATCGAGCCATTCGAGGGCTGCGATGGATCATGGCTGGGTGGCGCAAACGGACCAACACTGTTGAACCAAGGAATAGGATCTAATCTACCCTAAACCCTTACTTGCACCCTAAACCCTAGACCTTAAACATCCTTAAACCCTAAACCGAACCCTAAACTCCCTAAACCCTCATCTATTCGACTAAGGGGGTAGTGGGCTCTCCCTGGACTGGCCGGAGGTGGCGGCATGCGACGTAGAGCTCGAATCTTAATGGACGCTCAAGGCTTCTTGATTGAGTTCAGGGTTTAGGGTTTTGTCATGAGTTCGGGCTCCGGACGGCAGGTTGCACCGAAAGCAAAAGCCCCCTAAAAAACCATCCCAGAGGGGCTTCCCTTCCCGCCTTGGTCGTGAGCTGGTTGGGGCTGGCCCGGGCCTGCGACGGAGCTACGGCTTGGGGTCTTCTAGGGAGCTTGGGGCTTTGGGAAAAAAGAACGACAGAAGGGCAAGACTACATAGAAACATAGTGATAGGAACCGATGTCGATCGGGACTCTGTCGTGTAGGCAACGAGTGTCGGACAATCAAAGCCTGAGTGGGCATACCTCGGTGTCTGCAGTGGCAGAACACGCGCATGACAAAAGGCATTGGACATCTTTGCTCTGCAGAAAAATTGGTCAGTCTGGGTAAACCTTAAATCCGAAACCGCAAGAGTTGGACCTTCGGAGATACCGGCTCTTGGGCTCAACGAGTTTCTCTAGGTGTCGATTCCTACAGTCCCTTAAATTCATTCATAATTAAGGCTCTATATTCAACAACAAGGGAAACTAAAACTCATCCCAAATCGATGCCTAGTTCTGGTTTGGGGGGACAGGGGATGGATGAACCCGCAAAGCCCTGGCGTTTGAAGCTCGGAGAAGCCGCAATCCCGAGGTACTATGTAGTTCCTCTAATAGCAAGGCATCAGCTTGATTCCCACTTTCTATCCCAAGGTCGATACATCGGACCCCCGAGGCCGTTTCGATGAGACAAGATACCATAGGTCGTTCCTGGTTTTTCCATCTGTCGACGTGCGCCTCCTGCATCATATCCCAGGATATCTGCGACTGAATGCATCCAGAGGAAGTGTTATGGCGCCCGCAAGTTTGGAGAGCTGGTTGTGAGATTTCAACACCGACAGCGGTTCCTAAGTCGAGCATACCTATAACTCCAAAGGTGAGGTGTTTGGGCCAGCATATGTGCTGCCTGCGCTCCGGGGAAATATTTCTGTAAAAGACTGTGCTTCACTGACAGATTTGTGTCGATACGAAGGCCAAACACCGGAGGAAATGTTGCAATCAAGTTGCCAACTTGACACTTGCTCATCCCCAGCCCCTCCATCCATTCTACCGCTGGCTTCAGATTTGCCTCAATGCTCAAGCCAAGCACTTGCGGACGCTGCAAGATCACCTTGGCAACTTGCGACTGGCTCAGGCCCAGCCCCTTGATCCATTCAACTGTCGGCTTCAGATTCGCCTCAATGCTCAAGCCAAGCACTGGCGGAAATGTCGCGATCAGCTTGGAAACCTGTGATTGGCTTAGGCCCAACCCCTTGATCCATTCGACTGTCGGCTTCAGATTTGCCTCAATGCTCAAGCCAAGCACTTGCGGATGCTGCAAGATCACCTTGGCAACCTGCGACTGGCTCAGGCCCAGCCCCTTGACCCACTCGACTGTTGGCTTCAGATTTTCCTCAATGCTATAGCCAAGTACTTGCGGACGCTGCAAGATCACCTGGGCAACCTGCGACTGGCTCAGGCCCAACCCTTTGATCCAGTCGACTGTTGGCTTCAGGTTTGCTTCAATGCTGTAGCTAAGCACTTGGGGACACCTCGCGATCACCTTGGCAACTTGCGACTGGCTCAGGCCCAGCCCCTTGATCCATTCAACTGTCGGCTTCAGATTTGCCGAAATGCTCAAGCCAAGCACTGATGGACAGGTCGCGATCATCTTGGCTACCTGCGACTGGCTCAGGCCCAGCCCCTTCATCCATTCGACCGTCGGCTTCAGATTTGCCCCAATGCTGTAGCCAAGCACTTGCGGAAACATCGCAATGACCTTTGCGGCCTGCGACTGGCTCAGGCCCAGCCCCCGGGTCCATCGCACTGTTGGCTTCAGGTTTGATTCAATGCTGTAGCTGAGCACTTTAGGAAACTTGGCGATCATCTTGGCAACCTGCGGCTGGCTCAGGCCCAAGCCCTCGATCCATTCCACTGTCGGCTTCAAATTTGCCTCAATGCTCAAGCTCAGCACAGGGGGAAAGGTCGCGATCACCTTGGCAGCCTGCCAAGTATCCAAACCTACTTCCTTGCAGAGAAACTCTTCCAAATTCGGCCTGCTGCTGTCTGACATGCCAACCAGCTCGGCCTCTTTAGCGTGGGTACTTGCATCCTTGTTGATGCCTTCCTCTGCAGCGAAGGCTTCCAGGCGTGAAGCTACCGTGGGATGCAGCCTGCCACGGCACTCCTTCAAAAGAGAAGCAGCGACTTGATTTAGGACGGTCAGGAGCGAAGGTTCGCGCTCAGCACACCAGCTCTCCACCAGCAATTGCACTGACTCGTCCTTCCACTGTCGCTCCTTGTGCGCGATGCGGACTACGACAGATCCCGCAGGAGCGAACTTCAGCAGCGCGCTGGTCTTCCGCACGTCCCTGGCCAGGCCCGGTGGCTCCATGTGACGATAATGACCATCATACTCGATGAACAGGGCAGCATCGGTTGCTTTGAGTACACCGCAAGCTGTCAAATCCGGGGACAGTCTGCTGGAACCCCACTGTTTGCATTTCTTCACCGGAAAATCACGGAAAGCCTCGGCGATGGGTACATCCGGCATCAGTAGCACGGCCAGTTGGCAAAGGATCTCTGCCTCAGCCCTGCTCCCCAACTTCTCTCGAGGTCGACCCTTCCGCCACCAGAGGGGCGGAACGGAGGCAGGCAGCGCAGCTCCGAGAAGAAGGCACAGCAGGCGGAGGGCGCTAACACGAGGCTGCCCTCTCCGGCATGGAGGCCTCATGTTCCTGCAAGAGAAAGCTCTGCCATGGGGGCCAGCCTACGCCTTGATGGAGCCGAAATTCGACTGGTTTCGCACGCCCGTGCGGCATCACCTCCTGGGAGCTCAGCAGCTCCCAAGTAACTGTGGCCATGCACCGACGCAAAAGGTAAAGTTGCTATGTAAAGATGGCAGACACTCAAGGGATAGCGGGGCAACATCAGCCGCGGAAGAGACTAAAGAAACACAAGCCACCTCTCCTACACAACCCGCACAACCTAGAAGACCCCCAAAACACGCCGACCAGCAATCCTCAATAGGCTCAAACCCCGAACCTCACCCATTCAGGCTCCTAGTTTCAGCTCTCAAGCCCTCTTGGCCTTAAAGGGCAAGCACCCACCCTCAGGGCCTCCGGGTGGCCGCCATTCTCATGCGTCCATGCTCGCAGAAGCTGCAGGGCGAAACTTTGCTCTTGAAGAGAGGGCTGGCTTGGGGCTCACGGTTTGGAGTTTAAGTCAATATTACGTAATGCTTCGGGGTTTGAGGCTTTGTCTCTTAGGACTAAAGCTGCGAATTCGGGCTAGGCTCCGGCACGGCACCCTGTGATCTCCATAACTCTAAGTCCTGACTTCAAAAGGCGGGCACTCTGTCACGAAGGGTCCGGACTCAAGACCAGGGCATCCCCGGCATCTTGAGCCCGCGGCGTCGTAGGTTGGAAGGATGGCGACGAAGGCCCCATGGAGCTCGAGTTCAGGAGTTTTTCGCCTTCTCGGTTTGGGACTGAAGGTTCTAAGTGCCACCTTATTCTGTGGGGTTTTGGGTGCTCAGGGTCTTGCACTTGAGTTTCGAGATGTGTTTAGGGCTTTCCGAAGCAGAAGCCACAAACTTTCATTTCCTCAACCTGTTGAGGCTTGCAACCATAATTCCCGGCATGATTCGGCATCCTAAAACTTCCCTGAAGCCTCAAATTTCATGCTGGCTCCTTTAAGGAACAGATCCCACAAAAACAACACTCCAGAATCATGAAGCGTGATTGGCACACCTTTGCTGCCGAGAAACCTCTTGGGCCGTTTTCTCGCAGAATTCCACTAGGCGAAGAGATGTCGCCAACCGTCCCTTTGGGAGCAGATGCTGGGCGCCGCTCTGGGCTTAGCCCTCGGGGGTGTAGAACTTTGTACAACTGACTCATGCTGTAGGCTTTGGCTGAGTCCAGGCGTGACAAAAGTCAGGTCTGAGCCATCGGAAATCCAACCTGCATAAAAATGGAAGGGGCCGGCGGACGAAGTCATGTCCGAGATTTTTGGGAGTCAAACATGAATAAAACTCGCACGGGCCCGTTGCTAAACCCTAAACCCTCGAGCCGCCCCCCCCCCCTTCCCTTTTGCTCTTCGGCTCCCTCACTCCAGTCCGGCGTAGTCGGAAAACATGCCGATTTGGTTGCTGAGGCTGGCCTGTGAGGGCTGGGATGGTTTCTTGGAGGATCAGGGAACCTTAGTAAGTCGGGTTATGAGTTACAAGTACAGTACCTTTTGTTAAAACCCCTTATGACCCTGTTTAAAGTACATACAAAGCTACTTCTGGACCCCAAAGGCAAGGGCTCAGGACTGAAGGAGAAACATATGCCTTCGGCATGAGCCCCGCGGGAACTGTGCTAGGATTGTGTTCAAGCTTTGGGATTTCGATTTTTCAAAAAAGACGTACAGCCCCGCTAAAGCCTGAACAGCCCTGAACCCTAAATTCTGCGTTCCTACACACGGCCGTCTGCAACCTCGGGTGTTTGGTCTGAGCCCGCTGTCCTTCAAAACCTACCCGCCTAAGGGTTGAAACAAAGAAGGTATGGAGCAACAGCAGCCGTAGCTTAGGTGGAACTGCTCAAAAACACTGTTATCTGCTACCTGCAAGCCACACATGTATCAACTGCAACTGGAACCTTTCTGCAATGCGCGGTATGCGAAACAGCAACAGCAATAGCCAGAACAACCAAGCGCTGAATTCCACACTTTAGGTCAAAACGAAAGCAACGTCAACCACCTAAACCCGTAAACCCCTAGACCCCTGAACCCCTAAACAGTCCCCTAAACCGTAAACCCTAAGCCACGGAATCCTCAACCCCCAAACCCTAAAAACCTCAAAACCCGAATCCTGAAACCCTCTCTAGGTCCCACTGCCTGCGCCGTGGCGAAGGTCGTGGCGAAGGGCTTTGCCTTGGCTTTGCCTTTCGCCGCCGGCTTCCTGGGCCCCAGCACCGGCTAGGGCTTTAGGTCGTCCTTTGGGCCAATCTGGGCGCTAAACCCCTAAACCCCAAACCTTAAGCTTATAAAGTTTAAGGGTTTGAGGCGATGTCTTCGGATCTCGGACCTCCTGCAAAGTTTGAGTGTTTCAGGTTAAGGGTCCAAGGTTCACCGTTTTGGGGCTTCTGGTTTGGGACTTCAGCGTTCTTTGGATGGGATTCGGGTGCGGAAGTGGGGAGACGGAAGGAGGACGTAGGGTTTCAGACTCGGGGGACGAGCGATTCAAACCTTGAAAGTTGGAGGCTTGGGTTGCTTCTTGCATAAGCCCTTGATCGGACACTAGTTCCGTACATTCGAAAATCGATCCTTATCCAGAACCCATGAACCTGGCCCATAATAAAACCTTCTAAACACGGTAATTACTGAAACTGTTTACACCCCATACCGTACTATGAAAACTTCGGAGTCAGGTTATACTGCCCAAGGCCCCATGAACCTAGTAGGTTTTAAGCCCTATAGACGCTTGTAGACCCTTGTAGAGCCCTTACAGAACTTTGTTAAAGGAACCTCAGGCCCCTGTAAGACAACCCCGTGAGAAAAGACAACAAACTCCTTGCTCTTGCTTCTAAAGCCCCCGAACCCTTGAATCCGTTTCAGATACCTTATAGAACTCCTTTAAGAAACTCTTTAAAAGAATCCTAGTCTTTCCATCTCACGCCCGGAAAAAGCGCCGCCGGACCGCTTCGGCGACGCCGCCGAACCCGAGGTCGGCTCGGCCGGGGGCTGGGCGGCCTCGATCTTGGCCCCGGCCTCTGAGAGAGTTTTGAGGTTTTGGCACTTTTGGGGTTTAGAAGGATTTTGGTGTTAGGGCTGTTTGGCTCTGTGTTGTTGAACGCCGGCCTCTGAGATATGTTTGGGTGTCGGCAGAAAGGTGGGGGTGCAGGGTCGGGGATTTTAGGGCAGGATTCTATAAGGGTTTTATGAAGGGTTTGTGGTTTAGGGTTTTGGTTTTACGGGTTTGGGGCTTTGGGTTTAGAGTGTCGACAACAAGGCTTTAGGGTTCAGGGTTCAGGTTTTGAGGCTTTGGGATTTAGTTTTGGAAATTCCGGGCTTGAAGTTTACGATTGCCAAGCTTGGGGTGGGTTGCAAAGTTGAGGGGTTCGGGGTGACCGTTGTTTAGGATTTATCGCGTCTGGGGTCAGGTAAGTCGTGGATCTTGGGGGCATAGGGCTTGAAATCTGCGGTTCCGAGCTTTGGGCGTGCAGATTCTGGGGTGCACGGCGCGGCACGAGGATTTCGGGTCGAGTACTTGAGCTTCCGGAGATCTCGGACCTTCCAAGATGTTCGCAGCCTTCACTTTCAAGAAGTGCTGCTAATATGGCGGTAATATGGCTTGTAGCCCAGAAATAACCGTAGCGTAACATAACTTGATAAACCCTTCCTATCACTTGGACAATAATAATCAATAGTCTCAGTCTTTTCTGAAAACTACCCCGACGCCTACTGCCCTAAACACCTCGAACCCCATGATCCGTAAGGCTCTTGTCGAAGCCAGGTTGTTTTCCACTGTGTGGCAGCCGTGAACTTGGGAATCTGCTGTTGAAGGCATCTGACCCCAAAGTCATGGCGCTGGCCAACTTCGAAAGCTGATGTTGAGACTTTAGCACATGCAGACGATGTTCAAGCCGAGTGTGCCGATAGCCGCAGAGACACGGCGCTCTCGCCAGAAGTTCTCTTGCAGCTGCGCCCGGGAAGAAGCTCTGTAATAACACATATTTTACCTTTAAGTTTGCTTCAATACTCAAACTTAGCACTTGCGGAAAGGTCGCGATCACCTTGGCAACCTGCGACTGGCTCAGGCCCAACCCTTTGATCCACTCGACTGTCGGCTTCAGATTTGCCTCAATGCTCAAGCCAAGCACTGGGGGAAAGGTCGCGATCACCTTGACAATCTGCGACTGGCTCAAGCCCAAGCCTTTGATCCACTTGACTGTTGGCTTCAGATTTGCCTCAATGCTCAAGCCAAGTACTGAGGGAAAGGTCACGATAACTTTGGCAACCTGCGACTGGCTCAAGCCCAGCCCTTTGATCCACTCAACTGTTGGCTTCAGATTTGCCTCAATCACCTTGGCAACCTGCGACTGGCTCAAGCCCAACCCCTTGATCCACTCGACTGTTAGCTTCAGATTTTCCTCAATGCTCAAGCCAAGCACTTGCGGAAATGTCGACATCAGCTTGGCAACCTGCGACTGGCTCAGGCCCAGCCCTTTGATCCATTCGACTGTCGGCTTCAGATTTTCCTCAATGCTATAGCCAAGCACTGGCGGATGTCTGAGGATCACCTTGGCAACCTGCGACTGGCTCAGGCCCAGCCCCTGGATCCACTCGACCTTCGGCTTCAGATTTGCCGCAATGCTGTAACCAAGCACTGGCGGAAACATCGCGATGACCTTGGCAACCTGCGACTGGCTCAGGCCCAACCCTTTGATCCACTCGACTGTCGGCTTCAGATTTGCCTCAATGCTGCAGCCAAGCACTGGGGGAAAGGTCGCGATCACCTTGACAATCTGCGACTGGCTCAAGCCCAAGCCTTTGATCCACTTGACTGTTGGCTTCAGATTTGCCTCAATGCTCAAGCCAAGTACTGAGGGAAAGGTCACGATAACTTTGGCAACCTGCGACTGGCTCAGGCCCAGCCCTTTGATCCACTCAACTGTTGGCTTCAGATTTGCCTCAATGCTCAAGCCAAGCACTGGGGGAAAGGTCGCGATCACCTTGACAATCTGCGACTGGCTCAAGCCCAAGCCTTTGATCCACTTGACTGTTGGCTTCAGATTTGCCTCAATGCTCAAGCCAAGCACCGGCGGATAGGTCGCGATCGCCTTGGCAACATGCGAGTGGCTCAGGCCCAGCCCCTTGATCCATTCGACTGTCGGCCCCAGATTTGCCTCAACGCTGCAGCCACGCACTGTAGGAAACCTAGCAATGGCCTTGGCAACTTGGACTGTTGTCAGCTGTGTGTCCTTCTGGAGAAACTCTTGAACTGCTAGTCTGTTGCTGCTAAACGCACTGCCCACCAACTCTGCGTCCACTGCAAAGGTTGTTGCTTCCCTGTCGATTTGCGATGGGGCACGTTGCTCCAGCAGTGAAACGAGGCTGGGCACCAGCTCAGCACGACACGACTGCAGCAAAGAAACTACAACTTGCCGCACCGTTTTGCGAAGAGAGGGCACGTCTTCGGACTGCCAACAGTCCACCAATACTTGCGTGGATTTGTCCTTCCACCGTCGCTCCTTGTGCGCGATACGTACTACGACAGATCCTGCAGGAGCGAACTTCAGCAGCGCGCTCGTCTTTCGAGTGTCTGTAGCCAAGCCCGGCGGCTCCATGTGCCGATAATAGCCATCGTACTCAATGAACAGGGCAGCCTCGGTTGCTTTCAGCACACCATATGCTGACAAATCCGGGCACAATCTGCTAGAACCCCACTCGCTGCATTTCTTCACCGAAAAATCACGGAAGGCCTCGGCAATGGGCTCATCAGGCATCAGTAGCACTGCCAACTGCGAGAGGAGCTCTACCTCAGCCCTGCTTCTAAAGACATTCCGAGGCTGGCCGCTCAACCACCAGGCGGGTGGAGTCGACTCCTTCAAAGTGGTTCCGAAAGCGAAGCGGGGAAGACTCCCACAAGGGAGATGTGACCGGCCGCCAAGACGAAGGCATCGTCTCCAGGACTGACGCTGCATCTTCGACGCTGACTGAAGTCACCACAACATCGTATATGTAGTAAGCTACCGAAGCTATGTTCGCGGCTGAAGGAGGCCAAAAGGATATATCAATGCATCATACACATATGAACTGCAGGCAGGTCGCCGAGTCTTAAGCAAGTTCGGCCCTTGGGATTCTCAGATTCAAATTTATGGACTTGTTCATCAGGCTTTCAGTCTTGAAGTTCGGCTTTGTTGGTTTAAGCGTAAAGGTGCTGATGTAGCCGGCAGGCTCTGGTCTCCTGCCTCTCAATCTGCAGCATCCCAGGCCTGACATAGATTCGAACAAACGACTCTAAAGCCTCAAAGCCCTGAAGACGAGAGACATTCGATTCTAATTGAATACAGCCTCGAACCGCGAAAATCGTGAACCCCGAAGCAAATGGATGCAGCAGCGGGCCCCAAAAGCCAAAACCCTGGACTCCCCAAACTAAAACCTAAACCCAAACCTAAACGTGCAAGGCCCAGAATCTTCAACCCTAGACGCTTCGGAGCCTCCTGGAGTATGCTGATGACCTTCTTGTTCGATGCCAGGGACAGCGCCGTCTGGCCCTGAGCGCCGGGCTCTTGTGCTTGGGGGCTGCGGGAAAGAAGCGTAGATTTGAGGATGGGAAGAGTACAGCGCGGGATGTGGTGCAAGGCTAATGATGTAAGACGTTGGCTTTGCGATGCGATTCGAGTCTCTGACTTGATTGGACTTAGGGGCAATCCCTGGCAGGAGAGGGCAACAAAATCCGAAACGAAAAGGGTAAACGCAGCTCTTGGATAAGCACTGCAACCAACCCACTCCACAAAAGCTCAAAAGCTCTGGGCGATCAGGCCCTGCCACTCTTCTATCGGCTCACTCAAGGCTGAGAAACTTGCGAGTCCAACAGCTGCATCCGAGATTGCTGCTGGAAACGATGGAGACCCCAATCCCCAGATCCAGCCCGAAACCAAACCCGTTAAGCCCTAAACACTGAAAGCCCAAGCCCCAAGCACTCAAAACGCGCCTGAGTCGATGCGAGGTTCGGATCTGCCTCGCGGAAGAACGAAGGATTGGACCCCCCGGCACCGGAAAACACAGGGGTCGGATATGTCTGCTTTGGGAGGAAATCCAAATTTGCATGGAGGGGGGAGGCAGAGGCTTGGGATTGAGAGTGCAGGATTGAGGAGACACAGGGAGATCAGAACGGTTCTGCAACGGATTCATCGCACTGCACGACGGACATCCTACCCGTGATCCCAACAATCCCAGACCAGCACGGCGAATTCCAGAGTTGGCTTGATCCCTTACCTGTAGGAGTGCTGGAAACACAGATACTGCCCCACGGCCGCACAAAGCTGTGGGGTTGATAACGGGGTACGAATGCATTGGGAGCAGGTTCCTGTCCAGTGTCTTTTCTAGTGCATGTGCTTCGGCGATTGGTGGACAGGTTGATGGGTTTCGGACTTGGTGTTAAATGTTCAGGGCTGGAAACATTGAGGCATGCAGCTTCTGTCCTAAGTCTCGTGTTCGATAGTCTGCTCTCGAGAAACTGTACGGGTACATGCTACAACATCAGTTAAGGCAGTTAAGGCACCCTACCTGCAAAACCCTCCCGAATCGACCAAAGCACAACAACGCAGAAACTCTACGTACCAGAGAACGAATCTCAACAACCCCGCGGTGAGCCCGTCTGAGACCCTGAAGATCCAAAGACCCGTCTAGCAACCCCTCTAGCAGCCCAGTGGCTCTGAAAGCAAAACCCCTAGTAGGAGTCAGCCACATTCCAAAAAGAGCCGGTCCTGGCCTCGAGCTCCAGCAGGAGGCTCACCAGCTCCGGCTTCCCCAGCTGCGCCGCCAGGTGCAAGGGCGAGGCGCCCTCTGAGGCGCAGTGTTTCGAGGTTTCTCAGTGTAGGGTTTTAGGGTTTAGGGTTTAAGGCTTTATGGGTTTATGGTTCTTTGGGTTTAGGGCTTTCAGTGTTTAGGGTTCGGCTGGTTTTTTCCTAGGCATCGCAGTTTAGGAAGGTTGATAGCCAGTTTTGTACTAGATGCTCCTGGATTTGTTAAAGTATGGTGTTAGGGTCTGGAGTCTTGGCTAGTCTACGATCAAGTGTTGAAAAGCTTCAAGGCCAGAGCTCTTTTTACAGTACACATCATAAGCCATGGCAAAATCCCAAAGTGAAAAATTCCATCCCAGGTTCTCCAACAGCTTGCTGCCTCTATAGCATGCACTTCAACACTTGGGGTTAAGATCCCCGTTCCTACTCAATAGTGGGCTTACATGCTACCATCTTATTCAGCTGAGTTTTTGCATGTAGAGTGAAATGGGGGGATGTAACCCCATTTGGAGGACCTGGCTCTCTCGGCCGAATGTAGGCTGAAATGGATGGGTGCAGCCTCCCTAACTTCGCTCAACGGAGTTTTTCGGGGTTCGTTGATCTTCGAGTTTGTTTCGGCTCTATGGAACTTCGGGGACTCCGGGTTCAGGGTTCCAAAAATTTAGGGTGTAAGGTTCCTGGACGGGTCGCTTTCAAGGTTCCGGGTTGACGGTTGGAAGGTTGCGGGCTTCAAGGTCTAGGGCCTCACGCAATAGGCTACAAAGCTTTTCTGCTCTCTGCGCTCTGCTCTCTATATTCTATATGCTCTATGCGCTCTGCACTGTGCGCAAAGTCTGCACTCTGCGCTCTGCGCAGAATCTGCGCTCTGCTATCTAGTGTATGCTCTCTGTGCTCTGCGCTCTGCTCTCCGTTCTCTGCTCGCTCTCTGCCCTCTATACTCTACGCTCTCTGCACTCTGCTCCCTGTTGTCTGCTGTTTGCCTTTCTGCTCAGGATGGAGGGAGTTGAGAGTTTGGGTACTCTCTTTGTCGCAACTCAAAACAAGCCCCGGTGCTGGGTCCTGGCAAGGGGCCTGTATAGGGGGGTCCTGGGGAGATCCATGAGCCGGTGCCCGTTTCCCCTACACAGCCCTCTTTCAGCCTACAACCTCCTAAAGCGGCAAAGGGCTTGGACCTGCGCTTCTCCAAAGAATCCCTCCACTCCTAAAATGCACCGGAAAAAATCGCTGGTTTGCAGCCTTGGTCGTGAGCTGGTTGGGGTTTGCGCGGGCCTCCAACGGAGCGGTGGGTTGGGGGCTTGCAGGGAGCTTAAGGCATTGGGCGAAGTCAACGACAAACGGACAAGGCTACTCAGCAGCATGGTGAAGGGGACCGATTTCGAGTCTCATGGGGGCTCGCACACAGAAAGATGAGCATTGATACAGCTAAATGTTCTTCAACGGTTTGGTGGCACATACAGCGAAAGGTTGATTGGGAATAAGTGCATGTTAGCTGCAGAACTCCGGCATCTTTGGGGTTCTTGTACCAGAGCTGGACTCAAGGATTTTGGCTGAATGCAACTGGGGAGATGGGTACAGGTTGTTGAACCCGACAGGGCCTTCGCGGTACAAGCTGAGAGAAGCCCTCAATCTCGGAGGTACCATGTCCAGTTCCTTGAGCAGCAAGGGGTCAGCCTGAAACCTTCCTGCTTATATGAGACACACTTAGTGCATCTTTACGCTATCCTCAGCCGAAGGCGTCAGGCCTTAGAAGGAGCCAAAACACCGCCAATATATCGGGTAGAAGCTCCATGAAAAAATCTTTTTGCTGTGCAGCGCTTTGTCGACACATGCGTCCCTATAACCATGCATCCACAGCATCTGCGAGTAAATACATCCAGGGGAAGAGTCATGGCACTCGCAAGTTTGGAGAGCTGGCCTTGTGCTTTCAGGACGGCAAGACGATGTTCAAGTCGAGCATACCTGTAGCTCCAAAGGCGAGGTGTTTGCGCCAGCAACTTTGCCGCCTGCACTCCAGGAAAGTATCGCTGCAGCAGAAGGTGCTTCATTGAGAGATTCATGTCGATGCTCAAGCTAAGCACTTGGGGAAAGTTAGGGATTACCTTGGCAACCTGCGACTGGCTCAGGCCCAGCCCCTTCATCCATTCGACCGTCGGCTTCAGATTTGCCTCAATGCTGTAGCCAAGCACTGCGGGAAAGGCTGCTATCACCTTGGCAACCTGCGACGGGCTCAGGCCCAGTCCTTTGATCCACTCGACGGTCGGCTTCAGATTTGCCTGAAGGCTGTAACCAAGCACTGGCGGATGTTTGACGATCACCTTGGCAACCTGCGACTGGCTCAGGCCCAACCCCTTGATCCACTTGACGGTTGGCTTCTGATTCGCCTCAATGCTGTACCCAAGCACTGACGGAAACCTTGCGATCACCTTGGCAACCTGCGACTGGCTCAGGCCCAGCCCCTTGATCCATTCGACACTTGGCTTCAGATTTGCTTCAATGCTCAAGCCAAGCACTTGCGGGTGTCTGAGGATCACCTTGGCAACCTGCGACTGGCTCATGCCCAACCCCTTGATCCATTCGACTGTTGGCTTCAGATTTGCCTCAATGCTGTAGCCAAGCACTTGAGGAAAGGTCGCTATTATCTTGGCAACCTGCGACTGGCTCAGGCCCAGCCCCTTGACCCAGTCGACTGTTGGCTTCAGATTTGCTTCAATGCTCAAGCCCAGCACTTGCGGATGTTTGACGATCACCTTGGCAACCTGCGACTGGCTCAGGCCCAAGCTGTTGATCCAGTCGACTGTCGGCTTCAGATTTTCCTCACTGCTCAAGCCAAGCACTTGAGGAAAGGTCGCTATTATCTTGGCAACCTGCGACTGGCTCAGGCCCAGCCCCTTCATCCATTCGACCGTCGGCTTCAGATTTGCCTCAATGCTCAAGCCAAGCACTGCGGGAAAGGCTGCTATCACCTTGGCAACCTGCGACTGGCTCATGCCCAACCCTTTGATCCATTCGACTGTTGGCTTCAGATTTGCCTCAATGCTGTAGCCAAGCACTTGAGGACATTTCGCGATCACCTCGGCAACCTGCCAAGTACTCAAACCTACTTCCTTGCGAAGAAACTCTTCCAAATTCGGCCTGCTGCTGTCTGACATGCCCACCAAGTCAACCTCTTTAGCGCGGGTACTTGCATCGTCGTTGATGCCTTCCTCCGCAGCAAAGGATTCCAGGCGTGAAACTAGTGTGGGATGCAGCCTGCCACGGGACTGATGCAAAAGAGAAGCAGCGACCTGATTAAGCGCCTTCAGGAGCGAAGGCTCGTGCTCAGAAAACCAGCTGTCCACCACTACTTGCGTGGATTTGTCCTTCCACTGCCGCTCCTTGTGCGCGATGCGGACTACGACAGACCCCGCAGGAGCGAACTCCAGGAGCGCACTGGTCTTCCGCATGTCCCTGGCCAGGCCTGGTGGCTCCATGTGACGATAATGGCCATCGTACTCGATGAACAGGGCAGCATCGGTTGCTTTCAGCACACCGTAAGCTGTCAAATCCGGGGACAATCTGCTAGAGCCCCACTGTTTGCATTTTTTCACCGGAAAATCACGGAAAGCCTCGGCAAAGGGGACATCCGGCATCAGTAGCACGGCCAGCTGGCAAAGGAGCTCTGCCTCAGCCCTGCTCCCCAACTTCTCCCGAGGTCGACCCTTCCGCCACCAGGGGGGCGGAACGGAGGCCGGCAGCGCAGCTCCGAGAAGAAGGCACAGCAGGCGGAGGGCGCTAACACGAGGCTGCCGCTGCCCTCTCCGGCATGGAGACCTCATGTTCCTGCAAGAGAAAGCTCTGCCGTGGCGGCTAGCCTACGCCTTGGTGGAGCCGAAATTTGGTTGGTTCTGCACACCTGTGCGGCATCACCTCCGGGGAGCTCAGCAGCTCCCAAGGAACTCTGGTCATGCACCGACGCAAAAGCTGAAGTAGCTATGTAAAGATGGCAGACATTCGAGGGATAGCAGGGCAACATCAGCCGTGGAAGAGACTGCAGAAACACAAGCCACCTCTCCTACACAACCCGCACAACCTAGAAAACCCCAAGACACGCCGAGCAGCAATCCTCAATAGGCTCAAACCCCGAACCTCCCCTATTCAGGCTCCTATTTTCAGGGGCAGGTACCCACCCTCAGCGCCTCCGCGTGGCCGCCATTCTCATGCGTCCATGCTCGCAGAAGCTGCAGGGAGAAACTTTTCTTGAAGAGAGGGCGCAGGGTTTGGGGTTTGGGGTTTAAGATGGTTTAAGTCAATATTAATGCTTCGGGGTTTGAGGCTTTGTCACTTAGGACTAAAGCTGTGAATTCGGGCTAGGCTCCGGCACGGCACCCTGTGATCTCCATAACTCTAAGTCCTGACTTCAAAAGGCGGGCACTCTGTCACGAAGGGTCCGGACTCAAGACCAGGGCATCCCCGGCATCTTGAGCCCGCGGCGTCGTAGGTTGGAAGGATGGCGACGAAGGCCCCATGGAGCTCGAGTTCAGGAGTTTTTCGCCTTCTCGGTTTGGGACTGAAGGTTCTAAGTGCCACCTTATTCTGTGGGGTTTTGGGTGCTCAGGGTCTTGCACTTGAGTTTCGAGATGTGTTTAGGGCTTTCCGAAGCAGAAGCCACAAACTTTCATTTCCTCAACCTGTTGAGGCTTGCAACCATAATTCCCGGCATGATTCGGCATCCTAAAACTTCCCTGAAGCCTCAAATTTCATGCTGGCTCCTTTAAGGAACAGATCCCACAAAAACAACACTCCAGAATCATGAAGCGTGATTGGCACACCTTTGCTGCCGAGAAACCTCTTGGGCCGTTTTCTCGCAGAATTCCACTAGGCGAAGAGATGTCGCCAACCGTCCCTTTGGGAGCAGATGCTGGGCGCCGCTCTGGGCTTAGCCCTCGGGGGTGTAGAACTTTGTACAACTGACTCATGCTGTAGGCTTTGGCTGAGTCCAGGCGTGACAAAGTCAGGTCTGAGCCATCGGAAATCCAACCAGCATAAAAATGGATGGGGCCGGCGGACGAAGTCATGTCCGAGATTTTTGGGAGTCAAACATGAATAAAACTCGCACGGGCCCGTTGCTAAACCCTAAACCCTCAAGCCACCCCTTTCCCTTTTGCTCTTCGGCTCCCTCACTCCAGTCCGGCGTAGTCCGAAAACATGCTGATTTGGTTGCTGAGGCTGGCCTGTGAGGGCTGGGATGGTTTCTTGGAGGATCAGGGAACCTTAGTAAGTCGGGTTATGAGTTACAAGTACAGTACCTTTTGTTAAAACCCCTTATGACCCTGTTTAAAGTACATACAAAGCTACTTCTGGACCCCAAAGCAAGGGCTCAGGACTGAAGGAGAGACATATGCCTTCGGCATGAGCCCCACGGGAACCGTGCTAGAATTGTGTTCAAGCTTTGGGATTTCGAGGATTCAAAAAGACTTACAGCCCAGCAAAAGCCTGAACAACCCTGAACCCTAAACTCTGCATTCCTACACGGGCGTCTGCAACCTCGGGGGTTTGGTCTGAGCCCGCTGTCCTTCAAAACCTACCCGCCTAAGGGTTGAAACAAAGAAGGTATGGAGCAACAGCAGCCCTAAACTAGGCGGAACTGCTCAAAAAACACTGCTATCTGCTACCTGCAATCCACACATGTATCAACTGTAACTGGAACCTTTCTGCAATGCGCGGTATGCGAAACAGCATCAGCAATAGCCAGCACAACCAAGCGCGTAATTCCACACTTTAGTTCAAAACAAAAGCAACGTCAACCACCCAAAGCCTAAACCCCTCAACCCTTAAACCCCTGAACCCCTAAACCCCTAAACCCCCAAACCCCTAAAAACCTAAACCTTGAGCCCCGAAATCCTCCACCCCTAAACCCCCAAAACCCGAATCCTGCAACCCTCCCTGGGTCCCACTGCCTGCGCCGTGGCGAAGGTCGTGGCGAAGGGCTTTGCCTTGGCTTTGCCCTTCGCCGCCGGCTTCCTGGGCCCAAATTACGGCTTTGGGCTTTGGGTCTTTCTTTTGGGCCAATCTGGGCGCTAAACCCCTAAACTCCTAAACCCCAAACCTTAAGCTTAAAGTTTACGGGTTTGAGGCGATGTCTTCAGATCTCGGACTTCCTGCAAAGTTTGAGCGTTTCAGGTTAAGGGTCCAAGGTTCACCGCTTTGGGGCTTCTGGTTTGGGACTTCAACGTTCTTTGGGATGGGATTCGGGTGCGGAAGTGGGGAGACGAAAGGAGGACGTAGGGTTTCAGACTCGGGGGGACGAGCGATTCACCTCTCGCAACTTGGAGGCTTGGGTTGCTTCTTCCATAAGCCCTTGATCGAACACTGGTTCCGCAAATTCGAATATCGATCCTTTTCCAGAACCCTATGAACCTGGCCCATAATAAAACCTTATAGACACCGTTATTACTCAAACTGTTTACACCCCATGCCGTAGTATGAAAACTTCGGAGCCCCGTTGTTCTTATTTCTAAAGCCCCCGAACCCTTGAATCCGTTTCAGATGGAACTCGTTTAAGAAACTCCCATCTCACGCTCGGAAAAACCGCAGCCGCGCCGCTTCGGCGACGCCGCCGAACTCGTAGTCGGCTCGGCCGGGAGCAGGGCGACCTCGATCTTGGCCCCGGCCTTCGAGAGTTCAGGGTTTTGGGGTTTGGGGTGTAGAAAAACGGTTCTACAAGGATTTGGGGTTCTGTAGCACGCCCTGCGAGAGAGCCTTGGAGGGGGTCAGAGATTTCAGGGCTTTGGGTGAGGGTTCTACAAGGGTTCTATGAAGGGGTCGTATGGTTTAGGGTTTCGGGTGTTGGTTTTAGGGGGTCGGCTTTGTGGCTTGAGGGTTCAGGGTGCGGGTGTAAAGGGCTTTGGGATTTAGGGCCGCGGGGTAGGGGGCTTGAAGTTTAGGGTTAGCAGTGCCTCCTAGGTGCATGGGAAGTTCCAGCAACTTGGAAAAGCGGGGTTGAAGGTCAGGCTCGCGTGTGGGTTGCAAAGTTGCGGGGTTCGGGGTGAGCGTTGTCTAGGCTTTATCCCCTCTGGGGTCACGCAAGTCGTCGATCTCAGGGGCCTAGGGCCTGAAATGGCGGAGCTTCGGGCTTGCAAATTCTAGGATGCAAGGCACGAGGATTTAGGGCCGAGTGCTTAGGGTTCCGGAGATTTCGTGGCTTTGAAGATTTTCGCAGCCTTCACTTTCAAGAACTGCTGCTACCATGGCTTGAAGGCCAGAAATAATCTAGCGCAACATACCTTAGGAACCCTTCCTATCACTTCTATCACTTGGGCAATATTCTCTGTCGTTTTCTGACCACTACCCCGGCTTCTCGGGTGACTGAGTTAGAAGCTTGCAAAAACTACTCTGCAAAAACTACTCTGGGGGTGTTAAGGGGTCTGCGGGTTCGAGGCTTGGGGTACGGGAACTGTTGGCTGGCACAAGATAAGACCTCGAATCCAACAGGATTGCTTTTAGAGCTGTGGCTCTGAGCCCTACACCTGCAGCACTCAACCATTAAATCAATTCCAAGCCCGCAAAGCCTTCGATCTCGACTCAACTCTATAAGCCCGTTATATAAACTCCAGATGGCTCTGCAGCCTGCGGCCCTGATCATCTCCTCGAGCCCCATGATCCGTAAGGTTCTTGTCGAAGTAAGGTTGTTTTGCGCTGTGTTGGCAGGCGCGAACTTGGGAATCTGCGGTTGAAGGCATCTGACCCCAAAGCCATGGCGCTGGCCAACTTGAAAAGCTGACCTTGGGACTTTAGCACGTGCAGACGATGTTCAAGGCGAGTGTGCCGATAGCCCCAGAGATGCGGTAATCTCGCCAGAAGCTCTGTTGCAGCTGCCCCCGGGAAGAAATTCTGAATTAGAACATACTTTAGCATTAAGTTTGCCTCGATACTCAAACCAAGCACTTGTGGAAAAGTCGCGATGACCTTGGCAACCTGCGACTGGCTCAGGCCCAACCATTTGAACCAGCCGACTTTTGGTTTCAAATTCGCCTCAATGCTCAAGCCAAGCACTGGGGGAAATGTCGCGATCACCCTGGCAATCTGCGACTGGCTCAGGCCCAGCCCCTTGATCCATTCGACACTTGGCTTCAGATTTGCCTCAATGCTCAAGCCAAGCACTTGAGGACGCCGCAAGATCACCTTGGCAACCTGCGACTGGCTCAGGCCCAAGCCCTTGATCCATTCGACTGTTGGCTTCAGATTTGCCTCAAGGCTGTAGCCAAGCGTTTGTGGACGTCCGAGGATCACCTTGGCAACCTGCGACTGGCTCAGGCCCAACCCTTTGAACCAGTCGACTTTTGGCTTCAGATTTGCCTCAATGCTCAAGCCAAGCAATTGCGGATGTCTGAGGATCAGCGTGGCAACTTGCGATTGGCTTAGGCCCAACCCTTTGACCCATTCGACTGTTGGCTTCAGATTTGCCTCAACGTTGCAGCCAAGCACTGAAGGAAAACTATCAATCAACTTGGCAACTTGGACTGGTGTCAGCTGCATCTCCTTCTGGAGGAACTCTTGAACTGCTAGTCTGTTGCTGCTAGACGCACTGCCCACCAACTCGGCGTCCACTGCAAAGGCTTGTGCGTGCCTGTCGATTTGCGGTGGGGCACGTGCCAGCTGTGAAACGAGCCCAGACACCAGCTCGTCACGACACAAAGGCAGCAAAGAGGCCACGACTTGCTGCACCGTCCTGCGCAGGGAGGGCAGGTGTTCGGACTGCCAGCAATCCACCAACACTTGCACAGACTTGTCCTTCCACTGGCGCTCCTTGTGCGCGATGCGCAGTACGACAGATCCCGCAGGAGCGAATTTCAGCAGCGCACTGGTCTTGCGAATGTCCGTTGCCAAGCCTGATGGCTCCATGTGCCGGTAATGGCCATCGTACTCGACGAACAATGCAGCATTCGCTGCTTTCAGCACACCGTAAGCTGTCAAATCCGGGCACAGTCGGCTTGAACCCCACTCCGTGCATTTCTTCACCGGAAAGTCACGAAAAGCCTCGGAAATGGGCGCATCCGGCATGAGCAGCACTGCCAGCTGCGAGAGAAGCTCCACCTCAGCCCTGCTTCCAAAAACATTCCGAGGCTGGCCGCTCAGCCACCAGGCGGGTGCAGTCGACTCGCTCAGAGTGGTTCCACAAGCGAAGCGGGGAAGACTCCCACAAGGGAGGTGTGACCGGCCGCCAAGACGAAGGCATCGTCTCCAGGACTGCCGCTGCATCTTCGATGCTGACTGAAGTCGCGACAACATCGTATATGTAGTAAGCTACCGAAGCTATCTTCGCGGCTGAAGGAGGCCAAAAGGATATATCAATGCATCATACACATATGACATGCAGGCAGGTCACCGAGTCTTAAGCAAGTTCGGCGCTTGGGAGTCTCAGATTCAAGATTATGGACTTGTGCATCAGGCTTTCAGTCTTGAAGTTCGGCTTTGTTGGTTTAAGCGTAAAGGTGCTGATGTAGCCGGCAGGCTCTGGTCTCCTGCCTCTCAATCTGCAGCATCCCAAGCCTGACATAGATTCGAACAAACGACTCTAAAGCCTTAAAGCGCTGAAGACGAGAGACATTCGATTCTAATTGAATACAGCCTCGAACCGCGAAAATGGTGAACCCCGAAGCAAATGCATGCAGCAGCGGGCCCCAAAAGCCAAAACCCTCGACTCCCCAAAATAAAACCTAAACCCAAATCTAAACGTTCAAGGCCCAGAATCTTCAACCCTAGACGCTTCGGAGCCTCCTGGAGTATGCTGATGACCTTCTTGTTCGATGCCAGGGACAGCGCCGTCTGGCCCTGAGCGCCGGGCTCTTGTGCTTGGGGGCTGCGGGAAAGAACTTGCGTAGATTTGAGGATGGGAAGAGTACAGCGCGGGATGTGGTGCAAGGCTAATGATGTAAGACGTTGGCTTTGCGATGCGATTCGAGTCTCTGACTTGATTGGACTTAGGGGCAATCCCTGGCAGGAGAGGGCAACAAAATCCGAAACGAAAAGGGTAAACGCAGCTCTTGGATAAGCACTGCAACCAACCCACTCCACAAAAGCTCAAAAGCTCTGGGCGATCAGGCCCTGCCACTCTTCTATCGGCTCACTCAAGGCTGAGAAACTTGCGAGTGCAACAGCTGCATCCGAGATTGCTGCTGGAAACGATGGAGACCCCAATCCCCAGATCCAGCCCGAAACCAAACCCGTTAAGCCCTAAACACTGAAAGCCCAAGCCCCAAGCACTCAGAACGCGCCTGAGTCGATGCGAGGTTCGGATCTGCCTCACGGAAGAACGAAGGATTGGACCCCCCGGCACCGGAAAACACAGGGGTCGGATATGTCTGCTTTGGGAGGAAATCCAAATTTGCATGGAGGGGGGAGGCAGAGGCTTGGGATTGAGAGTGCAGGATTGAGGAGACACAGGGAGATCAGAACGGTTCTGCAACGGATTCATCGCACTGCACGACGGACATCCTACCCGTGATCCCAACAATCCCAGACCAGCACGGCGAATTCCAGAGTTGGCTTGATCCCTTACCTGTAGGAGTGCTGGAAACACAGATACTGCCCCACGGCCGCACAAAGCTGTGGGGTTGATAACGGGGTACGAATGCATTGGGAGCAGGTTCCTGTCCAGTGTCTTTTCTAGTGCATGTGCTTCGGCGATTGGTGGACAGGTTGATGGGTTTCGGACTTGGTGTTAAATGTTCAGGGCTGGAAACATTGAGGCATGCAGCTTCTGTCCTAAGTCTCGTGTTCGATAGTCTGCTCTCGAGAAACTGTACGGGTACATGCTACAACATCAGTTATGGCAGTTAAGGCACCCTACCTGCAAAACCCTCCCGAATCGACCAAAGCACAACAACGCAGAAACTCTATGTACCAGAGAACGAATCTCAACAACCCCGCGGTGAGCCCGTCTGAGACCCTGAAGATCCAAAGACCCGTCTAGCAACCCCTCTAGCAGCCCAGTGGCTCTGAAAGCAAAACCCCTAGTAGGAGTCAGCCACATTCCAAAAAGAGCCGGTCCTGGCCTCGAGCTCCAGCAGGAGGCTCACCAGCTCCGGCTTCCCCAGCTGCGCCGCCAGGTGCAAGGGCGAGGCGCCCTCTGAGGCGCAGTGTTTCGAGGTTTCTCAGTGTAGGGTTTTAGGGTTTAGGGTTTAAGGCTTTTTGGGTTTAGGGTTCTTTGGGTTTAGGGCTTTCAGTGTTTAGGGTTTAGGCTGGTTTTTTCCTAGGCATGGCAGTTTAGGAAGGTTGATAGCCAGTTTTGTACTAGATGCTCCTGGATTTGTTAAAGTATGGTGTTAGGGTCTGGAGTCTTGGCTAGTCTACGATCAAGTGTTGAAAAGCTTCAAGGCCAGAGCTCTTTTTACAGTACACATCATAAGCCATGGCAAAATCCCAAAGTGAAAAATTCCATCCCAGGTTCTCCAACAGCTTGCTGCCTCTATAGCATGCACTTCAACACTTGGGGTTAAGATCCCCGTTCCTACTCAATAGTGGGCTTACATGCTACCATCTTATTCAGCTGAGTTTTTGCATGTAGAGTGAAATGGGGGGATGTAACCCCATTTGGAGGACCTGGCTCTCTCGGCCGAATGTAGGCTGAAATGGATGGGTGCAGCCTCCCTAACTTCGCTCAACGGAGTTTTTCGGGGTTCGTTGATCTTCGAGTTTGTTTCGGCTCTATGGAACTTCGGGGACTCCGGGTTCAAGGTTCCAAAAATTTAGGGTGTAAGGTTCCTGGACGGGTCGCTTTCAAGGTTCCGGGTTGACGGTTGGAAGGTTGCGGGCTTCAAGGTCTAGGGCCTCACGCAATAGGCTACAAAGCTTTTCTCCTCTCTGCGCTCTGCTCTCTATATTCTATATGCTCTATGCGCTCTGCACTGTGCGCAAAGTCTGCACTCTGCGCTCTGCGCAGAATCTGCGCTCTGCTATCTAGCGTATGCTCTCTGTGCTCTGCGCTCTGCTCTCCGTTCTCTGCTCGCTCTCTGCCCTCTATACTCTACGCTCTCTGCACTCTGCTCTCCGTTGTCTGCTGTTTGCCTTTCTGCTCAGGATGGAGGGAGTTGAGAGTTTGGGTACTCTCTTTGTCGCAACTCAAAACAAGCCCCGGTGCTGGGTCCTGGCAAGGGGCCTGTATAGGGGGGTCCTGGGGAGATCCATGAGCCGGTGCCCGTTTCCCCTACATAGCCCTCTTTCAGCCTACAACCTCCTAAAGCGGCAAAGGGCTTGGACCTGCGCTTCTCCAAAGAATCCCTCCACTCCTAAAATGCACCAGAAAAAATCCCTGGTTTGCAGCCTTGGTCGTGAGCTGGTTGGGGTTTGCGCGGGCCTCCAACGGAGCGGTGGGTTGGGGGCTTGCAGGGAGCTTAAGGCATTGGGCGAAGTCAACGACAAACGGACAAGGCTACTCAGCAGCATGGTGAAGGGGACCGATTTCGAGTCTCATGGGGGCTCGCACACAGAAAGATGAGCATTGATACAGCTAAATGTTCTTCAACGGTTTGGTGGCACATACAGCGAAAGGTTGATTGGGAATAAGTGCATGTCCAACAGCTGCAGAACTCCGGCATCTTTGGGGTTCTTGTACCAGAGCACTGCCAACAAATCGGGTAGAAGCTCCATGAAGCAATCGTTTCATTGTGCAGCGCTTTGTCGACACTTGCGTCCCTAATCATGCATTCACAGTATCTGCAAGTAAATAAATCCAGGGGAAGAGTCATGGCACCCGCAAGTTTGGAGAGCTGGCCTTGTGCTTTCAGCACGGCAAGACGATGTTCAAGTCGAGCATACCTGTAGCTCCAGAGGCGAGGCGCTTGCGCCAGCACCTTTGCTGCCTGCACTCCAGGAAAGTATTGCTGCAGCAGAAGGTGCTTCTCTGAGAGATTCGCGTCGATGCTCAAGCCAAGCACTGGAGGAAACTTCGCGATCACCTTGGCAACCTGCGACTGGCTCAGGCCCAGCCCCTTGATCCATTCGACACTTGGCTTCAGATTTGCCTCTATGCTCAAGCCAAGCACTTGAGGACGCTGCAAGATCACCTTGGCAACCTGCGACTGGCTCAAGCCCAACCCCTTGATCCACTCGACTGTTAGCTTCAGATTTTCCTCAATGCTGCAGCCAAGCACTGCTGGAAAGATCGCGATAACTTTGGCAACCTGCGACTGGCTCAGGCCCAGCCCTTTGATCCATTCGACTGTGGGCTTCAGATTTGCCTCAATACTGTAGCCAAGCACTGTTGGAAAGATCGCGATAACTTTGGCAACCTGGGGCTGGCTCAGGCCCAGCCCTTTGATCCATTCGACTGTTGGCTTCAGATTTGCCTCAATGCTGTAGCCAAGCACTGGGGGACATGTCGCGATCACCTTGGAAACCTGCGACTGGCTCAGGCCCAGCCCTTCGATCCATCCTACTGTTGGCTTCAGATTTGCCTCTATGCTCAAGCTAAGCACTGAAGGACACTTCGCGATCACCTTGGCAACCTGCGACTGGCCCAAGCCCAGGCCCTTGATCCACTCGACGGTTGGCTTCAGATTCCCCTCAATGCTCAAGCCAAGCACTGAGGGAAAGGTCGCGATAACCTTGGCAACCTGCGACTGGCTCAGGCCCAGCCCCTTGATCCATTCGACACTTGGCTTCAGATTTGCCTCAATGCTCAAGCCAAGCAGTTGAGGAGATGTCGCGATCACCTTGGCAACCTGCGACTGGCTCAGGCCCAGCCCCTTGATCCATTCGACTGTTGGCTTCAGATTTGCCTCAATGCTGTAGCCAAGCACTTGCGGATGTCCGAGGATGACCTTGGCAACCTGCGACTGGCTCAGGCCCAGCCCTTTGATCCATTCGACTGTTGGCTTCAGATTTGCCTCAATGCTGTAGCCAAGCACTGAGGGAAAGGTCGCGATAACCTTGGCAACCTGCGACTGGCTCAGGCCCAGCCCCTTGATCCACTCCACTGTTGGCTTCAGATTTGCCTCAATGCTCAAGCCAAGCACTGGCGGAAACATCGCGATGACCTTGGCAACCTGCGACTGGCTCAGGCCCAGCCCCTTGATCCATTCGACTGTTGGCTTCAGATTTGCCTCAATGCTGTAGCCAAGCACTTGCGGATGTCCGAGGATGACCTTGGCAACCTGCGACTGGCTCAGGCCCAGCCCTTTGATCCATTCGACTGTTGGCTTCAGATTTGCCTCAATGCTGTAGCCAAGCACTGAGGGAAAGGTCGCGATAACCTTGGCAACCTGCGACTGGCTCAGGCCCAGCCCCTTGATCCACTCCACTGTTGGCTTCAGATTTGCCTCAATGCTCAAGCCAAGCACTGGCGGAAACATCGCGATGACCTTGGCAACCTGCGACTGGCTCAGGCCCAGCCCCTTGATCCATTCGACTGTTGGCTTCAGATTTGCCTCAATGCTGTAGCCAAGCACTTGCGGATGTCCGAGGATGACCTTGGCAACCTGCGACTGGCTCAGGCCCAGCGCTTTGATCCATTCGACTGTTGGCTTCAGATTTGCCTCAATGCTGTAGCCAAGCACTTGCGGATGTCCGAGGATGACCTTGGCAACCTGCGACTGGCTCAGGCCCAGCGCTTTGATCCATTCGACTGTTGGCTTCAGATTTGCCTCAATGCTGTAGCCAAGCAATCTGGGAAAGGTCGCGATCACTCTGGCAACGTGCCGAGTATGCAAACCTACTTCCTCGCAAAGAAACTCTTCCAAATTTGGCCTGCTGCTGTTTGACCTCCCAACCAACTCAGACTTTCTGGCTCGGGTACTTGCATCCTCGTTGATGCCTTCCTCTGCAGCGAAGGCTTCCAGGCGTGAAGCTACCGTGGGATGCAGCCTGCCACGGGACTGCTCCGAAAGAGAAGCCACGACCTGATTGAGGGCCTTGAGAAGCGAAGGCTCGTGCTCAGCACACCAGCTGTCCACCAGCACCTGCATGGACTTGTCCTTCCAACGTCGCTCCTTGTGCGCGATGCGGACGACGACAGACCCCGCGGGAGCGAACTTCAGCAGCGCGCTGGTCTTCCGCGTGTCCCTGGCCAGCCCCGGTGGCTCTATGTGACGATAGTGGCCATCGTACTCGATGAACAGGGCAGCATCGGTTGCTTTCAGCACACCGTAAGCCGTCAAATCCGGGGACAGTCTGCTAGAGCCCCACTGTTTGCATTTTTTCACCGGAAAATCACGGAAACCCTCGGCAATGGGGACATCCGGCATCAGCAGCACGGCCAGCTGGCAAAGGAGCTCTGCCTCAGCCCTGCTCCCCAACTTCTCCCGAGGTCGACCCTTCCGCCACCAGAGGGGCGGAGCGGAGGCCGGCAGCGCAGCTCCGAGAAGAAGGCACAGAAGGCAGAGGGCGCCAACACGAGGTTGCCCTCTCCGGCATGGAGGCGTCATGCTCCTGCAAGAGAAAGCTCAGGGGCCAGACTCAGTGGAGCCGAAATTCGACTGGTTGCATCATCTCCGGGGAGCTCAGCAGCTCACAAATAACTCTCGTCATGCAACAGCTACAGTTGCTAAAGATGTGATGAGAGACATTCAAGGGTCGGAAGGGCAACATCAGTCGCAGAAGAAGCCAACAAAAAACGCGGGTCACCTCCCCCGCACGCAACCTGGATAAACCCGAAAACTCGCTGACTCACAATCCCAGATAATCCTAAACCCTGAACTTCAGCCGGAAACCACACAAAGTACTAACCCGAAAGCTGTCAGCTGAATCACTGAAGCTCAAATCCAACGTTATAAAGGCCTCCAGCAGCATCCTCAACTCCTCGGAATGGCCGCTCTGCACCGCCATGTACGCTGGAGCCACGCCGTCCTGCTGCCGTTGTTCGATTCGGAAGCCCACAGTTTGTCAGGGGAAGGGGTCAGTTCGGGCTCGGATTGCAGACTCTGGGTGCTAACGGTCTTGTCACAAAAAAACTGAGAGGAGCCCTTGCAAACCTTAATTTTTCGAAGGCGGGTTACGGCTTGCTTGGTCCTAAACCCTACAACCCCATATCATGAACCTATTTGTTTCGAGGTCTCGAAACTGAAGCTCGATAGTAGTACCCCCGACACCACCCCGGGGCTGATACGATCTAAGGTTTAGGATCCGAATCAGGTTTCGATGCTTGGGATTGCAAACACACACGTGGTTGAGCCCAAGGACAACAACACAAAGACTGCTGGTGGAAGAGCCATCCATGACATAAAACTCCGAAATCTGGACTGGCCGGAAATCCAAACTCCCACAGCCGAAACCCTCCGATCCCCCACACCGCCAGAGGCAAGCGAAGCCTAGACTCTTCACGAATCTCCGTGTACACTCACACAACGAGTTTAACACAGAAAGTGCACCGACCCAAACCCTAAACCTGAAGAAACCTAAACACCTCCACCGTAGACCCCCAAACCCCCGGCGCCCCTCTGACCCACAGACTAATTCAGGACGCCTCCTGCCGAGCACGGTTCGGATCTGCCGACGCGCCGAGGAGAAGGTTCAGGGCCTGTGACACCGAGAAACTCCGACAGAGTGGGGGGTCTTAAAAGTCGGTATGGGAATTTCCGAAAATTAGGGGTATCTTATTTCGGGGTCCTTATAGCCAGGATCCTACTATTTAGGGTACTATATTAGGATCCCTTATCTTCGGAAACTCCCGTATCTGTTTCGTGAGTTCTGCGCAACAAGGGTCCCAGCACTTAAGGCTTTCATTTATCCCATATTTCTTTTGGGGTTCACAGTTAGGGATTGGGGCCCGTGAGGCTTCAGGCTGAGGGCTCAGTTGAGGCAGACCGCCCCCATGCCTGAAATGCACAACGACTTCCAAAAGAAAAGCAAAGCTCTGAAACCACGCTAAAAACACCTACAACTACAAAGACTTAATCACTCTTAAATTCCCAATTCCCTGCGTAAACCTTGCAGTCAAAAGATAAAAACAAGAATCGCAAAGCCTTCCGGCCGCTAAAATACCCAGAAGCCCTCCGCACCGAGACAGAATCAGAAAGCTCAAAAAGATTTTCTGGCCATCTTGAACCTTAACCTCATAATCTTCAATCGAAGCCGAAACCCCAAACCCGAAATCCATTAAACAAAAACCCTAATTGAACCCACTATCCTAAACCTTAAACTCCTAAACTCTAAAGCCATATAATCTTAAATCCTAAACACGAAACCCGTAAACAGCCCGACCTTTGGACTGCCGAACTGCGTGGCGATGAAAGCCGCAGAGGCACCGTCGTCCTGACGGGAGAGGCATTGGGTTTGGGGTTCAGGGGTTTAGGGCTTTAAAGGGTTTAGGGTTTAGGGGTTTGGGGCTTCGGGTCTGGGGGCTACGATTTTTGAGTTCCTTCCCTTGTTCTTCCTTCCTTTGTGGTTTCCTCGCTTCCCTCCTCCCCTCGTTCATGTTTCTGCTCGTTTGTTGCTTGCTCGTGTGCGTGTTTGCTTTTTTGGTTTGTCATGCTCTTGAAGGTCCTGAGTGGCCTCGTACACCTTGAAACCAAAACACTGCTACCTTTGATCAGTCGCGTTGACCTATCACAGTCCCGGTGTACTGGGTATTGACCAAGCACTCCCGAGACACTCGTAGTGGCGCATCGCTTAACCAGGAGCTTACCCAACCATATGCGCCCCTAGAACTACAATAAAAGCCATTTCTTAAAGACTCCCTTAGGGGTTTTGCTAATACTCCCTCCGAGTTATATTGCTATATACTCCTTAGGAGTTCTATTAATAGTACTCCCTGGGAATTTCCTTACAGTAGAAGCAGAAGCAGAAACGTCCTTCGTGGTGTCGGCGTTGGCACGGGCCTCGAGCAACGCCTCCAGCACCTGTCGGAGGTAGAATTCCGAGGAAGACTGAGCTACACTCTCGTGTCTTGTGCTTAGTAGGGAATGGGGGAATCGATCCCTACAGTGGCCCCTTTTATTCCCCAATAATGGTCTCCACAATCCATTCCCACATTCCCTACTAAGAACCAGACAGTCTCCAGAAGCATTGCCACAAATCCTCTCAACATCAGAGCTTGCCCCAAGCTCCGAAAAGCCGCAGACTGGGTTGTAGATTGTAGTTGAAGTGCACCTCAGCCTGTGTGTGGATAGATACGATACATCTACAATACAAGACTATAAGGGGGCGTATGATGTATTCCAAACTGCCACCTAGCTACCCTTGGACTCCGAACAACACAAAACTCGCAGTAGCAACAAACTCTAACGCGGTTTACGGGCTCAGGGTTTAGGGTTTAGGGTAACTTGCCCCTGCAGTGAACCTCTGTGTGGTCCTTCATCGCTGCAGCATAGACCGGGCTCGCCCCGTCGCTGATGCCTTCGTCCTGTCCAAGGACAAGCCCAGAGAGCAAAAGACCCCTTAAATTAATGAATATAGCTTAACTCATCATATGAAGCCCTATATAACTTAAGCCATAGTCCTCAACTTAGGGGTATTGGGCTCTCTGGGAACCCTGGACTGCACACCTGAAGTCTCAGAGGGCTTCTCCAAATACCAAAAGGGCTTCAACAGAATGGCTTTGGAGTACATTATACTCTAAGTATAATAAGGAGCCCCCAAAACAGTGTGGTAATTATTAAGGCCCCTAGAATACTCGCCGATGCTTGATGCGAGATGCTGAAAAACAGACTTGCTGCGCGAGACTTTCGCAGCACCGGTCTTTGCAGCTCCGACCCCTCATTCATGCTCCTTGTCATCGCACACCCCAGAAGTTGAATCTTACATGGAACACTCAATCACAAAACAACTCCCCATGTAACATGCCGCAGAATTCGGACGGAGTCATCTTTCAAAGCCCCTATCCAACACCCAGAGTAGAGCTTATCGTCTGTACGTCCTAGCGCAGCATATCGTTCAGGACTTGGGCTTGGGGTTGTGAGTTCGAGGCTTAGGTTGAGAGTTACAGGTTATCGTTATAGGTTCTGGAATGTGGGGTCGGGGTTTGTAGCCTAAGATACGGGTCTGGGTTTGGGGTTGGGATTTAGTGTTGAGGGGTGGTTGAGGGAAGGAGCGGTCGTTGGTCCTCAAAGCCTTGTAAGGCCTTCTGCTTCCCGCCGCGCCTTTGCATCCGGGAACTCAACCAGCAGCCTGGCCAAAGAGTGGTGTGGGGGCTTTGAGGTTGGAAGACGAGGATTGAGGGAAAGGTTCTGGATTTTGTCTGGATGCTGGGTGGAAGTAATCAAAGCTCGAAACTAGAAGACTTTGCAAAATTGTGTTCTGCGGTGATGCAAGATGCTCCTCAAGGCGCTAGACGAAGGGTGTCCAAGCTGATGCTTGTGTAATCACCAACATCCGAGCCCTCAAGGAACAAGCAGACAGCTTCAGCGACACGACCGGTTCGGCGATTACGGTTCAGGGAGTTCAGGGCAAGTCTATCAAGCTTGACCTGGCGCCGTCTGGGTGAAAAGCAAACCTCCTCGTGCCATCAGCCAAAGACCAGTCAGGGCACGAACAATCAGATATGTGTCAATACTATCCGAGAGAACAACGTGACACTCTGGAAGGCACCAAACGAGTCTGGTTGCACTTTTACGTCCGAAGAAAAGTTCGCCTGTCAGGCGCCGAGTGCGAAGCCCATCTTTTCGCGGAGGCCCTCCAAACGCGCTCTTCCCCACTTTGGAGGCGGCGTCTTCTCCTCTAATTTCGGGCTGACACTAAAACCCCAGCCCCCTAAAACGAAAACAAGTCGATGTAACGCCTTTGGAACCCTGTGAGAACTCTTACGGCACCCTTGCAGAACCCCCCAAAAGGCAAAATGCCGAACCCAATCTAGCCCTTCGCGTCTCTCTCAACCAGCCAGGCTGGAGGGTTGCGGGCGTAGCCGAGCCAGAATACGAGCCCTGCCGCCACGCACGCCGCAGCCTGTTTGAGGGTTTAGGGTTTAGGCGAGGGAGCTCGGGCTTGGGGTTCTTTCTTCGCCCTTTTTGGGTTTAGGGGTGCGGGGCATGGTTTTGAGTGCTTTCTGCGCTAGACTTTCGCATGTTGGGGCTGAGGGGTTCGGGGGTCTTCGGATTTAGCATTTGGAGTTGACCTGGGGGTTTTGGAGTTGACTGTAGACGGCTTTGGGTTTTGGGATTGAAATGCTTAGACATGTCATGGTTGAGGTTCAAAGAGGGTTCTGAGGGGTTGAGGATTGTAGGCTGGGGAGTGTCGTGGAGGGTTGAGTTTTGGATCCGTGGTTTGCGAACCGTGGGTGAATAGAACTTGAGGTCCGAATGCCCGGTCCTGCAATGTACGACACAAGACTCACCGGACAGCTTCGAGCTCATAAAACAGGACTTTGCCGAAACCGCTGGTCACTTGAAGGAAGCCATGATACTTCAAGGTTCAGGGGAATTAGCAAGTAGAGTTATATCTATACTTATCACCCGAATCAAGGTACTGGAAACCCTACTTACTAAGTCCCATGCACTGCCAAGTACCCCCGAACTGGGACCGGCCTGGAGATTGACGAAGCAACGGACACCTCCAGGGAAAAAGAGTGCGGGTTCCTAGAGGCCCCCGCAACGTGAACGGGAAAACTCCCATCTTCAGGGTCCTAAACCGCAAACCCTATGCCCTAAACGTAAAACCTGTAAACTCAAAAGCCCTACTAAACCCTAAAGCCCTAAAACCCTACAACCCAGAAAGCCGACACTGGACACCCCAAACCCTATACCCTACAACCGAAACCCTAAACCCCTACGCCCCCCACGTCTAAAACCCTCAAGCCTTACGCCCTAAACCCTCAAGCCCGAAACCCCTAAGTCCCCTATTCAACCACTAAGTCGCCTAATGTAGGAGCCTAAATAATTACCAATATTATGGTGGGGGTTCCTTAATATAATTATAGTATAATGGGCCCCAAAACCCTATTCTAATTATTAAGGCCCCTACATTAGTGCTTCTGTAAGTAGGCTTCTTGGGCTCTTAGAGGCCTTAAGCGCTGCGGGCCTTGGTGGATCATGGCCTGGGTGCAAGCCATGGAGAAGAGGCTTGGCACCTCCAGGGTTTCTTGTGTTTTAAGGACTAGGGCGATTAGGGGTGGTTTAAGGGTTTAGGGGTTTAGTGTCTAAGGGTTTAGGGGTTTAAGGGTTTGGGGTTCAAGGGTTTAAGGATGTCTCTAGACCCTGAAGTCGCAGACCCGAAGACCTGCAATCCTACACCCTCAACCGGTTTAGGCGCACGGGGCCGCAATGCCGTCAACCCGAACAACTACTTTGAATGCTGGGCACCAAGCCGGTTTGGGGCGTTGGGGGCGCGAGCTTCTGTTGGGTTTTAGGGCTGGGGTGTGTTAGCTGCTTTGTGTGGGCACCACGCTCTTGGCGAAGATCTCGCAGGAGGCAGCCAGGCCAGCACCTCAGACAACTGATTATTCGAAGCTCAGTTTGAAGGTTGTCAGCTCTGTAGTAGCAAACCCTTGTGCTTGAACCCGCATTGCCGTGAGAGCATTGATATTAGGATTCCTGTTTTCTTTTCAAAGCCTCTCGTAGCGGTGCGATGGAGATGCGGGGCTTCTAAACTGGTTTGGGGTTTGGGGGTCTTCTGGATGGCTTGTCGATACACCCCTCCATCCTAGATTTCGATCGCCCCGGACCTCCAAGCCCGCGACGTGCAGAATAAGGGCTTTGGGGGTGGTAAACACGGTATATTCTAACATAATCGTAACAAGGAGCCCTGAGAAGTAGTATAACTAAATACTCTAGCTTCTATCTTCGACCCCAGCTAGAGCCGCCGCTTGGGCAAACCGAGCTCCAAGGCGCAATCGTCCAGGGGTTCGAAGAAAAGTACGTTCACCGAGACGAGGGCCATCGTCATGACGGCGGCCTGTCTTGGGGCTTAAGCTCGGGAAGCTTAGGGTTTATGGTTTACGGTTTAGGGAACCGTGACACCCTATCCGGAAAGCAATCAAGTGGTCTAATCCAGAAAAGCAGAGGCTTGGGGAAGCTTTGGGTTGAATTAAGGTTTAGGTTTGGGGTTTAGGGAAGCGCAGGGGATCTGACAGTTTAGGGAACTCGTGGGTGTAGGCTGTTTTGCCGACGTGGAAAAGCCTTCGGGAAAAAACAAGGTCAAACCCTGCGCCCTAAAACCGAGTCTCAAACTCATGAGCTTCACACTCAACAATCGTCAACCGGAAAGATTTACGTTTGGAAGGGCTTATTATGACACTCCATCCCTAGATAAACCCTAAACTGAACCTTTAACTCCAAACCCCAATCTCAAAATCCTCGTCTCGTAAAAGGGTCTTCTGGGTTACTAGACCCTACTTAAAGGATCATGTTAGTAAGTAGGGTTATAAGTAAGGTAACTATACTTAATCTACCTACAACCCTACTCTACGTAATAGCCCTACTTACTAAGTCCCATGATCCTCCAAGTAGGCCCTAAAATCCCTAAACCCTACCTAGACCCTGTAGATCCCGTTAAGGAACCCTATAGATCCCTTTAAGGAGCCCTTCAAGGAACCCTACTTACCAAGCCCCATGACATCCTCTAAGTACCCTGGACCGAGGCGGCCTGGAGGAAGGAGCCCACCAGATATCCCCACAAAAAACTGGGGAAGAGCCTCGGCTGGCTGGGTTTAGGGTTTAGGGTTTAGGGGTTTTAGGGTTTAGGGTTCAGGGTTCAGGGTTCAGGGGGAAGGGTTCAGGGGGAAGGGGATTGGGTTTTGGGTTGAGAGTTGAGGGTTTAGGGTTTAGGTTTCAGGGTTTAGGGCTTAAGGGGCTGTACTTTCGGTTGTAAGCTCTGGGGTTTAGAGTTCAGGGCTCTGGTGTTCGGAGGTTTAGGGCTCTTGGGGCTTTCGGATCTAGAGTTTAGGGCTTGGGCTTAAGGGTCTCTGAGGTGTGTTAGGGTTTAGGGCTTAGGAGTGTCGGTTACCTGCTTTTTCCGGCTTAGGGCTTACAAGGGCGTTGAAGTAACCAGGGGAAAGAGCACGTTTGTCTTGACTGACTCGGTTCCATAAGAGGAAACCTGCCAGACACACACCTGGAGGGAAAAAAAACGGTACCAAAAAAGGCGCATTCAACCGTGCCAAAGGGGAGGCACAACCAACCTACAAGAGGAAGCCTAAACCCGAGGGCCTAAACCGACAAAACCCTACACAGAGCTCACAACCTACCGAAAGCCATGCGCTATGCGCACAGCCTTGCGGACGCCCGACATGTACTGCAAGCGTGCCTGAGCTTCCGCCTTTGAGCCACTGTCTTGCCAACCTAACCTAGAAGCGAGCGGCGTGTTAGGCTCCGGGGGCCGTCCCTCAGCAAACCTAGGGCAACGCCAGCACAGGTGGTACCAGTCTGGCACCACCGAGTCGTCACAGAAAGGGCATTCCTGGCGAACGCCTTCGAATTCGAGACGCCGAGCACGTATGGCATCGTAGCAAGCGACACTGGATGCAGCCCCAAGTAGGACCCCTCGCTCCTCTTGGGTGGCGGAAGCAAAAAGGACGGCGGTGCTTTTGACTACCTGCTCACGATATTGCACCCTGCCTACCAGCCCCCTAGAGTCTCTACGATCCTGTTGGAGGAATTCCTCAAAGCGTGCCCGACGCCAAAGATCCCTCACAACATGTTGGGCAGATGTAGCAGGGGTATTCACCTGCCATACCACCTGTCGACCCTGGGACGTTTGCCAATGCCAGGGCGAGACATACCGAAGGCCCGCAGTGCTCATAAAGCGGTCCATGCGCTTCCCCCATGACGACTGCCTGATTTGAGCGTGGCTGTATCCCCAGTGAATGCAGGCTTTCCTAAAGAAGCTCATCGCATCCAAACCGGACTTGAGCGCCTGGTCGATCCAGTGCCCTTGCAACAGACGCCACAACGGTCGGGACGCCTGCCTCTGTACACGCACCGTGCGCTTAACCTGGGTGGTCCACTGTTGGCAAAAGTCATCAGTGGGTGCCTCCAACCAGTGGCCCCACACCAGGTAGGGTGAGACACGAGTCCTGTACACTTGGGCCCGGAAAGGGCCCGGAAACGGCAGCATGTCCATGCGAGAAAGGATGCTTTGAGCATTTGTGTGACGCTTTGCGGTGGAGGATGAAAGTTCCCCGGGGCTACGCTGGAAGCTGACACCCAAGACCTTGACCTCATCATGAAAGGAACGCGCAGGAACCCCACGAGCAATCATGACCTGTTGTTGCTGCAGATTAGAACACAGGACAGCCATTTTGTCGACATTCTCCTGCAGACCGAAATGACTCAAGCCTTCCTCCCACCTCTGAATGGTATCTACGGCCCGGTCGGGGTCATCTGCCACGAAGCTTCTATCATCCAGAAAAAGCGAATGGACAACGTGACCCGAAGTGTCCCTAGCTATTTGACGCGCAGGGGCAGCAAGAACCAGATTGAGAGCCAGTGGGGCACAAGCACAACCCTGCGGGAGGGAAGTGGTAACGACTTGAGCGTCAGGGTGAACATGCCTGCCTAACATGACCCAGCGCACCTGAGTGCTCCACGTCCATCTGAGATGGCAGACCCATTCCGGGTGCATGCCATGAGCCCTCAACTCACGCAATGCCAGGCGAGGTTGCAAGCTGTCAAAGGCCTTCCGCTGATCAAGAGTGACGAGAATCCCACCACGGGCGAAAGCAACATCCAAGGGAAGGACAGCAGTGTGGGTACCCCTCCCACAGATACTACCATGCATCTGGTCCGGCAGGACAGCCCGAGCCCAGTCCCTGGTGGCTTGCCGTCGCGCAAAACAGGAGGACAGAATACGGGCAAACAGGCATTGGACACTGATGGGCCTGAGATCAGCGACGTCCAAACCTTCTGACGGAACCTTTTTGGGGATCATGACCATCCTGGTGTGCTGCCATACCTTGGGGAAGGCCTGCCTTTCCACCCAGCGCTCCCACAGAGCAAGGAACAAAGCAAAAGCCCGCTCAGGGAGTTGCGAAACCTCATCCGGTCGCCAGCCATCAGGGCCCGGAGCACCTTGGCACTGCTTAGCCGCAGCGACAACCTCCTTAACCTCGAGCCGCCAACTGCCCGGCATGGCCGTCGTGACCTCAAAATCCCGACCTAAAGCCTCCACCGCAGGGCATTGCACATCCCTGTCCCATATGTTGCGCCAGAAGTCCACTATGAGGCTTAAGGCATGCGCATACGAGGCGGCAACCTGACGCTGCCCCCCCACGATACGCCAGAAGGTGTGAGGCAGTGGCTGCCATTGCCTTTTGATCCATGCAGTAAGAGCCTTGCCGCCATTGCGCATCCGGTCCCGCCACTTAGCAAGCGCAGCCTGTTTGGCCTGACGCCTTTCTTTTTCCAGAAGCTGCCGGGCAGCAGCAACCGTCTCAACCATCGGGCGTCCTTTAGGGAGATCTTCAGGCCAAGTGCGCCTAAGCTTGCTTTCCAAAAAGGAATCATCCCGACGGCGGGCGAACTCCAGGAGGCGGCCCATGAATTTGGCCAATCGCCTTTGACGAAAGGTACCTTCCTGGGCGGGTTTGCCTGCTGTAGACCCCTGAGCGCTGAGTCGCGGCAGAGTGCCCTTGGCTCTGAGGCCTTGCACGCGAGGTTCGGAACCGAAATGTCGGTGGCAATCCGTGAAGATGTCACTGGCTACGCGGTTAAACCATATCCATTCCTCTTCCGTAGTAGCTGCCTCTGGTAACGCAACAGCATCCCAACGCGCCCGGAGGGCCTCCCTCCACCGACCAGCATCAACCCCGTCGGGCTTGCTAAACACAACCGTCTGCTGCAGCTGAAACAGGGGATCACGGTTGAAACCCGCTGTCAGGCGACATCTCAAGAATTTGTGGTCACTATACATCTCCGGAAAGAAAGAAACCTCAGCCTGGACATCCGTGGCCGTAGAGAGCACATAATCAATGGCTCTATCAGACTGCCAGCGAGTGGGGGCCCATACATTACCCTGCCGAACTCCGAAGATATGAAAATCACCAGACATAACTAAAGGATTTTCCTCAGGCAGCCAATTCCAATCCCCGACACTAAACCAGGGCTTATCCCTGCCTCCCGCACTGTATGCCCATTCAGTCAGTGTCTGAAGGAATGTCCCGTCCTCCCAAGCGTCAGGCCTACGCCATGCACAAGCAAGATAAAAACCCTCGAAGTCTAACTCAACGGCCTCTCCCTCTTCGTGCAGAAGCGTCTGAACCAGATGAGCGCGCACGTCAGTGCGAACTGCAATCACGATGCCTGCGTTGGCATATGAGATGCCTCGACTGTTCTTTTTAGGAGGGGTCGCTACCACCCAGGATCGATATCCAGCCTTCTGCAAGTGCGATTGGAGCAATGCCTGCTCGTGCGGAAGAGCCTGGATTTCACAGATGGCAATAACATGGGGCTGTTGCTGGGTAAAGAGGTCTACAGCCCGGTACGTATTAGAGAGACCATTTGCGTTGCCAAAACACAAACTAAGCTTCGAAAGTAAAGAATCTGATCCAGGACCAGGGTTCGGTTCGATACCTTCTTCTCGCAACATGCGTTCCCACTCAACTTTCTTAATGGGTGCTACATGCTTCCAACCTTTCTTATGCTTTCGCCTAGCCGTCTCTTCCAGAAGATTGAGCTCTCGCCATGTAAGGCACCACGCCACCACAGCTTTGGCAAAACGCAGGTCATCACGCTGCCTAAGGCCCGCCCACCACTTCCACTTACGCGCAGTGAGGGTGCTATCCCTATTGACACCCGAAGGGTGAGGACAAGTCCTATCACGAACACAGCTAGGGGTTGGCCAAGTGCGAGTGCAGAGACGACACGTGAGGACTGTGAAACGTCTCTTTCCAGCGGGTCGCTTAAAACTTAGCGGAAGCTCCAAATCCAGATACTCATGTTGGCCAGCTTTACGCAGTCCATTCCAAAGCCGCACGGTGGTGTTGCGATGCTTATTACGCTCACCTGGATCGTATGACCGTTCACCCTTGTTCCATTTTTGATTTACCAAGCGTTGCCGATTCATTGCAACTGTGGCCTTCGGGCCTCCGCATTGCTTGATATGCCGCAACAGGCATTCATACCGGGCCTTTTTGCTCCATTCCCGACCATCAATCCCCAGGCCGCACCAGCTACAAGTGTGCTTGCGCATCGCCTGAGGCAGATCAGTGAACTCAAGCTGTACTCGGACCTGCAATTGGGAGAAGTTTTCTTTGGGCTCACCTTTGTGCACACTATAAATATGCCAATTGCGTCTGTCGCTAAGTTGCTTTCGGGTCGTGCCGGTGATAAGCCGTTTGCACACGTCACATTTCCACTTGTGTTCTCGCTGTTCCGTGATTGCCGCTACTGACTTGTTGAGGCTTGGGTCACGGGCACGTTTGGCAGGGGTGGCAACAACGGTATCCGCCGACGCCTGAGCAGGAGCCGACAGGTGGAGCGAGGAACAAGGACGGCTCCGTTTGCCACTAGAAGAAGCAAACCTGCTCAAGTGAAGCGAAGAGCCGCTGGATTTGGGTGATGCACCCCGATGACCCTTCAAATCCGGCACTTCTGCACGCATCCAAAGCTCTGCAACTGCACCACTGTTGCATTCCACAAACTCATAATGACAAGCATGGAAAAACAGTACACACATGGGTCCGTCCTGTTTGGCCGGCAACTTGTACATTTTTCCTTCATCCCCATCAAGGATAAGTATGTTGTAACCCTCAGCCTTAGAGAACGCCGCAACCTCTAAGAAACCACCCCACTTACCGACCTGAGCAACTTCGTTAACATAAGCCTGGTAATCACCTTCGAGAGGCTGCTCATCAGGCCCCAAGCCATCCCAATGGGATGCAAGCTGATCTTCATGTCGTCGCATCCAGGTTGTAATGGCCGCACGCATCTGCCTATGAGTGCAGGCACTACGCCCTGCATGTTCCACCGCTTGGCTAAGAGTGTGGAACAAGCAGTTACCTTGCCCTTCATTAGTTCGCACCTTCGCCCCCGCAGGGAGGACCGAGGTGAGCCATTCCTTACCCAGTCGGGCTCTCTTAACCTCTTTTGTTGCAGCTTCGGCACCGAGATCTTCAGTCGCAGTGCGCTTACCCGGCATGTGAAGGGCCTCATCGATGGTGACGTCATCTTCGCCATCAAGTTCCATCGGCAGCTCCTCTTGTATCAACGGCTCCTCCGACGAAGCTGGGACGAAGCTAGTGACTGATCCGTGAGGTGGGGCCGCGGACCCTTTGTACCTAGTGCCAGGGAAGAGGGTCTTATCGGCCTTGGGCAAGAATCGGCTGATCCGTTCTCCCGGCAAAGCCTGCTTGGTCTTATACCCCGGTTTGCGCTTGGCCTCAAGAACGGCCTCCAACATCAGATCATCCCCAACCTCTAAAGGAACGAATGTCCTACCATCCGCACGGTATGCTCGAAAAACCCAATCAGCGGCTCCTCGCTGTCTATGCTTGGCAAGTATCTCACAACCCTCAAAGCCTGCCTGAGAAAGAAGGTTCTCGAGGTCTGGGATTTCCCATCCGAAAGGGCACTTACGAAGTCGCCACACTGCTTGCTTGGGCATAAGCCGATCGTCGAGCTCATCAACCCTGAGTCCAAGCTGCCGCTTGCCTACAACCAGTCCTAGTTCAGTAGATTGCTCGTGAACCCGCGCAAGATATGCGGAGTCCGTTTCTGCCGGCAGCTTATCCACCCACAAAACTACTGGCGTGCAGACCCCTAGGTTGGACCAGTCCAATGCTTCCATGAAGACTGCGGTATTGCCAACACTCCTGCCACCAAGTTGCAAGAGCGTGCGCGCCTCTTCGCATGAAACTCTCACCAAGCCCTGAATACGAGTTTGATCCATGACATGCCACCCCCATGTGTCTTTCACAGCCTTCAAAGCAGCAGGACTCTGCTTTGCAATCCAGTCCCTGAACACGGTGCCTGGTTGGCGACATGCCTTTGACCATGTATCAGCACTACAATACTCCGAAGCGAAGCGTGCCCGTACTACAACTGTGCCTGCATGCTTCTCCCGAGCCTTGGGGGCCTTGACCTTAACGAAAGAAGCCTGGTATGCCAGCTGTGGCCCTGACGTGTCACTGCCGGCAAATGTGACCTGCCATACATACTCTAACCTAGGCACTCCTCCCGCCGTCCCAGGAAGACGGAGGCGTTCAACAACTGCACGCTTTGCTATGGCATCCAGCTCTGGGCACGACTCGCCCGTGAAGAAAATCGCAGATCGAGTGTTTCGGGCTCCTTCCAGCATGCCAAACATTTCCTCAAGGATCTTAGGGGATCCAGTTTGACAAAGGATTGGTTTCAAAGGGTCTTTATCAAGCTCATCCCCGACCTGATGTGAACTCAAGTGCAACGTCTCAAATTTGAAATCCCCAGGGCGGGCTCTCCACTCAGGGGGATGTGACACTTCCGCTGGTGCAGACCTACCCTGTGGCTGATGGTGTCCGGTGGCAATCCCTACCGTCTTGCCTTTTGATTTACCTTTCCCATTGCCTGCTGCAGCACCCTTGCCAAGTACAAGTGCTTCCTTGAAGGTCTTACGCCGCCCCTTGATTTGCCAGTCGGCTTCCGCCTCGTGATGAATTGGGGCAACCGTCTCCTGCGGACCTTTGCCTTTCCCAACACGTGCATTCGCATGCCAAGGAGCATCAGCATACGATGTGCAATGACGTGGTGCAGCGGGTGAGTGCGCATCTGAGTTCTCGAGTCTGGCACTGTAGCTGGCTACGAGTCCTTTGAGTTGTACAAGGAGTTCTGCCTCACAAGGAGCCTGAGCAACCAAGCGTTTCAGAGCACCGAGCAAGCCTGATTCCTGTGCAGGGGCCTCACAACCTTCGATTGAGCTAAGAAGCTTTTGTAATCCCTCCAAGATCATTCGCTCTGAGCGTTGTCTTGCTGTGGCGGCCGATCCCCCACCACCCCGCATGCTACGAAACAAACCCGGCCTGCGATCTCCGGCAACCCTGTGCGGCATGTGCGACTGTTGTATGCGGCTGTGAAAACGCATTCTCCATCCCCTACGGGCACCCCTGTGTCTGCGATGACCAATCCACCTTGCTGGCGAAACCCGGACAACGGCAGCAAACCAGTAACCGTATAGGAACAACCCCAACCAGGAAGACAACACAGCGATTACAGCTGCACTCAGCACAGCCATGATGTCCCCTCCATGTGCATGCACGCAACTGACAAAATTTGCGCACAATACTGCAAGCGTAGCTAACAAAGCACGCGCTTGGGCAAGAAACACTGCAACATCCCCGTAGCTGCAAACTACGTGTGGTAGACTGACCCGGAGAAAAGGAAGCAGTGCTACACTACCTGTCCAGATAGCTTTCCGATGGCGCGCCCCTTGGTGCACATGTGCATGATGAACATACAAGCTGCCCATCGCTGCTGATCCTGAGCCTTTCCGTGGAACCGGTTGCACCATCGTGGAGGTAGGCTCGTGCAACCCAGGGGAAAGAGCACAAACAGGTGTTTGACAATCGTTCCTTCAAGGATCAGGTCTGAATAAAAGTCTAAAGTACGGTACCACAGAACCCAGCCAAAGGCTTTCGGATGATCCTGTGTAAAAGCGAGGAGGTGCGGCCGGAAACAAAACACGCATGGCCTCTTTCTTTACCTTTGGTTAGTACGGAATGGAAGAATGGTAGTAATAGTAGTTATAATGATAAGAGGTAAGTTTCCGGAACGAGCGGCTCTTCCAGCAGGATGGAGATCACGCCCGCGAGTAGCAGAAGCGTCAGGGAGATTTTGGAGACCTCGAGGGGTTTTTAGGGTTTGTATAGGCTTCTAGGGCTTTAGAGCTTTAGGGCTTTAGAGCTTTAGAGCTTTGGGGCTTTAGAGGTTTAAGGTTTTAGAGCTTTAGAGCTCTAGGGTTTTTTGGAGCTTTAGGGCTTTAAGGTTTTAGAGGACTTTTTGAAACTTTGGGGACCTTGAAGATGCTTCCGGTGCAGCAGTTCCCCGTCACCAGCGCGCCCAGGCTGTTGCATGCCTGGGCTCGCATTATGGAAAGTAAGGTTAGGGCTTAAGGTCTAGGGTTCAGGGTTAAGGTTTAGGGTTAAGGGTTTAGGCGAACCTAGTAAGGAAGGTATGCTGTTTTCAGTATGTCCCCTCTCTATTAAACCTATTACATCAGCAAAGAAGGCAACTTATTCTCGATAGATCCCTGTTGTGTTATGTTAAAGTCAGATTCTGAAAGAGGGCCCAGATGCCCCGAAAGTCAGCATCACGTAAGCCGACATCATCACAGATCCCCCGAGTGTCACCTGCGTGAAGTAGCTCGAGTTGGCATTGAAGGTCAGACAGCCTCGAGCTACTCCGAAACTCAGGGTTTAGGGTTTGGGGTTTAGGGTTTAGGGATTAGGGTTTAGGGTTTAGGGATTCCCAAGAAGATGGGAAGATCCGAGCTACGTTGTGTTTCCGCTGGCGTTCCAGGGTCCGTCTGTGATCTGATTATAAGGACGCCTACGACCTCGATGGACTATCATACGGATCCGTGGCCCCAGTCCTTACTAAGAATCCTGTCGTAATCATGAACCCAGGGCCGGCCTCCCATGATGCAGCTCTGCGTGAGCAGCAAGCATAGAAGCTGTGGATCCAGAATGCGAGACAAGTCCTGCACCCAAAGCCCTACACACCCTAGAACCATCTAATCTAAGCCCTATGAGCCCTGTACCCTTTCAACTCTGTCAACTCTCCAAACGCTAAGCCCTGAACTTGTAAACCCCACCTTAATTTAGAAACCCTATACACGCTATAATCCTAACAAACCGAAACCACTGAAACTCAAAACCCCATAGATGCCCATAAAATCCAATAAACCTTGAACCCCAGAATGCGCCACAAGTCCTTTAGGACGCTCTCGCCCTCCCCCTCGTGGCAGCTCTCCACCATGGTCCACCAGGCATAGGCGGCAAGCAAGCCTGGGCTGTTCTAAAGCGGCCATCGGTAAGGGAAGCATATACTATTTATATCTGAACTAAGGAAAAGCACATGATGTACAAAATGTCTCGACTACGGGGTTCTACTGTTCCCAAGGAGCCTCATGAAGCTGCGACCGTAGGGAAAGCGTGGTGAATACTCTTATCTTCAGTAAGGAAAGCATAACATGTACTGTTTATGACGCAACGAAAAGCATCGTATTTACAAGATAACCCAGTTAAGGACCTCAAAAGAAGCTTCTGCACAAGGACCCAGAAGCCCCAGATAACTGCAAGTATGAAGAAGGACATTCGCCAGCCAGACAGTTCTGCAAGAAGTCCACCAGCGCAGGGTGCAACAAGCATGCCGCAGATGGACATCACCTGAAGTGGGTTTGAGGGCTTGCAGAACGGGTGCTTTCTAATTAGAATCGTGTTGGGTTTGGGGGTATGCCATGGTACAGGTACAATCGGGGACCATGACTTAAGCGGATACACTTAGCAATTCTGGGGTTTAGGGTTCCAAGAAGCACAAAGCCAAATCCTGAACCCTCCAGCATCAAACCCTGAGTTCCACTTGTCAGCGGAAGATCTTCCAACATTACCCTAAACCTTGGGTACGGCCCCCCCTCAGTAATAGTTGAATAATATTAATATTATAGATATACTATATTAGGACCTTAATAGTAGCCCTACTATAGACTCTTACTGTATGGGGGCAGCACCTAACCTAAACCCTAATCCACAAGGGACAGTCCAGAATGAGGCCACGAAGTTGCAACCCTCAACAGTCCCGCCAGCAAGCCCTGGTAAAACGAAAAGGCACGGGATGCCCAGTCAAGCCTAAAGTGTAGAAACTGAACCCTGAACTTAGGCCCGAAACCCGAACCAAATCCAAAAAAAAACCCAAAGCCTAAACCCCAAAAGCTCTCCCCCAGAACCCTGAAACGAACCAAACTCGCAGAACTCCCTAAAGCCCCAACCCGCCTGCAGCACCGAAACGATCCCGAAGCGCTCTCTGGGATCTGCGAAGTAGTCGCGGACGATGGCGAAGAGGACCGGCTCCACCTTTTGGGCTCTCGGGGGTTCCTTAAAGGGCTCCTTTAGGATTCCTTAAAGGGATCTATAGGGTTAAGGGTTTAGGGTCTCTAGGGGTTTCGGGACTTCGGAGATCAAGGTTCCCAAAATCTGAAACCCCTAAAGCCCCCAACCCTAAGCAACCAAACCTTGGACTAGGATGCCCAGCAACCTAGGAGTAAAAAGGGCTCCCTTTTTGGTATTGGGTAACTTTATAAGGAACCTAGGACTACAAAAAGGGAATTAGGGTACTGCTGGGCATCCTAGTAGATCCTATGAACCCTACACCCGAAGCTCTCAAACCCCTAAACGCCAAACCCTCGCCCAAACATTTGGGTCTCTGCACTTGGGGAAGAAAGCCCCTATAGTGACAAGCCCAAACTAAGCATAGCATCATAGCATCCTGGCCTAAACATTCAGACGAGCGTTTCGGATGACCTCTGTTCTAGACTATATGTATTTAAGGGAACCCTAATAAACACGACAATAATTTCATGAGGCCCTTCTGTTCTATACTCTAATTTTTTCTTTTCGGGAAGCTTACTGAAACGTATTATTCGTATTCATGCTTTTCTTTGTTCTATACTCTATTTCTTTAGGGAACCCTAATTTTACTCTTATTTCACGCCCTTTTTTGTGCAGATCCCACCGACTCGCCGATTCCTTGAAGAACCCGCGCAGCAAAGAACCACTCGATGCGCCCGGCGCATGCGCAGCAGAAGCCTGGGCTTTTCGATAGAATTTAGGGTTTAGGGTTTAGGGAACTTAAGGCAAGGTTAGGGGTTTTGGGTTTAGGGTTTAGGGTTTAAGGGGTTTAGGGTTTAAGGTTTAGGGTTCGGAGTTTAGGGTTTAGGGAACTTAAGGCAAGATACCGCGTTACCAAAACCCTTACATCCGAATCATGGTACCTTCAAAAACAGTTCCTTGAAAGCCTTTTTAGCACCCTTAAAAAGCACCATTATGGTGATTGAACATAAAGTTCCTTAACAAGGACTCAGAAGCTTGCCAGACTCAGTAGGACGAGGCAGAAGAGCAGCACGGGTCGGCGCCCAATGCGGTCGGAGAGGCTGGCTGCAAGCAGTCCAAAGAGGGCCTTGACCTGCGTCCGGGTTCGTGTCAAGGAAATTAGCTTAAGTTACCACAAATCGGAAACCATTACTTTGCGTTTGGGTTTAAGTTACCACAATAGGGAAACCCCAGTATTTAACATAATTAGATGACTATCGCGGGAGCTTAGAACAAGTTCCTCAAGAATCCAGGGGTGCTTCCTGTGCAAAATCAGTCTAACGAATGACCAAGCCACGATGAAATTCATCTGCACGGTGAGGCTCATCAGGCTTTGAGTAGCATCCAAGTCGACTTTCATCTGTGGCAGGCTTGGCACATACTGGTCGGTCGTAAAGTATGTGAAGGTGTAGATGATGCCCAGGAAGACCTGGGCGATCCGGAAAACGGGCGCGTGTTTAAAGCAAATCGCTGGTGGCGCTTAGGATTTAGGGTTCAGGGCTGTGGGTTTGGGGTAAGGGTTGCGGTGTGGGGCACACTTCTTGAAGCTGGCGTTCTAGAAAATGCCAACACAGGTCACAAGACACGGGTTTATAATGCCAAAAATACTCATAATGTTTGTAGTTTAGTTTAGGCCTGGACACGATCCAGCTCGGGGGACAGCTTTTCTGCTCGCTCGCCTCCTGCGGGGCCCGGCTCGGTAGGCCACGAATCAGCAGGGCAGCGCTGAGCAGCAAAAGGCAGGCGTAAGTCGCACTCACCAGGTACCTCAGTCGACTCAGGGTTTACTTAGAGGATCACGGGACTTAGTAAGTAGGCTTTGAAGTAAGGTAACTATAGTTATATCTACTTATAACCTTAATTAAGGTACTTATAGCCCTACTTACTAAGTCCCATGATCCTCTAAGTAGGAATTCAAGGTTAAGAAAGCCCACACCCTTAACCCTAAGTGGGTTCAGGAGATTAGGGCGGGACACCGAAACCCAGAACCTGCAGCTGGTCTGAGCAGAAATTCTGGGTTTGGGGCTTCGGGTCCGTTTTTCAGGTTTGGGGCTCAGCTTCTACGAGTTCCGGGCCGTACAGCAGAAAAGAAACTAATCAAGGACGGTTTAGGGTTTAGGGTGTACTGATGTTTGAACGTGCCAAGTTCTCATATGCGACACTGTCCTCAGTACTGGTTGCTAGCGCAGGGACGAAACCCCCAGCGCCCTTGTGAAGTTAAATATTGGCGGGCAGGGCATTTCTCCAAACCTACCTTGTTCGCCCATGATGGCTTCAATCGCACATGGCAAATGGTAATCTTAAAGCTTTCACAATCCAAGCTTATGAACTTGAACCCCGGATCCTAAGCCCTACTTGGGCGTTCTTGTGACTCTGGGCAATGGCGATTACATGGAGGTTATAGTGTACACTTAAGTGAAGCCCGCTCTAGACCTGGCCCTCGGATTTTGGAGTTAGCGGCGTACGGCCTCAGGGCTGTAGGGGTTAAGGGAACCCTATTCAACCCTACTTAGAGGATCATTGGACTCAGCTTCTCCGCAAGGTAACATAAGGTAGCTATGGTATTTGTAACCCTACTTACTAAGTCCAATGAAGGGTAAGGGGCTTCCCGAAACGGGATAAGGTTTTGGAGGTTTAGGGGTTTTGGGGTTCCAAGCAGCAGGATGATCAAGAAGAGGAACCCTCACAGGAACCCTTATGTTTAGAATGAGATCGCTTGTAGGGAACCTTACAGAGCTCTTTGAAAACCCTACTTGTCCAGCATCCTGGCAAACTAAGGTCAACCTTTGGCAGTATATTGGGATGAAAGTACACCAAAAAGCTGAAGGTTACCTACTCTACTACTAGGTTCTACACTAAACAACCCTAAACCCAAAATCGTGCCCCAAAAAGGTTCAAGGCTACCTAGGAAACCCTTACAAGGCCTTCAAAATAACCTAAACCCTAAACCCTAAACCATGGTCCCAGATGCTGGGCCGTTCGCGCAAGCAGTGGGAGCTGCACCGCTTGCTCAGCCAGAAAAGTCTCTCTGAGCCTCGCCACCTTGGCTTTGGGGATTCAGCTTAGGATTTATGTTTTAGGGCTTAGGATTTATGTTTTCGGGCTTAGGATTTATGTTTTAGGGTTTAGGATTTATGTTTTAGGGCTTAGGATTTATGTTTTAGGGTTTAGGATGTATGTTTTAGGGCTTAGGATTATGCTTTAGGGCTTAGGATTTATGTTTCAGGGTTTAGGATTTATGTTTTAGGGTTTAGGACTTATGTTTGAGGGTTTAGGGTTTAAGGGTTAAGGGTTGCGGGTTTAGGGTTTAGGGTGAAGAGCGCAGGCACCCGTAATCCAAAGCCTTAACCCACACCTGCGAGCCCTGTGCTCCTACAACCCGAAACTCCAACCCCTAGAGCTTGAACCCCAACAACACCCCGAAAGATGCAAACATCCGCAACCCGAAACCCAAACATCCCTGTCCCCACCCCCCTGATCCCCTTTACCTTTCTGGCTTAGTATCACGCTCGAGGGCTTCGGAGGGTTCGCTTTGGTGCCGGGAGGTTTCGGACTGCAAGGGCCCCTAAACGACAGGCACACCTCCTGGTTACGATTTCAGGCACATACATACACACATACAGACAGAGAGACAGACAGACAGGCAGACAGAAGTCCAGCAATTCCTGCATGCATGCATGCATGCATCCCGGGACAGCTGGGTGTTGGCGGGAGTGTTCGTATACTCTGCTTCATTGGCTAGTTTACGATGTCGCTTCTGACTCAAAGTCTCTTGGCTCGAGAGGGCTGCCGGCTGATGCGTGGCAAAGCTAAGGGCATAGACTACAGGCACACAGGTGCTTAGGTATGAAGAAAATCAAGCTAGAAACCGGGCCGACACCCTCAAGCCCCCTAAACCCTAAACCTGAACCCTAAACCCTGAACCTTAAACCTTAAACCCGAAACCCTAAACCTTAAACCCTAAACCTAAAACCTCAAACCCTAAACCCTCAAGCCCCCTGAAACGTGATCTACCGAGCCTGAAGGTCCACCTGAAGGAAGGAGAGGACATCACAGTATTCCGCAAAAGCCATGGCCGACGGTCCAAGTTCACGCCCCTTGTAGATGTAGATTTTTGGGTTTAGGGCTTAGGGATGGGGGTTTATGGTCTAGGGGTTTAGGGCTTAGGGTTGGGGGTTTAGGGTTCATGGTCTTGGAGTTTACATGCTTTTAGGACTTAGGGTCCATGGTATCGGTGTGGCAGCGGTTGGACACCGACCTCAAAACTTTGGGTCAGGATCCTCTCCGACCCTCTGCATGCAGAACCTAAACGGGTGCCCTCATGTAGGATACCATGCATGTCCATGTTACCTTGAACCTGAGTTGGCAGCGGGAGAAACCATCGTCAAGGCCTTCGAACCGCGAACTTGCTTGGAGAAACAACCCCTGAACCCTAAACCCTCAAGGTATATAGATACGGCTCCACCGCTTTAAAAGAAAAACATTCGGGCCGCTGATGTGGATGTCCAAACACAGAGGGACACTCAGGAGGAACCACGAAATTTTGAGAGCGACAAACCCCTAAACCATCAAAACTACCTGAAAAGGCCTGGCGGAAAAGACGAACCCAAGAAGAGCACAATACGAAGCACGTCATGATTCTGCCGAAAGGCTCCAATCGAAACCCTGAACAGCAAACTCCAAACCCGGGAACCTCACTTCTAGCGCCACACCCTAAACTCCAAACCCAAACCCAAACCCTGCATTCTAAACCCTGAACCTAAAGGTCCGCAGAATCCCAGAAGCACCGGCACTTCTGAAATCACCTCACACAACGCATGAAAGCCTGGACGCTCAACCGGAGGTGTAATGCCCTTGGGGGGCTAAAGAAAACAAAGGATATGCAGGGTTTGGGGCCCTCATATCAGGAACTCTACTGGAATGTCTACGTATAGCGTGCTTTGTTGATCAGAGGTCTACATTCAGGGTGTTGCGGAAACTCACGGAGTCCAACAGTCCTTGCATTAGGCATCCTTGGTCCTACCCGCCTTGGTGGCCCTCAGCCCTAAACCCCGAAACCCTAAACCCCCAAACCCTAAACCCCTAAAGCCCCAAACCCCAAACCCTAAACCCCTAAAGCCCCAAACCTCCAAACCCGTAACCCCTGAACCCTAAACCCTAAACCTCTACACCCCTAAATCTACAACCTTGGAAGCCCTAAAAACCACGCGGCCTCTTCAGCTCGGCCGCGTCGTTCTGAAGCGCGGCCCGGTACAGCGCCCCAGCGGCGAACCTTGGGCCGATTGGGTTCTTTAAAGGGATCTATAGGGTTCTTTGAAAGGGATCTATAGGGTTCTTTAAAGGGATCTATTGTGTTCTTTAAAAGGGACTTATTGGGTTTAGGGTGTTGGGTCTACTTAGAGGATGGGTCTTCGGGTTTAGGGTTTAGGGGTCTGGAGGTTAGGGTTTCGGGTTTAAGGTTTAGGGGGTAGGGTGTAATTTGGGGTTTAGGGTCTTGAGATTTAGGGTTTAGGGGAAGGGATATTTAAGGTTTAGGGTTTAGGGGAAGAGGATTAGGGTTTGAGGTCTTAGGGCGTACGGCTTAGGAGTTTAGGGCTTAGGATTGAGAGCTTATGTGGAGAGTTGAGAGTCTAGGGCTTTTGGGCTTTAACATAGTCTCTTGAGAAGGCGTTGAGGGCTCCTTATAGGGAGGTATAATGACAAAGATCGGAGTTCGGGTTTTGGGTTTGGGGGATGAGATCATGTGATTTAAAAAAGAGAACATAGGGCTGAAAGACAAAAGCTTTGGGACGTGGTGTTGAAGGGCTTGGGATGAACGCTTGGCGTAGCAAGTAGCTAAGGTTTGGAGATTAGGTGGACTAAACCCATAGTCGGCATAGTCTCCAAGCCCCAGCTACTTCCAAGCTTTCGGGCTTGGGGCTTGAAGGGTTACGGTGCAGGAGTACAGTTTAGGGGGAACCGTGTTTGACACGTGCGGAACTCGAATCGATAATCTTCGCAGCGAGCCAATTGTCTTAGGGTTTAGGGTTGAGGGTTTAGGGCATGCCAGCTCCTTTGTGCATACCAAGATGCCCACACCTTCGAACTCCGCCAGCTTTCAAAGATTGACCAAATCAACGTGTAAAACTTTTCAGCTTCAAACCTGCGAGTTTCAACCTTTTGAAGCTTCAAACCAACCGTGCAAGCCCGGAGCGCCGAAACCCTGAGCCCCAAACCAGACCCAACAAAGCCAAAGTCTATAAACCCTCACAGAAACCCTAAACGAAACCGTTATGGAAATCCGACAATGATCCCCAAGTAAAACGGGGGGGCCAAGCTTGAGACCAAAGTGCATGCGCCGCACGCGCGCGTTCATGCTGTCGAAGGCCTCGCACTCCTCAGGAGGTGGCTGGTCCCAGTCCTTGCGTCGCTTTTGGGGTGCTTGGGGGGTTTAGGGGGATTTTGGTGTTAAACAGGATTCAGGATTTGGCTTTTTCGTGCTGTTGGGCGGTTAGGGGGCTTTAGGTTTTAGTGGCTTTAGGTTTCAGAAAGATCACTTAAGATTCCTTGCTCGGCTTGCCATCCAGCTCTAAACCGCGAAACCCCTCAGCCTCAACCCTCGTCTCTAAACCCCAGCCCTAAACCCACAACACCCAAAACCCGCAACGCCAAAGCCCAGGAGAAAAAAACACCCTAAATCCTAAGCCCCAGACGCCCAAAAAGACCCAAACAAAAACCCCGAAAGCCCTAAGCCCCGAACCCCACTACTCGCCCCCTGCACATCCAACCTCCTCTGCAGTTCCCGCGATCAAGTGCAAGATCTTCCTCGCAGCGGTGGGTTTGTGGGTTATAAGGACTTAGGAACTATGAGGGTTTGAGACTACATGCGGGTTACTATCACGGCTTTAGGGGTTAGGGCTTTAGGGCTAGAGGGCTCTAGGGGTTAGGGCTTTAGCATACTGCGGCTTGAGGGCTTTGGAGCTTTGGAGCTTCAAGCTGGGGGAGGTTGAGGATGCTAGTCAGGATTTAGGATTAGGGCTCAAGGTTGAGCATTTAGGATTCAGGGTTCAGGGGCTTACGGAGGTCTGGGATACAACCGCACGGGAAGCTCTGTCGCTTACGCTGCATATTTAAAATGAAGGATGAGGACTCAAGCTGCAAGTTGAAGGTGGATTGGAGTGCAGAGTTTCAGGTTGTAGATTTTTGTTGGTCATGTGTTTCGTGGGTTTGGTCGTGGTGTTGGTCATTGTTTTATGGTGGTGTTGGTGACGGCTACAAACCGCGAAGTCCCGAAGCCTGACAACCCAGAAACCAGAGTCGCCCAGCCCCAGAAAACTAGACTGTTCGAAACACAGTTCTCATGACACCAACCAACGCTTGTGGAAGTAGCCGGAAACATTTGAACAGTATCACTGCAGATGGACAAGGTAGCTAAAGTACACAGCAGAAAAGAAGAGCGGCGGCAGTCGCCAACAAATAACAACGACGAGAAAGCGCTACCGGGGCTCTAGGCCCACATGCCACACGTTCAAACTCCAAGTCTCCAGCTCAGCTCCGCCAAAAGCTAGACACACAGCTCAAAACACTACAATACCATGCAGAAAATAATGTTCATCAGGTGCTCAACCAACATGAAATTCTGAGATCCTAAAACCCCCACAACCCTTAAAACCGTTAAACCCCTAAAGCGACCAAATCCCCCTAAAACCCTCAACCCCCTAAAGCCCTAGATCCGGCCCTTGCAGTGAACCCCAGAAGGTTGGAACATGGATGCAGGGTGAGTAGTACTAGTTTTCCTTATCCTTTACCTTGAGGGCATGAGAAAGATATTGTTCCGACATCTTTCCACCCCAAACCCTAAACCCTACAACCCAAAGTCCTAAACCCAAAGAGTCCTCTTGTCTTCCTCTCGCGATGCCTTTGCGAGGCTTACGTTGACGCAAGCGCCCCGTGCCGCCACCTTGCGGATAAGAGCGGTGGCTTGGAGATCCCCCGTAGCCCAGTGTTCAAGGAATGTAATGTAAGCTATATACCATAATAGGGGGTCTATAGTAAATAACATGGTTACTTTTTTATGGTAACTTGATTAAAATCCCTTAACAAGAAGCCAGCTATTGAAGGCTTAAGGATTTGAGGTCGCCGTAGAAGCTTGGGTTTGTCGTAGGGGTGAAGGTTGTGGAGAAGTCTGCACTGAAGTTAACTTCTCTGCTTCTGAAAGGAAAATGATTCTGTGTTTCGATTCGGGAGGCACATCGCGCCCTGCGTTTGTCTACTCGGGCTCCGTGTGAAGTCAAGATGCCCCGAAACCAGCCAACAGCCCCGTATCCCGAACCCCGAAAGCCACAAACAGACCCCCGAAAACCCTGAACTTGACCCAAACACTGCCCTCGACGGCAACGAAACCGGCCTGGAGGGGAAAAGCACCACCGGTGGCCTCATCGTCCACGACCTCGCGTGCCTCACATGCGACAGGGATGTACCACATAGGCATGCTGTTCAGTCGCGCTACTGCTTCTGTTGCTAACCTTGTTGCTAACCGACCACACTCGTAATACCTATTACTAACTGTTTCAAGCTGTCGATGTTCTACAGGGTTGACGGTTCCATCTAGGATATCTAGGTCGTTCTTCAAACAGCCGTAGATGGCAGACAAAACCTGGACCCTGCACACCAAAACCCTTGAACTCCAAAGCAGGACAGGCGAAAGTCCACTGCATGCGCCCCAAAACCAGTCGCATCGTCCACGATTTCAAGTGCACCCACACCCTGAAGTACCCTCAGCAAGACCTTTCGAACCGAAGTTTCTTTTTTCAATTTCGGTGCCAGGCCACTCGACACCCTTAACCCCAGGTTTTGACCCCAACACACACCGAACCTAACTCCCAAACACTGCACCCCTAACCCTCATGCTTAAACTGCAGCTTCCGTGCAGCCAGAACGGCTTGTGATGTTTCAAGTCCCCCAAAATGCCCCAGGATGTTCGGATCTACAGTCTTTACATGCTCTCGGGCTCCTGGACCCCAAACTTCAAATCCGTGTACTCGGCAGGTTCAGGTTCGGTTTTCGGGGCTTGGGTATAGGGCTAAGAATCGTAAACTGTGGTAACCACTAAACCCTGCCCAAAAATCCCGTTCAAGCCCCTTTACAGCGACTTGAAGCCCCACTCAAATTGGGCCTGGCTCCTGCCGAAGTCAAGTCGGAGAGTCGGCTTAGCCTCATGCACAATCAAATCGGAGCTTCTTTAGCATATGGGTAGTTGTCAAAATTAGGGTCCCTTTCTGGGTCCTTATTATAGTACGGCACCGAATATTTAGGGTACCCAAAAAGGGACCCTAATTTTGACAACTACCCATATGACTGGGGCTCTAGGGTTCCAAGGGCGAGGTTTTGGCTTCGGGTGAGGGGCTCAGACCGGCTTGGTCGCCGCTGCTTTCGGGTTTGGGGTTTAGGGTTTAGGGGTTTTAGGGTTTGGCTTATTTTTCAACATAGGGTTTTTGCAGAGTCTTATACAGGTGTTGTAAGGGTCTTGGTTTTTTTAAACTCGGTGTCAAGAGTTCCGACGATAGCACATACTGTGCAAAGTACAAAACAGAAAATCGTGGTGGAGTTTAGGGTTGAGGGCTTAGTGTAATACACGACGGAAGACATGAAGCAGAGTTGCTATTGCTGGCCTCCCGGTGCTAGGAAGCCCAACAGAGCTTACAGTAAAAGGAAAGCGGTGCTACTTCCGCCAAAAGCACGGAAAGCTGACAAAAGCAGAAGACCCCTATTCTACATGCCCTAGATAAACCCATAAATTTTCACGCAAGCCCCGAAACCCTAAACCCCGAACCTTTGCCACCGAGGCGCGGGAACAGGGCGCCCCCCGTGCAGCGCGGAGCCCACGGGCAGCCATGCGGCGATGTCGTAAAGGTAGTCGCCACCCTGCAGGGGGGGAGGGGTTTGCATGGTTGGGAGTTTAAGGCCCTGAGGTAGAGAGTTTCGGGTTTAAAGGTCTGCATGGAAATTAGTGTTTAGGGGTTCGGATAGGCGGTGCTCTCTCTGTTGGAAACGTTGCAGACATGCTTAGACTGTTGGTGTTCATTTTTCGGGTGTTCGAGCTTTCATTGTGCAGACTTTGGGTTCAGGCTTCAGTTCGCGATCTGGGCACGTTTGCATAAGGCTGTGTAGACAGTACTTTCAAAAGGCATGGTTCCCCGTCGGACAAGCAAAGCCGCAATCTTAAACTTGTCCGCTGCCCTGCGCTTACCTCACTATGAAGGTCTGCGACAGCCTCACGGACGCTGTATCTTGAAATCCGAGCAAAGCTCATGCGGAGCACATGATCGCAGCCTCACGTGCCCAAACAGTGCTGACAAAGTTCTCGAGGACGCACCAAACCTGCAGCAGTTGTCAAAGGGAAGCCGGGCAGCACCAGGTAGGCAGCTTAAAGGAGCTTTGACGATTTCGGGCCACAGGCTCGGGATCCATGGCAAAACTATCATGGTATGAAGACATGAAGGGCGGTAGCAGCTTATGGGCGAGCTTCGGGGAGGGGCCTCAGCTGCAAGATGCACCAACATATCGGGACTCCTACCAAAACCCTATTCTGCTCTTCTGAATAGCGGCGGGCCGCACTGCCGCACTGGTGACCGACCCTTCCCCAAAGGCTTCATGGGCAACGGCAATGGCATGATTAGATTTTAGGAGCTGAGGTTGGGTTCGGGGTTTGTGTTTTTTCATCTGCGCAGTTCACAGCAGGCAGGCAGAGCTCAAGTGAGCCCTGAGCTGATCTTACACGGAGTATACTACTACTAAGGGGCACAGCATAAGTAAAGAAAACTATCCCTCCTAGAACACGCACACATCCCGTCTAAAAGCTCTGCAAAAGTCCTCGACAAAAACTCCTGATCATATACATGTATGTATGTATGTATGTGTGTATGTCTGTATGTATTTTTCGTATGTACGTATGTACGTACGCATGCACCCATGTATGTATGCATGTATGTATGTGTGTGTATATATATATATATATATATATATATGTATGTATATATGTATATAGGCTTATACACATACGCGCACACACACACAAACATGTGTATGTGTATATATATATATATATATATATATATATACATACATACACACACACATATACGCACAAACCTACACACATATATATATATATACTCATATGCACCCCAAGAGCCCTGAGCTCTGAACCCAAAGCCCCCGAGCAGCCCGGTCAAAGGTCGTGACGTTCGAGTCCAGCAAGGCCAGAGTGCCTCCGCTCGGTGTGAGATTTAGGATTTAGGGTTTTAGGTTATAGGGTGTAGGGTTTAGTGTTTAGGATTTGTGGTATTGGCTTTCGGCTCTTGCAGTTAGTAGGCTTCTTCAGAAGATCTTGTGAGGTTCTTTGGGCCTTGGCCGGGCTGTGTATGTGCTTGCTTTGTGGGTTTAGGGGTCTGTAGCCCAGAACCCTTAGGTTTCTTCATTTCATGAAATCTATTCGAATTTAGGGCTCTCCAGGTCGAGGGCTGCGGGGATTCGCCGCGCTTTGTAGGGTTTCCTAAAGAGCTCTTTAGAGGGTTTCAAGAGTTCTTTGTAGGCCTTTTTAGGTTTTGGGTATAGCGTCTGGGGCTCTTCGGGGTTGAGGGTTTGCTTAAGGGTTTAAGGTTCAGGTTTTAGTTTAGAGTTCAGGGTTTACTGCCTCTGCGAACTATTGATAAACAAGGTACTCTTCAGCATAATAAGGGAATACATGTAATACCCCAAGGTCTGCCTATGGCTGCGGGTTTCAGGGCTCAGGGTTTAGGAGCTCCCAGCTTCGGGCCAATGTAAGCTCCTGATTCATAATCTTCCCCCCTGAATAAGAACTTCAAGTGATTTAGCCAGGGATCTGACTGTTTGTTATTGTTAGGGCCTTTTAAGAAGGGGTGCCTGTTCATCAGGGCTCTACATTACTGACCAGAGTGCTTGTCTGATCTCGCTATCTTTTGTTCCGGAGAAAGTTCATGGTTGGTGAGTTGGGCCAGTTGGGCTACGAGGATACGCAGTAAGGAGACTTGCAGCCTCACAAAAACCCTCACCCTGCAGTGACAACAAGCCTTTCATGGATCTTCTAATCCAATATAGGGACCTCAATAATTAGAATAGGGTATACCTCAAAAATAGTATTGGTACAAAACGTATTGGTACTTATTTGGCTTCCTATGTTACCTTAGCTGGCTCGACTGTTTCCGGTTCAGGGTTTCGGTTTGGGCGGGATGCAGTTTATCAGGATTTGTGTTGTAATTTGGGGCTTCGCTCTGACGCTTGAGCCCGATTGTCCAAACCCTAAACCCTAAACCCTTAAGCCTAAACCCTTAACCCTTAACCCTAAACCCTTAACCCTAAACCCGAAACCCTAGAAGGGGCTTCGGCAAAGTCCTGGGCTGGCTCCGTGACATAACGGTTTAGGGTTGAGGGTTTAGGGCTTGAATTAGGCTAGTGTTTTGATCCGTACTCAATACTGAGGAACCCGAAAGAATACGTTTACTTACTTTTCAGGCTCATGTGCTTGGCCACTTCAACCACAGCAAGCATGCTTAGAGCAGCCACGTCAATCTGCAGAAGCTCCAACAGGCATTGAAGTTCTGGAATTCTGCCATTCTACGGTTTAGGGCTTAGGCGTTCTTGAGCATTTTGCACCCTCGAAATCCCAGACCTAACCAAAGACCCCTGATTACCTGAAGCTCATGCTGCGCGGCCGACGCAGTCGTCGCTGAGGATTGCCCGCACAAAGGGCGTCTGCCGCAGCGTCCCACTCAGGCCTCGGCTGCAAACTGCTCAAGGGTCTATGAATTCGGGGTCCTGGAAGGGCAGCCGCTTCAGTTGACTGCTGTTGACCAAAATCCCACTTCAAGACCCGGAACCGGAACCCTGAAGTCTCGAACGCACGGTTCCCCACGCCCTTCCAGGCTTAAAGACCAAGTAGGCCGAGACTATACGAAGATGCCAACATCCCCAGAGACTCCAAAACCCCTTAATTAAAGAAGATAACTTAGACCATATTGGGGCTCCTACTATGATTTGTGTGGCATATTCCCTGACTTCAGGCGTCTTTGAGTCTCTGGGTCCAGGCCAAGAAGCTGGACAAGTCATGCTGGTTGTTGGCAAAGGTACCTCAACGGCTTAGGCTCCGGGGTTTGGGGAGGGCTTTCGCTGCTCCTGCCGACCATAGTCTTGAGCCCTCCTCGCACCCCGAACCTCAATGACCCTGAATTGAATCGGCTACAGATGGCCTATGGCAAAATTCTCAGACCCTGAATTCTCCTCATGCCATTTAAGGCAGATAATAGAGAATCCCAGCGTCCATCAGACTTATGCATCCTTGTCCCGTCTTTCAAGTTATTCCCCAGGGCCGTCGATGTTATTTAAGAACTCTAAGCCCTAAACCCTGAACCCCTAAACCCTGAACCCTAAACCCTAAACCCCGAACCCTAAACCCCAGGGCCGTCGATGTAGCAAGCCCTTCAAAGCCCCCCGGCCCTTAACGCCCTAACCCCTCCTGAAACCCCAAACCCCCCCAAGACTGGAGCTATGAAGTCGCAAGACCTCAACCTGAAACCCCGATGGCCTAAGCGCTTTCGCCGCTAGATCCCGGCAATGCCCCACATCTTGAACATGAAATCCTAAACCGTCCTAAACCCCCAAACCCGACGCCTTCCGTGAAATCACCAACTTGCGAGGTACAAATCCAGTACGGCGACGCTTCAGAGAGCTCCCTCTGTCCTCCTTAGCGCGAGCTTGGAGGCTCAAGCATTTGGGTTTGGGGCTTTGGGGCTTTCGGGTTTAGGGTATAGGGTTTAGGGTTTTGGGCTATCGGCATTTTAGGAGGATAAGGGGACTTACAAAAAGGTTCAGGAGACTTAGTAGGTAGGGGTATATGTGAGTACCTCAATTAGAGTTACAAGTAGAGACTACTCTTGTTACCTCACTTCCAACCCTGCTTACTAAATCCCATGATCCTCCCAGTAGTGTATCAGGGCTTGGTACGGACTGTACAGGGGCTTCCTAAGGGTTCGTATACCCCTGAAATCCCAGACCCCAAGCCTGAACCTCTAAGGGCACTGCCTTTACTTTAAGGGACCCTCACAGACAACGCTTAACCCCAAACTCTGCACACCTGACATTCAATCTTCACCCAGTGCCTGCACAATGCTGTATTGTAAAGTTATACGACGCTGTACCACATGAACTCCTACCGGGCCTTGGCAAGCGGTGAGCTCGCTGTGGGGACCCAAAGCCGGGATGCTCGCAGTGGCGACGTGACGTTTCTTTGAGGATCACTTGAACTTGTGTCGAAGGGCATTCGGCAAACACACAGAGCCGACCAACATCTGCGCCCAAACCAGGAGTCCGTGGTGGGTGCTCCGGATGGCTTCTGATCCACGAAACCGGCTTTCACACGCGGCCTCTAGGAAATTGACATGGTCACGTCCAACTTCTCTTCAGCTTCGCCGTAAGCGCAGCTTGGAGCTGTGCTTTCATGAACAGGCGAAGGGCGTGACGGTTCCGGCACAAGGGAGGGATCGGCCATGACCTCCATTGCACTGCCGGCCCTAAACCCTGAACCCTAAACGCTGAAACCCTAAACCAAAAAACTCTAAGACTGTAAGCCCTAAACCCTAAGCTCGCGAGTTCTCGAGTGACGGAGGCATCTGGCGGCTGTCGCTAAAGGGGATCCATGTTGGGAGGGTCGGGAGACTTAGTAAGAGGTACTAAGTAGAGCTATAAGTACCCCAGAAGGAATCTTGATGGTGGTTATGATACTTATGAAACTGTAAATAATTACTTACCAAGTCCTTCGACCCTCCAAGTGGGTCTATAATCTTTGCATGTCCGAAACGGAAAGGTGGGGGCACGAACCTCCGTTGCTGTCACAATCGTCGGCTCATCAGAAAAAGGTTCAAGACGGGACTCACTGTTTGCTCGATTGTAGGCGCCTTCAATCTGAAAACAACCGTCGAAAGGAACCTCTAACACTCCTCTAACATTCAGGGGATCTCTTTCGGAAACTTCCTGGCGCGGCTCACCATCTTGGAGGGTGGCAGGCAAAAAATGATTCTCGAAAGTGTTGACTTTAGAGTTTAGGGTTGAGGGTTTTTTGGTTTTGGGATAAAGGGATTGGGGTGTACGGCTTTGCTGAAAGGCTACGGCTAAGGGCTGTTACTGCTTGGGGTGTGAGCTTAGAGCATGGAGCCTTTGGTTTAGAGCCTACACATAGCCGAAACCGCAAACGTCAAACTTAAACCCTGAACCTTACATCCTGAAACCCTCAAAACAAAACCGTTGGAGCAAAGCACTAGCTTTCGCAGCCCAGCAGCCGTGGAACGCGAGCAAGGAAACCGTTTGACAGAAAGGTGTACCCCACCAGTGGCTCACGAACCACCTCGCGGGGAGCACTTGCGGTAGCAGAGTGCTGGGTGCCTTAACCCTCCCACATCCAAAAACCCTCCCACTTGTTGTAATCCGCATACTCTTTCTCAGGCACTCAACCCTAAACCCTAACTAAACACTTAGCACCCGACCCTAAACCCTCAAACACACCTAAACAGTAACTGATACAGTAACCCCTAAACCTTGAATTACTATAGTAACGAAAGCATCTTATCGGGACTAGTAAACCTGAGTAACTGCAAAAAACCAACGTGATAACGAAAGCATCTCAGGAGAGTTTAGGCTTTACAGGGTTTCGGGTTCAGGGGATTTAGGGTTTGGGGGTTTAGGGGTTTCGGGGTTTAGGGTCACAGCACAGGGCTCAATGTTGGTGGCTGCGCGCTGGGGCTTTAGGGCTGGAGGTTTAGAGTTTAGGGTTTCGGGTTTCAGATTTGGGGTTCGGGGATCTGCGATTGAAGTCTTCTTAATGAACTTGGCCTGAGCTACCATAAAGCAGACAGCATCTATACGATGTATCCATGTTGTGCTAACTCAAGACCAGCATCCTTAGAACCAGCCCAGTAGTACCAATCCCCCCGTGGCTTTCGTGTGCGGGGTACCAGTACCCTGAATCTTAAACCCTGAACCCTATGCAAACCCCTAAACCGGTCCGGCCTTAAGAACCGACCACCGAAAGCTTCAAGGCTTTGAGCTTGAGGCTTCCAGGGACCTTGACATTGAGCTTCCGCCTCAGAGCACTAACCCAGAGCCTCCAATATCCCTCAATTAAGGAATATACCTTAAAATATAATAGGATCCCCAACATGATTTAAGGAATATTCCTTAATAAAGGGATGTTGGAGTCTCTCTGGGAATGTAGTAGGCACCTGATTAAGAAACCCTGGCCCTATCACCCCAATATATTCGGACTCATATGGGAGTTTCTGAAAATAGGGGACCCTAGTATGGTATGCTAAATAGTAGAATCCCTATTATAGCACCCCAAAAAACGGTACCCCTAATTCTCGGAAGCTCCCATTATGTAAGGAACCCGAACAAGGACCTGTAGGGTTTTTGCTCAGAGCCAACATCTGAAACAACCTGCTAAGAACCCGACTTACGAAGTCCGTCCTAGTAACCCTCAACCCTACTGTTGATGGACAAAATCCTGCATGACCCTAAGGACTCTAAACTGTGGGAATTATGGTACATTCCTTATAATGGGTAATGCAGGATTTTGTCCATCAACAGTAGTAACACTATGTGCCCACGGGGGTCTAGAGCCAGCTTAGGCCCCACACCGCTTTGTAATCTTAAGCTGTCTTCTCAGACCCAAGCACCAAACTGTCAGCTCAAGCCCTCCACCCTCCAACTCCCACTAGCGGCCAGAAAAATTACGGTAAGGCTTTGGTGTTTATTATAGTATAGTCATCATAAGGAGGAGCTGAAAGGAATACTATAGGTAGTTATTCAGGCCCAATGTTATACAAACCCGAGCCCAAAACCCACACGCTGAATGCACTGCCGGCTCTTAAGACTCTATCCGTGAATCCTCTAGCCGTAGCTTAGATCTCCAACTTCAAACCCTGAACCCTGAACCTAAGACCCTGAACTTGCGAACCCTGACCATTAAATCGTCAAGCCAAACCCATAAAAATTGCCTCGGCAGCTGCGGCCCCTCTGCGACCAACTCCACAAAGGAACATCGGAAACGCAGCGTGAAGGGCACCACCTTGTTTTGCCATGCGTGGGTCAAAAGGATTTAGGGTCAGGGTCTGGGCTCTGTCGCATGTGGTTTCGGGTCTGAGACTGGGTGCGTGTCGAAACTTCGAAAGGGACTGAAGCTCAACGTGATACACTTCAGGTTTTGATATACCCGGAAAATGGTGCTTTTTGTCTGCCATAACCTTGTATCCTTCAAGAAGCTTTGATGTCCGATCGTCGTCGGAGAGATGACAGCTTCCTGTGGCGCTGTATCCAGAATCGTAATGACAGTGTTTCAACATCTAGGTCATCTAGATGTTTCGATGTAAGCATAGAGAGCCTCGGATTTATTCGGACTGACTTCTTCGCAACACTCGCACCCGACTCTTGTTCCCCACCATCCAACGTGCATCCTGGACCGACCCTATACCCTACGCGCTAAAATCTTGACCTTCGGAAGCACGTCCTGGGGATTTCATCATGCTACGGACATTTGGGGAGGTGGCGTGGGTTTATAGATAGCACGAAGGTCGACCACGGTACGGTAACTCGTCTCATGAACCACCTCCGCTCGCACGCACGCAGAGCAGCATAGATTGTAGTTGGGCTGCGGTTCTGAGTGAGGCCGGGTTTACTGTTTCATATTGCTCCAGACCCTATACCTGTACCCCAGAAGGTGCAGAGTGCAGGAAAACAAGTCTGCCGGCTAGCCGCTATGCAGTCATTGATCACGTAGAGGTTCACCTCGGCTATGCGAACGGGTGTCCAGAAGACCACCATGCACCGGAAGAGCCTAGATTATCGAAACCTGAACAACTTGTATAGCTGCCCATGGTACAAACAGTCGTTGTGGGCTTGGGCTGACGGCTCGCTAACCATACCCTTTCCAGGCGATATAGACAAAAGAGATGACTCTGATCTGTCTATCGAAGCCCTCGACACCCTCAAACCTAAAATCCAGAAATCCTGAAACAGCCCAAAACTACACCTAAAACCCTACAACACACTAAACCCCAAAACTGAGACCCTAAACCTAAAACCATAAAACCCCAAAACCCTAAACCGCTAAAACCCTAAAACCCAAACCCCGAAAACTAAACCCCAAACATACAAACCCTAAAACTCTAATCTTCTAATCGATCGACGGAGCTACTACTGTATCTTCAACCCCACACTCCCGCCACGCATGAGAAAGCGTGTGGATTTAGGGTTTAAGGTTTAGAGTTTATGGATTAGGGATTAGGATTTCGGGATTAAGGTTTAGGGATTAGGGTTTAGGGGTTAGGGATCAAGGAGTATAGGGTCTAACTTGATGCAATTGAGAACTCCCTGTACTTAAGGACGACTATAGCGGGTGGGGCTTGGGGCTTAGGGTTTGTGGTTTGGTGCCTGAGGTTTCGGGTTTAGCGTAAAGTGGGTTTTAGGGTCTAGGGTTTAGAGGTTTAGTGTTTAGTGCTTGGGGTTTAGAGCTTAGGATTTAGGGTTTAGGCCTCACTCAAGGTTTAGGGTTGATCTAACAGATCACTTAAAGCAGATCGCTAAGCAACAAGGGGAATTCAGCTCTCTGGGTTCTTACGCCTGGTCCTGCCCGAATGAGGTTTATCCTACCTATAACCTCCTCATAACTAGACCTCGGGGTTCTGGGGTTCAGGGTTAGAGGTTCCCGAATTCGGGGTTTCTGTCAGAAGTTTTCCACTCCAGCCTAAGGCGTGTATCACAGAAACCGTGCATGCTTGGAGGATCCGGGAGCTGACCATGCAGTTTACTAGGCTACAAGTGGCATTGTAAGTGGGACAAACGGCGCCTATAACTCTAATTATAAACCCGTGTGCTTACTAAGTCCTCTGATCTCACAAGTATGGCTGAACATGACCTACTACCCGTAGTTGCACTCATAAATCATGCGTAGTCAAACTGTCATACTTCAACAACCATCACACTGTCAGTGACTTGAGGAAAGAATGACTTCAGACAGGTGCTACTGACTCGTGGTTAGTAGAACGAAATTCACGTTCATACAGAAAACAGATCATGAGAATAATGCGATCATCTCCCAGTGCAAGAAGACCTTTGTCGCGGAGGAAGTTCCAACCTCTAAGCTGCTCCAAGCTGAAGCACGAAGATGAGCGTTTGCATTCCCATGCTCGTTCCAACTGCAGTCGCACACGCGCTCTTCGTCCTCGCGCTGCTCCAGAGCATGCAGCAGCTGAAGCTCGTCAAGGTGGGGATCTGGATTTGCGTGCGCCATGTGCAGTGCGTCGAGCAGTGCCCAGTCGAAGAACTCTTCGGATGCCTCCGTGGCAATCTTCAACTCCAGGTTCTCCAGCTGGTAACTCTTTCAGCCGACTGTTGCGACTAAAAGCTGCCGATCCATCAAGCTTACCTGAATTTGCCCAAAGCCCTACATTCCAAAACCCACGATCGATCCCTGTAACGCCCTATAACATGTCATACAGTCGCTATAAACCTTCGGGACCAGGCCCTGTATGTTACCCCCTTTACGTTAATATAGATCCTTGGATTTGCAAGCCCGGCCATTTCAAAGGCATGAACCAGGAGGGGTCTACATTAGACCCTAAATCCCCAAAACCCAACACCCTAAACCCCTAAACCTTAAACCAGTGAACCCTGAACCCCATAATATTCAGGCCTTTTGCTTTTCAATATCAAAAATCCCTAAACCCTCTTCTCATCACTATTGAGACCCTCGACTTTACTTTTCAAACCCAAACCCCTAAACCTTAAACCCAAACCCCTAAACCCATTAAACCCCCAAACTCCTAAACCCCTAAATCCTAAAGCCTAAACCCATTAATCTCCAAACCCCTTACTAAACTCCAAACCCCCAACTTCTAAACCCAAACCCTTAATCATTGAGGCCTACGACTTTACTTTCCAGACCCAAACCCCTAAGCCCATTAACCCCAAACCCCTAAAACCTAAACCCTTACCCCAGAACCCTAAACCCTTTGTGGAACCCTTATAGATCTCTTGAAGGAACCCTTAAAGGGTCCCTTTAAAGGAACCCTAAACCGACCCAGCTTACTTTTCAAACCCAGGGAACGGAGTTCCAGTCCACCTCTTTGCCTTTGCGGTCGCGCAGGAACTTCGCCGAGCTCACCTGCCCAGACACACTAAACGGTTTAGGGTTCCTCTAAAGGGGTCCTCTAAGGGATCTATAAGGGTTCTACAAAGGGTTTAGGGTTTTGAGGTTTTGGGGTTTTGGGTTTTGCGCTTTGCGTTTAGGGTTTAAGGGTTTAGGGATTCAGGGATTTAGGGGTTTAAGCTTCATAGCCTTCATCGGCATCTTCACTTTCATGGCGACGTCCAAGCTGGGGTCGTACTCCCAATTTTCTATGATGGTGCCGGCGGTCTCTTGCAAGTTCTTGAGGCGGAAACTTCCCCACGTCTTGCTCCAAACTTTCCTGTAGGAGCTCGTCACCATGTTGCTTCTTGTCGCCATATTTTCAAAAGCGAGGTGGGGTGCTGCTGCCTGCGACTGCGAATAGTCCTTTAGGGGGTTTGGGGGGTTTAGGGTTTAGGGGTTGGGGGCTTATAGGGTTCAACGAAATCACGATCCAAAACCACATAAGAGGCAGATAGACATATATGTTTCATACCGTAAACCTATATAGAGGATAGATATACGCATGTTTGCTGTATCGTTGCGTAATCTAACCTTATCGTATCTATCACCTCATCTGTAAATCGCAACCCCTCGGCCGTAAATGGCAGGATACCCGCCTGGGTCTTGTCTTTAAGTCCTTCTCAAGCGCAGTGATGCAATATTTGAGCTTCGGCCGGGGTCGGGTATGCACTCAAGGGCTCAAGGTTGTTGGCTTCATTGAGGGTTTAGGGGTTTAGGGTTTAGGGTGGAGGGTTTAGGGTTGGGGTTTTTAGGATCGTATGTAGGGCTGGCAGGCTTTTTGATGCAAGGGAAACTTGTTGCTCTATCAACATTAAACCTCACTTAAAGGATCAGGGGACTTAGTAAGTAGTATTATAAGTAAGGTACAGGTAACTATAGTTATATCTACTTAGAAACCTAATGAAGGTACTTGTAACCCTACTTACTACGTCCCATGATCCTCCAAGTAGACCCTAAACCCTAAACCCTGTAGATCCCTTTAAGGAACCCTATAGATCCCTTTAAGGAACCCTGACCCCAACGCTGGAATCCTCAGCCAAGAACCTGTAGCCGTTCGCCCCCAGCACCGGGCCTCATCGACATGACCCGCCAGCTCCTTCACAGGAACTGAACCCTAAACCCTAAACCCTGAACTCCAAACCCTAAACCCAAAACCCTAAACCCCGAGTTTTGGGATGTTTCTGGACCAGTGGCACCTCATGCAGGCGTCCTCGCAGTACGGATCTCGCTGCTTTGGGGTCTGTATTCACGGTTCCCCAGAGAGCCCAATACCCCTTAATTAAGGGATATGGCTTAAATTATATAGGGCTTGAAAAATGATTTAAGCTATATTCCTTAATTGAGGGGTATTGGGCTCTCTCGTTCCTTATGTTCTGAAGCTGGAGATTTGGGGCCCAGGTCCTGGACTCGTGCAGAAACGTCTAGGGCTCAAAGAACTGAGGCTTGAAAGCGAAGATGTAGGGGTTGAGAGTTTAGGGTTCCTTTAAAGGGATCCGTTAAGGGGTCTTTAAAGGGATCTATAAGGGTTCTATACAGGGTTTAGGGTTAGGATTTAGGGGTTTAGGGATTTAGGGTTCCGAGTTTAGGGTTCAGGGTTTGTGGTTCAGGGCTGATGGAACTAAAGATTCAGGCGATAGGGATCAAGGAACCGGGCTTCGGAGTTGACATGTAGGGCTTGTGGTTCAAGGAACCAACCAATTGGGGTTCAAGTAACTTGAAGGATAGACTTCAAAATGTTCGGTTGAGGAGTTCAAGGAACTGAGGCTTACCTTGCCTTTTCATTCCTTGGGGGGTGCTGTACGTGAAGCTCCGGAAGCAGAAAGCCCTCTTGCAAGCCCCTCAAACAGCCTCTCAGGCAACGATCCTGCACCCCAAACTACGTTTTGGGTCCAGGGCAAGACGTTAGGTGATAGTTAGGTGGGAACCCCAAACCCTTGCCTGAACCCTATACATCCCCAAACCCCAAACTGCCTAACCCCAACCCTCCTTCAGCTGCTTCAGCGTGATGGCACGCTGCTCGGTCTCAGGGATCTCCACCCCGCGCGCGAGGTAGGCGCGAGGGAAGCCTGGGTTGGGAGGATTTGTCCGCTTTCAGGGTCTTGTACCCAAGGAGCCCAATACCCGTTAATTTAGGAAGATAGCTTAAATCTCAATATGAAGCCCGATATAGTTGGAGCCATATTCCTCTATTAAGGGGCAATGGGCTCTCTCGGATTATCCCACGTGCCATACTTGGAGGATCAGGGAACTTAGCCAGTAGGGTTATACGTCGGGTAAGTGTTGCGATATCTACTTGTAACTCTTGTGAAGGTACCTGTATCCCACGTACCATGCTTCAAGTGGGATGTGTTCTGGCTCTGTACACCCTATACAACTCCGAAAACATAAAAGAAGTCTTACAGACCCCGCTTAGAATATTTAGGAGCCCTTAAACGAACCCGACTCTCATTATTCAGGCCCCTGTATATCACGTCTCAAAGTTCCGCCCCAAGAGTCCAAGGGTCGCGGCCCAAGCGACGCCGTCGAGCTCTTGCTTCCTCGGCAAAATCTGGCACTTGGGGTTTAGGGGTTTAGGGTGGAGCATTGAGGACTGCAAACGGGATTTCTTAAATGGAAATGGGTCTCATCATGGGGGTCCAAAGGGTTACCATAAAGGTTTAGTATGGGGCCTGAAGTATGTACGACTGCATTCTGAGGTTGGGGCTGCGGGGAATCTGCGCCTCGCGTCGCGGGCGTCTGCGATAGACGACCTGCGCGGCGGAGCAGCACGCGTAAGCTGCTGTCGGAGTCAAGCCTGGCGCCTTGCAATCTCCGTTGTGTTCGAGTCGAAGCGCTCGGACATCTTGTGCCGTCTCGTCTTTTGCTTCTTCTTTTGGGTATCTGTGGGAAGCCGGCGCCGAAGGTCCCATGATCCCTCAAGTAAGCTCCGCTGACTTAAACCCCTACAAGGCTTCCAAACCCAACCCCAAGCCCTCAACCCTAAACCCTGAACCCTAAACTCTAAACACCCAACCCCAAGCCCTCAGCCAACTCCACCAGAAGCTAAAACGCCGAAACTCCGGAGCTCTAGAGTTTAGGGCTCAGGGGTTTATATAGGGTTTAGAGTCTAGGGCTTAGGGGTTTAGGGCGTAGGGGTTTAGGGCTTAGGGTTTGGGGTCTAGGTCTGGAGAAATGAAACCCATAATCTGCGTCCGCGGCACACGCGCTCGGCCGGTGACACTGCCTTGCACTGTCCGGGTTTGGGGTTGATGATGCTGCAAACATGTAGCCTTGTTACATTGTTTTGCCGATATTGAAGTTTACGTCTAAGCAACGGTGTAGGTCTTGGGCTTTGGGCTGGGATTTACTGGTCTTTGGAGTACCATACGTTAATACTTTTTCTTGAAGGAACCATTACGAAATAAAAGCTCATGCTTTTTCTCTCCGGTTACTTAAAAGCCCTGTTTGGGGTTTTAAGGCAAGGTCTTGGGGATGTTCGCAGGTCGGAAAACAACTCATTGCTGGCAAAATGATCATTTCCGTCCCCCTTACCGACTGCCAGGGAACCCCTAAACCCTGAGCCGTACATCTGAACCCTGAGACCTAAACGCTATACCCTATACCCTAAGCAGCCCCTGAACCCTACCTTTCAAACCTTCGACCTTGAGCCCTTTAGCCATCCTTGGTCGAAGTACTTGCGTCCCTGTGCCTTTCTCCTCCCTGCCGAAGACCCAACCCTAAACCCTATCCTGAGGGTCTAGGCTTGTGGCTTTTGGTTTAGGGCTTCTAGACTTATTCCTCGGGATGCCCGGGGCGGATGTTTGCGAAAACCGAAACGCTGAAGCCTAAATCCTAAATCCAATGCCCTGAACACAATTCTGCAGACCAGGTTCCTGAGCAGCCCCGCAATAATAAGAGTACCCTTTTTCCTACCATTTGGTTATAATAAGGGAACCCAAAGAGGAAGCGCAAACAATGCAAAAGAGTACTACCAGGAAACTACCCTAAACCCCCCCCCTAGATCCCTCATAGAACCCTTTAATATTAAGGAGACCTGCAAGGAACCCTGTAAGGGCACTACTCAGGAACCTACATCCTCCTCCTTAAGCTCTAAACTCGAAACCTTCAAACTACACCTGAAAACATTAAGGCGCCCTGTCGTTAAGGAGCCGGAACCCAGAAACCCTGAACAAGACCCCCTGAGCCCCAAACCTGATACCCTTAATTCAATACCACGGGCCCAACAAAACAAACTCGAATCCCATAAACCTCCCACTAAAAACCCAAACACCCCAACGCCTCGACCCGGACCCAACCTGTGTAAAACCCTTTAGAGTACGAATTCCCTAAACCCCGAAACTCAAACCTCAAAACCCTACGCACAAATCCCTAAACCTGAAGCTAAACTCTTATCCGCAAGACTCTTACCCCGCAAGTCTACGCCCTATAGCCTAAGCCTTGGATACTGCCCCCCACCATATAGAAGTCTATACTAGGGGTCATATTGACGGCTATATATAACTACTCGTCCAATTATAGACATTCCCAAACTGTTACAGACAAGGGCAGTATCTAACTTAAACCCCTAACCCCTAAACCCCCAAATCCCTGGTCACCCCTAAACTCGACCCTCGTCGCAAGAGCCCCCGCCTCGACGCGCAGGGTGCGGGCTGCCTCGACACCGCTGCCGGCGGCTTGAGCCTTGGCCTTGGCCTGCCAAGCTACTTTTCTTAGGGTTCAAAGATTTAGGGTTTTAGGGTTTAGGCTTTGGGGTTTAGGGTGTGGGAGTCCTTCGTTAAAGTCTTATTTTGCTTTCAAGGGCTTCAGATGGCTCCATTCGGGTTTACATTGGATATTTCGTGAGCTTTATACGGCCTTAGAGTTTGCTGCAGGGCTTTACGCAGGTTTGCAAGTGAATTCCTTGTACTCATGGAACTGAAAGTTTAACCTTTCAAAGTCAGGCCAATAAGTTCGACGTCGGAGAACTGGTGGCTTAAGGACTCGGGTTACAGATTCGGGGGTGCAATAAAAGGGCCATGATATCTAGAAATGGGCTTAGGGGTGTCTTATACTATAGTTATCAATAGGAACCCTCAGGAACAAGGGGTGTGCTCGGGTGGAGAATCCAAGACGGGCTCGATCGGGTCGGCTGTTTTTTGGGGATTGCAGGCTCAGGGTACTTGGAAGATCATGAGACTTAGTAAGTAGGGTTATAAGTACCTTAATTGGGGTTACAAGTAGATATAGATAGGCCTACTCGAGCCAAAAAAGTGATATAGCTCTGCATACAAGCTGTCTACGACATCCTTGAACTCTAAGTCCTAAAGAGCTAAACCCCAAACTCCAAACCCAATCCCCGAAGCCTGAACTTTACAACACGAACCCTCTGAAAGTTCTTAAGCCCCTGACCCCTAAACACTAAGCCCGAAAGTTGACCCCCCAACACCCGAAAAAAAAATCTCTGCAAGGATTAGCCCCTAAACCAGAGTCGTTAAACCCTGAAGAAACGCCTAATCATTTAGCCCTACTAAAGGTTACTTTATAGGAAACCCCGTAAAGGATCATCTTTCATTCTCCTTGCAGATCTGGGTAACTTCAGCGCAGGTAGAACCATACTATATCTACATAGTATTTGTTGAAAAAATTCTCTTGGGGTTTTTGCGAATCACACCAGAAATTCAATTCCTAAGGACATACCAGCCAAAATGCTCGATTCCTAAGAACACGAAAGGTCAGAGCCTTTGCAGGCCTCAAAAGGTGGGCCAGGACTCTTGTTTGGGATTACCCTACTTGGAGGATCAGGGGACTTAGTAAGTAGGGTTATAACTAACGTAGCTAGTGATATCTACTTATACCCTAATTACGGCATTTACTATGTCCCATGATCCTCCAAGTAGGCCCTAAACCCCAAACCCACAGATCCCTTTAACAAACCCTATAGATCCCTTTAAGGAGCCCTTCAAGCCTGCTTACTAAGTCCCATGATCCTCCCAGTAGACCCTAAACCCTAAACCCTATAGACCCCTGTAATTTCAGGACCCCATAGGCCCCTCTAAGGAGCCCTTTAAGGGATTACCCCACCAACCTTCATCCTAGCTTTTGAGGCCCGTGAGGCCTTCGGCGCATCCCCGGGTTTCAGCGGCGGCTCGCGGGAAGGTCCTCGGAGACGCGTTGCGTTTCCATGGTTTTTGGGGGGTTTAGGGCTTTGGTTTTGGGGGTTCAAGGGTTCAGGGATTTAAGGGTTTGGGGTTTAGGGTTTGGGGTTTGGGGTTTGGTTTGGGGTTTCAGGGTTTAGGGTAGGGTTTAGGGTTTAGGGTTTAGGCTTTGGTTTGGGCTTGAAGGGTTTAGGGTCTAAGGGTTCGGGGTTTAGGGTTGAAGGGGTTAGGGTCTAAGGGTTTAGGGTTTAGGCTTTGTTTTGGGGTTCAAGGGTTTAGGGTTTGAGGGTTCGGGGTTTAGGGTTTAAGGGTTTAGGGTTTAGGCTTTGGTTCGGGGTTGAAGGGTTTAGGGTTTTAAGGGTTAAGGGTTTAGGGTTTAGGGTTTGGGGATTTGGTTTGGGGTTTAAGGGTTTAGGGTTTAAAGCTTTGGGGTTTAGGGTTTAGGGTTTGGGCTGTGGTTCGGGGTTCAAGGATGTAGGGTTTAAGGGTTCGGGGTTTAGGGCTTAAGAATCCCATGTCGCGTAAGCGCTTCGGGTTTAGGGCTTCGGGCTTGGGCTTTAAGAATCTCGTTTTAGGGTTTCGGGTTGCGGGTTTAGGGTTTAGAGGCTAGAGGTTTGGGGTTTAGGGTTTAAGAATTTTACGTAAAGGTTTCGGGCTTAGGGTTTCAGGGTTCGAGGGTTTAGGGTTTAGGGGTTCAGGGTTTGAGGGTTTGGGGCCAAAGTTCAGAGTTTAAGGCCTTGCGGGTATAGGGCTTCCAAGGTTCAGCGTTTTGGGGTTTTAGGGCTTAGTTTGGGGTTTGGCGTCTAGTAGAGTGGCCTTGACAGTCAGAACTGGTAGAACATTATTGGTACAGGGTCCGTAGAAGATTTTTGATTTTGGTGTCAATAGTACGACTAAGGCCTTGGGTGGTGGATGGTAACGAGCATAAGTTTATATCGTGACTGTATGTAAAACATGTTCAGTCTTGAAGGCCTGTTTTAGGGTCCATCCAAGCCGAGAGGCAAAGACGAGACAAGATACTGCAACCCTAAACCCGAAGCCCCGAAACCCTAAACCCAAACAACTAGGATTCAAGAGTCGCGCCCCTTTAGCGGCGATGAGAAATGAGGGCGCGCATTCGCCTGCAGGTCGTCCACCAAATCCTTCACGCCCTTCGGCCGCACGCTCAAAGCCTGCTCCTGATTCTTGAGTGTACTCGTCTCCACTTGAGTTCGTCTGGTGAACTCAGTCTTCTGCAAGCTCACCTTGAGCCCTAAACTTTAAGCCTTCTGCACCCTTACAGGCTGAAGCGCTTAAGATTTAGGGCATTAGGGTCTGCAAGCACAGTCCGGATTTCCCAAAAACCGTGCGCGCTAAAGCAATACTACAGGAAGCTGAGTTATTAACGTTCACGTTCCCTGACAAACCCTATATCATGATACCACCCGGAGGGCACTACTAGACTTCCTAAGGCCGCTAGTGCTCAACCATTCCATTCTCGAAGTGGTGAGAAGACTGGTCTGAAAAGTCAAAGCCCTCATTCCAAAGGCCTAGCTGTAAAATCCCCACTAAAACGATCAGGGGACTGAGTCAGTCGGTGAAAGGAAGATTTATAGCTGGGATGAGTGCGCTTCGGATACTTCTAGCTCCAGCTTTTAACCGACTTACTACGGGGTCTTGGCTTTCTTGGCTGGAAATACATTTTAAAAACCAGTTAATCTTAAAGACATGTTCAAGCCCCGCACCATATGAGAAACCCCCAGTGTAGAATCTACTCGTAAGACAAGGACCCACTAACAGGCCTCAAATCCTGAGAACACCCTCCATCTGAGACTTGCTCAAATCTGGAAATTCAGGCTTTACAGTTTTGGGGTTTTGGTGTTTCCGGTTCAGGGTCGAAGGGTTGACATAGGGGAGGACCGTTCTCAAATTAAGGCCCCGTGGCCAGCGGCCTACTCGTTGGGTTCCCTGGCCAATCTTCTGATTCTGAAAGTCCGAAAGCATATGCAACACCCACCATACCTCGCTGCAGCCCGGGCCGCTGCGCTTGGGAGGCATGTTGCCCAAACTGACGGTTGGGTTTCTTTTTCTACTTGGACTGGTCACTGCAGTCAAGGTCTGCATAGATATTCCTTGTTTTCGCCCTGATGGAAAGCATACAACCCTGAACCTTAAACGCCTGAACCCTTAGACCCTCATCCTAAACCCTGAAGCCCTTTACCTTAAACCCTCAAACCCTCAGACCTTAAACTCCCAAACCGTGAACTCTTGGTACTTGGTAACTCCTGCAACTCCATGCAAAGCCCAAGCTCTGAGCCTCTCACGGACAATCCGAGGCGCGTAAATAGGGCTTAGGGCTTTCGGGGAGAAGGTTTTGGGGTTTACGGTTTGGAGGTGTATGGGGCTTTGGGATTTCAGTGATTTGGGGGTTGAGGGGTTTAAACTTACTTCAGGGCTTGCCGTCTCGAGCGCCCCGCGGAAGCAAAAACCCCACCCCAAGGCCGCCCAGTCTTCAGTCTAACCGGGTGTACTTGTTTTATCCTGCACGGTACGTCTGCAAATTTTCGGGTCAACACAACACGACAAGGTCTTTGTTATGCAGATAAATCCGAGAGCAGAGAGGCAACACAAAGTGGGAGCACGATGTGTCGAACTAGCCGACATGATTTCGGCAACTGCATCTGGCGACCAAGTAGGGACAAACATAAAAACCAAAACGACAGATGCTCGAATGTAATGTGTTTGGCACGCCTCATTTCCTGGCCATTGGACTGTCGAGGAATTTAGTGTTTTGCGATTCTAGCATGTGGAGTCTCAGATCTGAGTAGTGCCGGCTTTCAACGAGTATGGTCTTTCAAGATGAGAAAGAATTGAGCCCTTGCTGTTGGAGCCCAGCTTCGGGCTTTAGGATGTCTTCGAGTTCGGGGATTGTAGGACGCTCCCTGGTTGTAGGATGATAGGATTTTACAATTTTGGAAATTGGGATTTGTGAGTTTTGGTTACTAGGATGAGAATCAAAACATGCACATGTCACATTCGGCGTTCGTTTTGGGAAAACGTCTCTTCGGCCCCCCTGTTTTTCATCAGGAGTGTAAACATATAGAGACCTCGGATTCGCGAATGTAGGGTTGCAAGATTATTGGCGTTTAGGCGTTGCAGGCCTGAAGGATTGAAAAAGTTCACAAATTTTGAGGGTCGACAACGAAGACTGTGAGGGCTCCTTGACGCTGTAGGATTTTAGGATTTGTGGGGCGTTCGCATTTTCAAAAGCTTTAGGGCTTGAGGGGTTTAATTAAGAAGTTAAAGACGTTGAAGCTTTAGGATTTGAGTGGCTGTAACATTGTGGATGTTTGGGCCCCCACAGCTTCCATTTCTGGCATTAGCATCGAAACAAAAACATAATGCAATTGTTTATTGGTATAAACATGCGACAAAGGGGAAACTGGTATTGAGGAGTGACGAAAGAGCAACAGAAAGATTAGGGTAGAGGCTAGCACGAGCACGGGGGAGGGGGGCCGAAAACAAAAACTGTACCGTCTTCCTCCTCTTTCCCCAATATCTAGCCTCGTTTCAACTATTGCCTGCATGCCTTGCTTCTCTAGGATTACAAACACAGTCATACTCGATTCATCATTACAAATAATGACAGGATAGGACAGCATAGACAAGCAAGAAGGACAGGACATTGTGAAAGGATAGTGTAGCAAGCAAAACCATCAAAATACGGAGAAACACGAAGTACGAACAACACGTGCCACCATGCAAAAACACAAAACACGTAGAAATACGAAACACGCAAAACCAATGCCACCACGGCGTACCTTTCTTTTAGGATACTGGTGTTTCAGGATTTTAAACTTTTTGGTGTTGTAAACTCTTTAGATGTGGAGGTTTTTTAAACGCAGGATTTGGCTGGCTTTGAGTGGTCAGATTTTTGTGGCATTAGGACTTTGGGTTTGTTGGGCTGTAGGATTTTGGTGGTTTCAGCATGTTGGGAATTTTGCAATCTTTTCATTCAGGTCGAGGGGTGATTTTGGGGCCTGAGGGGCTTTAAGATAGGCTTCGTGGTGCTTAGCATTTTAGGATTTTAGCGGTCATCCCACGTATAGGTCGTTCGAGGGCTTCAAGGTGGAAAACGTACACAGGCTTTTACGGCCAATGAGCCCTTTCATGCTGTCAAAAAGCGGCACGGCACTCGGAGCTGGCTCTTGGACCCACCTCGTACAGCCAGACGGTCGCTGCACTGATCTCCGTGGCCGTCGCCAGAGGCTCGGCGGGCTCGTTTCGGCCCACTGGCTGGCCGTCAGCTAGACAGGGCCTTGCTCGAGTTTGCGGGTTTAGGGCTCTGGCAGCTTAGGTGTTTAAGGTTAAGGGATGTAATCAGGGGTGTACCACGACCGGCGCCTGCCCGCTGTCGCTCGAGCAGTCTTCTGTCGAGCCACGGCGGCCATCCAGATCCTATAACGGCGTACTAGCATGAACAGCCCCACAACACACCTCAGTCCTACGAGCTCGTTGAAGCAGCCTCCGGCAACCGCTTCGCCAACCCTGCACGCAACAAAGTTTGTCTGGGGAAGCAGTGCAGCCTAGTCAAACACATCAGGCGGCCGCTAATCTGGCCTTGCCGCACTGAGCGGCGCATGAAGCGCTCCTTGCCACAGCATGAGCAGCATCCACATCAAAGGTTAAAGAGACAGGCGCCGTGCGTCTTGCAGCGTGCATGATGGGGAGGCCTGGGATCATTCTTACAACTCTACCATGTCCAACTCTATAAGCACCAGCAAGAGAAACAAAAGCCAGCTGAGCACAATGATGAGAACAGCTAAATAGAACACACAAAAAACCTTCTGTCCACAGTCATCGAGAGTCTTTGGGCTCTGCAGAAGCTTAGGCCGACACGGGCAACAGCGTCGCGCCGAACCATGCCTTACCAAACAGGAGCCATCCCGAACAGGAGCGCAAAGAGGTGGAGAGAAAGAATTAAGGAGGGCGGCGCCACATCCACACATCCTCTATCGCTAGTTTCCGAGGCAGCGGCCGGAACCGCAACCGCAATGTGAGAGGGGCTGACGGTTGCCTCACCTACGTGCAAGCCATTTCAACCTGTCCTCTTGAACGACCGAACAAGCATCAGCTCGGAACACTCCGTAGCAAAAAACCAAGAGGCATCAGTTGATACAGAAAGTCAGCCAATGGAACCACAACCCGCACAAGGAGAATCCACACGAAGCAGCACAATCAGGGGCCCTTTAGCGGGCCTTGTTGAAGTGACCTTGCTTGAAAGAGCACGCGTGAGCACCACAGACATGCAACCTTCCCAGCTGCACGAACAATGGAGACAGCCAACAAGTGCAGAAAGCAGTCATCTCGAGGTCGGCATGCAAGGTCTGGCGGCGGACCCCAGTCGCTGCCACCTGTCGCACTCTTACAATCTACCCGAAAATTACCGTGGAAAGCCTTCGAGAATGCACACGGCGCAAAAAGACATTCCCCCAGCCTTGCGTGCCATCGATGGTCCAGACGACAGGAGTCGTCCTGGACCTCACCAGCGCACGCAGACACACACACACACACACACACACACACATGAACACCACTGCAGAGACAAACACGCACATACATACACACACGTGCCCGCACACACACACACACACACATGCGCACACACGCGCACACGCACCCACGCACACGTCGAATTTCATTTGTCTCATATGCACATATCTAGTATAACAAACGCCAAGGCAGCCGGCGTTCGGAAAGCGAAGCCCATGGCGCTGGAGAAAAAATCGCACGCTCACGATTCGCGCGATGCATGCTCAAGCGGCGGCGCCTCCTTCGCACAACTCCATGACGATGCCATCGTCGGTGGAGAGGACAGCGAGGAGCCGGACCAGGTGGGGTGCGCCAACCCGATCATGGACTTTTCCTTCAAAGGGCATTCCAGCAAGGTCCAATAACCCAGTTGTGCAGCGGAAACGGTCTTTGTCCGGCTGGCCGGTCCACCGCACGTTGGCCAGCTTCACGGCCGCCCTGCAACAATTTTTTAAACGCATCCTCTCCTCGCGTGACTGGGGGCTTACAATTTCCTCTCGCCCTCGTATTCACCAACGATCACCACGGCGAATGCTCCCTGGCAGAAGAAAGGGAAGGACTGAGCTCGCTGAAAGCAGCCAGGCACAGGCCTTGCCAAGGATCTGGGGAATTTCGACAAAGCTAATCTGAACGGAAGCGCCGAAGGCGAGAAATGTCACTTAAGCACCCAAGGCAGCGGCTCCGTTTGATGGCCGTCAAGCATAGAAGCCTCACGTTTGATGGAAGTCACTGCTCCGTGAACAGTTTCTCTGGATGCCATCAAGCAAAAGATGCCGCTGAGACTCCTCCACGACCCTTTTTTGCCGCCCTGAAAAAACTCGCAAAAACTATGGGTTAAATAACCTAATACATAATTGTGGAGATGAAGATATACCGGCATGAATATACGAATAATCTAATCCAAACTGTGAATACTAGATAAACATATAACTATCAACCATTAGCAACAAAACATCATTGTATGAAAAACCGAAGGCACGGGATTTCATACTCTACCCCGGAATATCGCCTCCAAAAAATACCAACTACGCTCCAAAATAGTAGACGATCTCATAGCAAGAATGTAATAGAACAAACAAACAAACAAACAAACAAACAAACAAACAAACAAACAGACATTTGCACACCTACACAAGCACATGCATGCACAGATGCACATACACACACACACACATACTTGCACACCCAAACACTCAGTGACAGCCACTTAGGACTGAGGACGTAACACAAACCGTCGGGCAAGACGTTCCGATCTTAGAGCAGGGCATGCTGACGCATGAGAGTGCTTGCAAACACCAGTACATTTTTCCTGAGCACGCGACGCGAAGTGCGGAAGTGCAGGGTCTATATAGGGGTTTAGGACTTTGGGGTTTAAGGGATTGAATTAGGCATTTTAAAGCCCGCAAGAAAACTTCGATCCGTCGTTGCCCAGCTTGTTGTCAAGATGATCCTGGTTCTATGCAACGTGGGACCGTGATTGCCGATTCCCTCTTCTGGAACCATACGCAAAAGGATGCCTCCCGTAAACCGTGTTGGGAGTAGCTGGGCTTACTTAGAGGATGAGGGGACTTAGTAAGTAGGGCTAAAAACTCTTGTTATCTGCTTATGAGACTAATTCACCCTAACTAAGATACTTATAACCCTACTTACTAAGCCCCAGGATCCTCCAAGTACCAATCAGGGACCTCGCCAATCCCGAACCAGGAACTCTTTCCCGAAACCCTGCTCAGAGGTTCACGGGACTTAGTAAGTAGGGTTAAACAAGTACTTTGATATATACCTTCCTCACAACCGTACTTTCTATGATGTCTAGGGCTTAGGGCTTACAGCTGAAGGTCTCCCAAGCTCTTCATCGCGGGCCACTACTGACCACCCTGACCGCCCAAGGCCCCTTCCAATAGAATCCTGATAGTACTGTAGAACCCTAAACCCTGAACCCAAAACCCTAAGCCCTCAATCCTCAACCCTATACTCTAAACCCTAAACGACTGATCTTCAATGAGATCTCATGGGCAGAGGATGGAGGACCAAGATGACGGACCCTGGCCTTGTGCAAGAACCCTTGTTTGGGACCACCCCACGGGCCAGACCGACCTTCATCCCATCCTTGTACCCGTGTATATCTCATACATCTTACTTACATACCAAGGCCCCAAGCTTTAAGTCCTAAACCTTTGAAACCTCGAAACCCTAAGCCTGAGATCCTATACCAACACAACTCAACATTCACCGCAGAGGCTCCAAAAAAACCCTCAACTTCTGACTATACCTTAAAGCATAAACCAGGCTCAACCTATGATTTGAGGTACCATGGATGATCTAAATCCTGCATTACCTTCAAACAGGAATATACCATGATTCCCATCGCCTAGGGTCATGAAGGGAATGCAGAACTTTGTATCATCAACCTGTTGATAGTATAGATCCTGCGTTAAACTAAGGACCCTAAACTATCAGAATAATGTTACATTCCTTACTATGAGTAAATGCAGGATTCGTATCCTCAACCGTATGTTCCTTAATCAAGCAGTCTTGGAGTCTCTTGGATCCCGAAACCAGGCCGCTTTTTTCCAGCGTCTCCAGCTGTCGCAAGCGCCGGGAGCGGGGGTCGCTGCCCATTGCATGGAAGAAGCCCAAGAGACAGAGAAGCACGCCCTACACACCTAGACTCCACCCCCAGAGAGCCCAATACTTCCGATAAGTGAATACCACTCAAGCTGGGCTTCATATGGTTTAAGGTCATTATGTTAGTGGGCTCTCTAGGAAGAAGCATGCCTACACCCTGGACTGCTTAGGAATCTGCTGTGCTGCTCCATGAGGAGCAAGGCCCATATTCCCCGCACTCCAAAACGCTACCAAACCCTGAAAGCCGATACCCTAAACCCTAAATTCCAACCTCTACTACGATTGATGATATAAAGCCTGCACTCCGCATAGAAAGGAATATACAATAGTTCCCATAGCCTACGGTCATTAAGGTAATGCAGGATTTATATCATCAACCGTAAGACCTGAAACCCGAACCTGATGCACATCGAGCCTAGTCCGTAAAACCCTCGGCCCTCTGCCGGATCAGATCGGAGGCGGCTTCATCTCCTCGAATCTTCAGCTTCCCAGAGATTCCAACCCCCGCCCCCTCTCAATAAAAGTTGAAGATTCGTCTTGAAGATCCATGAGCCCCACAAAAAAAGGATGGAGAGTCTTGGTGATGTATATATGAACCCCAAAACATGCAGAATTCTGGAATCCATCGGAACCTCGAAACGCCAAACACCAACGAATGATGGTAGTGATCGTTACATGCAGGGACCCAAGCCCTAAGCCCTAAACTAGATTGCAATCAGAGAAGTTTAACTCGTAGTACGTAGGGTCATAAGCACAGGCAAGGCAACTACAGTTAGATCTACTTTGAAATACAACCCTGAGAAACGTTAAAGCCCCTTTTGCCCAGTCGTTAAACACTGAGAGGCTCAATTTCTGTTCGTTGAGCACATGTATTTCATGAGGCGCTGCACCGTACGCATGGGCCCCTATTTTCGGAAACTCCCAAAGAAACCCTAAACCCTAAACCTCTTGGGGCTCCATTGGGCTTATTGGGCTTCTTCTGGGGGGCTTTAGTAACTCCTTATGGGGCTTCTTATAAAGCTTCTTTTAAGGGTTGCATTGTGGCGCCCCGCAAACCCCCGGACTCGCGAATCAGACAGAAGATGCGGCTGACGGCTTCGGGTTTCTTGGCTTCAAGCGTAAAGTTTAGGTTGGGTCTGTGTTCTGCTTTCAAGGCGAAGTTGGGAAGAAGCTGTATTATGATAGAATAGAAATCAGTCACTCCGAAAAGAGAGCCCGGCAAGAGAAGACCAAGGAAACCTCTGCCCTGAGATGCCGCCGACTGACACTCCAGTCAAACCAGTCGCCCATCTTGAAGGCAAGGCCTGCATCAGAGGAGGAGATAGGGTGTGAGGTTTTGCGGTTTGGGGTTTCGGGTTCGGGGTGTAGGGGAGTTTTGTGTTGGCGGCATAGGCTTCCAGAAGTGGCTCAGGCTTCTGGGTGCGGGTTCCAGGACTTAGGGTTCGTGTGGGATTGGAGGATAGGGTGTCACAGAGGGGGCAATAATGATTAGAGTTGCGTTTGGTGGCACTCGAACTACGATACGGATCCAGAGGCATAGCATTGACAATTATTCAGGATTCAAGGGCTTGGGACATTGCGGGGTTCGGGTTTGGACTTCATTTCGTCTCGTTGATGAGGCACACTGGCACTGACAACCCTAAATCCTGAACCCAAGCCCTGAACCCTGGACCCTTGCTTCAGTCCACATCGCCTAATCTCGTCGGAGAGACCAGGCTTCGAGGGGCTTGCTGAGGATCATAGATCGTCAGCAAGTTGGGCTATTCGTACCCTACTTAAAGTTACCGGTCGATAAAGCAAAAGTTGCATGACATATAACCCTATCGACTAAGCCCCGTGGCCGCTTTCAATGAGATGGTAAATACCTCAGGGGCACAAACCCTGACCCCCGAAGCCTTGAATCCTGAACCCCTTGCTTTGGGGTTTGGGGTTTAGGGTTTACTGCTGAAGCCTGAGCCCTACCACGGGAGAACTGGGGATCCCGGGCCGCTATTGATGAGCCGATCAGCCCACCAGGTCTGGCCCACCACCGTGGCATTCAGGACTCCACCTGGGAAGGCTTTAGGGGGCCCAGAGACTCCTGAACCCTGTCTAATGTAGGAACCTGAGTAAGAAACTCTGTGGGGCCCTATAACCCCAATATATTAGGGTCCATATTAAGAACCCTAACAAAGACCCAAGGCTTCTTAATCAGGTTCCTACACTACCCCTCAAACCTTACTCTGCGAGGACCAGCAATATGCTTGGAGGTATGCTCTTTAAAAAATGAGACTCCTGAACCAGTTAAGGAGGAAGTATCCGTTAAATCTTACTCTGTCACAGATTGTGGGATCTCCGTCGGGGGTTTTGGAACTAATGTCTCCATTTCAGGTTTAGGGCTTTGGAGCTTGGGGCTTGCCGGTTTAGGGAAACTACTGGCTCTGTTTCAGGCATAGGCCTTGAGAGTTTAGGGGTTATGGTTTATGCATGCGGTCCGAGAGGGTTTGGGGAACCGGTGGCTTTATCTTAAATAGAATAAGGAATCCGCAAAGTAGTATACACAATTACTTAGGCCTCGATAGTAGTCTCCACTGCAGTTTATTTTGGGGGTTTACCCTGCAGGCTTCGGGTTTCGGGGGTTCGGGGTGCGGGGCCCCAGAGCTGGATCCTGACGGACCGAGGATTCCCAAAGATCCTAATACCCCTTAATTAAGGAATTTGGCTTAAGGCCTCGGGGTTCCTTAAAAGGGCTCCTTAAAGGGATCTATAAGGATTCTATAAGGGAATTAAGGAATATGACTTAACTTATAGGGGGCTTACTATTATGATTTAAGGTAGATTCCTTAATTAAGGGGTATTAGGTTCTCTGGGTTGAGAGTCAGGATACCCCAAACCCCGATTGAAACTGCAGGGTTCTATGGTACCCGATAGTACGTCCGTTACAAGTAGGTTTAAGAGTAGCATAGTTGTAATCTGGCATACTTGCAACTACAGTAATACCCATAAAGTTGGAAACCGGATTAAGGCCAAATAGTGCTGGGATTCCCTACACACTACCCTTAAGGATTGAGGCTATTGGGTTTCCAACTTCTCGTCTTCTACTGTATACTCACAACCCACTGCCATATTACTGCCTGCTTTTTATGATGACCCATACTCTTCTATTTACCCCAAGGTCGCCCGAGAACTCCAGACCTGCGGCTTAACACTCCCTCAAACTTGCAACCCTGAACCCCTAGCCATGCCCAGATAGCGCAAAGACCGTGAGCTCACGGTGAGGACCCGACTGCGGACCACCCACCCCGACCCCAAACCCTAAAGCCTAAACCCTAAAAAACTATCGCCAAAAACATCCTCCTTCGAAACCCCAATCTCGGGCTCAGACCTACAACCGGCAGCTTCTCTTTGTCGAAGCGCAGCCTAAGCACAGTCAGGACAGCTCCAGGCGCAGCAGGGTTCCCGAAACATGGCTGTTCCTTGTGCTTCTTCCGTGCCCTCTTTCTGCTGTCTGTCCTTCACAGGGTTGAAAGTGCTCGCTAAACTTTGCAGATCCTATCTTCCTTCCAGGATCCTATCCCAAAACCCGACACCCTTGGTGTTCTTATTTCATGCGCTGCAGAACACAAGAGCCCAAACCCCAACACATAAGGCATATTCGAACATGCGGAATAGATTTGCACTCATATCTGGGAAATAGGCGAGATCCGGAGTTCTGGAATAGACTTTACGTCATGCTGCCAGGACTCCATGTTTTAGGGAGTATCAGTCTCTCTGGGGCCCAAGACAGGGGCCTTGCTAATGAGAGCGGGGCTTTGGGTTGATGTGGGCGAAAGCCTGTCGACGATGAGCGGACGACATATGCATCCTCGAAGAATGTGTACATGTGTAAAGAAGATGTCACTTAGAAAAATGGCTCTGGGTTGGACTATGGTGCAAATACAGCCAAGAACTTTAAGACCCCAAGCATTTCTATCGGTATTTAGTCTGCCTCATGAAACCCCATAAAACGCAAAACCCTCCACCCTAAATCACTAAATCCTAGGCCCTAAACCCACAAGTACTAAAAGCCTAAGCCCGAAGACCCTAAACTCCTTCATTAAAAACAGGACCAACAACCAGACCCACAAGTACTTAAGCCTAAACCCGACAACCCGAAACTCCCATATCAGAGACAGAACCTTAGAGACTTACGGGACCCTTCAAGTAACCCCCTAAGGATACTACTCAGGAACCTAGAACAGGACCCAGCCCAGGAGCGTCATGGCCATCTCGATGGCGCAGCGCGCGGTCTCGTAGTAGCCGTCGCGGCCAACGACGGAGCACCTGCTGAAAAAAGCTCTGGGTTTAGGGTTTGGGGTTTGTAGGTTGAGGGCGAGGATTTAGGGTTTGAAGGTTTATGAGTTTAAGGTCTCGTCGGGTTTCGGTGCAGGTTTAGAGCTTAGGGTTGAAGTTTAGGGCTTGGGGTCCAGAGCCGACCGCTTGTCCGCTGAACCCGGATTGCTGCGAGTTTGGGCTCGGAGACTAAGATAGTACCCGAAATCCTGCGCCCTAAACCCTTTCCTCACCTTGAGATTTACGAACTCGGCCGGTCGAGCGCAGGGCGGTAGGCTTGAACACTTCGAGTTTAGGCCTCGTTCCTTGCTGCACGTGTAGGAGGAACGGGAGGAGGAGGAGGAGGAGGAGGAGGAGGAGGAGGAGGGTGGAGGACGGGCAGCAGCTGCAGTCGTGGGAAACAGAAGTGATGTGGTCTGTGATAAACCCCTAAAACCCCTAAACCACCCGAAGCCCCGAAATTCAAATGCGTGTTCTGCGAGCAGCTTAAGGTTGCTAGAAACAACTATAGGGGTTCTGTTCGGGCTTCATTTCCTCCACAGAAGCTTTGGCACCTCATCTCGTGGCCACCGGTCGTCTGCGCCCAGCAGCTGAAGCCTTGGAAACTTCTTGGCGATTTCGGGAAAGTCTTCAGGGTTTACACAAGCTTGGATATGGATTTCAACAAAGGGGCTTACTCATAGGTTTAATACCAGGTTCTACGAGGCTTTTCAGAAGTTTGAAGGTCTTGGATTTAGGGTTCTGGGTTCGGCGTTTCGCACCTATGCCGTCGGTCCTGCGGATTGTCGCTAAGCGAAATACTTGGCGACTAAACTGATACCGATTAAACATGAATTCGGACCAGCCATCCCGTGCCTCTCAGAGGGCGCCGCGATGGACTAGCTAGCAACAGCGCCACACGAAATGAATTTGGGGCTGAGCGTGTTGTATGCGGATGTGCAAACGAAAAAAAAAATTGCTTGATTTACTGCCGTGTCGAAAAGTTTCGGCAAATGTCGCTGTTTGAGCTCCTTCTCAAAGACCCTAATAGTTCAGAGACTACCCATGTGTAGCGCCACTTCAAACGCTAAACCCCACAAGCCCGTAATTTTAAACTCCTTGAACCGTTAACGTTACAAACCATACATCCTGCAATCATTCAACAATATGTTGACCCTCATCCCGAAACGTAGACATATTCCTAACGGTAAAGTTTAAAATTCGACGCCTGAACCTCAACCCCAGCCTCGCAAGCGCTCGCCTACACTGGCCACAACCCCATGCCGTATCTCTGTAACCACACCGCGGTTTCAGGATGTAGGGTTCACGCTTTGGAATGTAGAGTTCAGGATTTTGGGTTTCCGGATGCACGTTCCAGGCGACCTGCTTCAGGTCGCAGTCCTGACATCTAAAGACTTCGAACTTATGACCTGAAGCCACAAAAACTCTAAACCCTTGCATTCCAACCCTCCTGGTACAAACCCTGAACAGCAAGGCCCCGAACACTACACCCAACACCCCGAAGCTGAACCCTTCAAACCTAGCCCTGCTATAGTCCCTATAGCATTGGCTTATCATATGCTTATATATATATGTATTCACTGGTGCATATAACTATATACATATATGTACACATAAGCATGTATTCTTCATTTGTTGTTCATTTATGCGTCTTTAATTGTTTAACTCGTTTTGTTTGCTTATTTGATTTTGTTGTTTCTGTTGTACGTTTTTATGTATATGCTACTACCCGTTACTACCCCTTTCCAAGACCTACCTCGAAGCTGCTTTTCCTGTGAACTCAGCAGAACCCGCGTTGCCGAGGTGTGCAAGGAATCCGCCAAGCTGCTGGATCTCGTGACAATGGCAAAGCAGTCCAAGAGGACTGCAATACGTTGTTCTAGTTGCTGGTTGTGGGAATTTGTGTTCCGGGCGACAGGTAGCGTTCGAGTTGACGCCGCCTGACGAATCATCTTCAGAATCAGTACCCGGATGCAATGCGCGCTACCCGGTCAGTCTTCTTTGAGGAAAACAGCAAAAAAATACAAATCAGTTTTTTTATTTTGTTCGTGCGAGCCCCTCAAAAAGAGAACAGGAGCCCGCGCCCTCCCAGGCCAGGGTCTCGGAGTTGTTTGGTTTTTTCTGTTTTTCAATGTTTCGATTGTTCTCGTTGTTGGAAAAAGCCAAAAACAACTCAAAAAAACTGTGTTTGCCTTTTTTGTTTTTTCGTTTCTCAAAAAACGCCAAAAAAACCAAAACTTCAAAAAAAAAACTACAAAAAAAAAAAAAAAAAAAAAAAACATCACTCGGGGCCGGGATTCCTTGCCACCCACCGGGAAAGGCGAGCCGCTTAGGGGGAGAGCCTACCCCGACCGGGAGCCCGAGCCCTCCCAGGACAGGGTCTCGGATTTTTGCGTTTTTTCTATTAATTATTGAAAAACCAAAAAGAAACGATGTTTGTTTTTTTGGGTTTTTCGCCTCTCAAAAACGCAGCGTTTGCACTCATCACGGCTGGACGAGGCTGCTCAAACCAGCTGCGAATGCACGACTGTGCTCACAATGCACTCAAACAGTCCGCCGCCAACACTTCGTTGCTTTTCTTGTTGGCCCCAACCTTCTGCTTGATGCTGAGCTGCTTGGCATGAAAGCAAGGTGTCCGTCGCATTGCATCCGTCAACACAGCCCCGTCACGGACTTTCTGCAGAAACTGTCGAGCATCATCCTTTTCTTCTTGCCCGGAAATAGCATCAGAAACTGCAGACCCACTGTTGGGCAGCGAGCTCTGGGCAGATGTAGACAACATTGCGGAAGATACATCACTGGTTCGCTCTCTGGACCCAGTGTTGGCCAACGAGCTCTGGGCAGTTCGTGCACCGCGCACAGACGAGGTCAAGTCCTGGCCTTCAGGTGACGCGCGAGCTGCCGTCAGACAGTCCGCAGCAAGCATCTTGTTGGTCTTTTTTTGCCATCCACTTTCTGCTTGGCAGTTAGGGAAACAGCGCAGGCAGCCAATCTCGCTCGCGAATCGTCAGACAACGGAAAACCTTTGCAAATGTTTTCCAGAAAAATGGCAACACTTCCAGAAGATGATTGCATTGGGATGCGATGGAAAGACCAGCTCGCCATGCGAAATGTGCAGCTGCTGACGTTGCAATAGCAACTCGTTCAACCAGTCCGGCTCGTTCCAGTTGCAAAGCACTTGATTCGGGAACGTGCAGCTTCGAATCAAGGATTCACGACGAGAGCTGACTTCATCGTCCTGCAGGATCTTCTTGAGGACGTCCTGCTCAGAAATATGCACGTTCGGACATTGGGGCCGTTACAGAAACAATGGCATCACTCAGCAAGCGCTTTCTTTCGGGTCTGAGCTCTCTCAGCTGCGCCTGTTGTTAATTCCGCAACCAGGGCTTTGCAACACAGCCATGGCTAATTCCACATTTTGCAACAAAGCCACTCTGGAACCAGGCAAGGCTCGTCGCACACTGAGCTTGTTGAAGAAATCTAACAGCAAGAGCTGACCAGCCACGACAAGAGAAGCGCTACACAAGAAACCGCATTATCACCTCAGCATACCTCGGCTGACGTAGAGACACACAGCTGAGTGCGCGGGCCTGCAGAAACACGAGCACCTGTGCAAGAAAAGAGCCCGGGAGTCTCGGGAAAAGTGAGGAAACACCAGGCGCTCTCTACCTGCACTGCCTACCATGTCCTTCCCTGCACTTGTCACTCAGGGGCCCCAGCGTTCGGTCACCTCCCGGAGTTTACACTGCGTTCCTTAGCTGTGCGTTTTCTTTCGGATCTGAGTTCTATCAGCTGCACCTGTTTTTCCACAACCAGGGCCTTGCAACAAAGCCATGGCCAATTCCTCATTTGGGGATTAAAGGAACCAGGCAAGGCTCGCAGAACGCTGAGCTTGTTGAAGAGATCTGACAGCAGGGCGTGCACACGAGAGCCTGCTAAATCGACACGACTTTTGCTTGCCGTGCCAGCTTGTGCACATGTGGACAGAGGCCTTTGCCATGGCCATCATCTGGCGCACGTGAACTGCATCTACTGGTGAAGAAGCCCATCATGACAAAATTTGTCAACGGACGCGCTCCAAAATTTGGCAGCAGTTCAGACGGACACATTCTTCGTCAGTACTCGGCATGTCTTGTTTGGAGATGGTGTCGGGCTTTCTATCAACGTTGGCGCAGCTCGCTTCGCCGGAATTTTGCCCGTGTGCGCCCGGGCTCCTTCCAGAAGAGCTTGATGCCAAGTAGTCAAAGCTTCAAGTGTGGACTTCGGATCAGAAACCGTATTGATGTCAGTAATGACATACTCGTTGTTTTTCATGGCTTTGATGACACGTACCATCACGATCGATTTATCAAATTTGAAGTTGAGGAGGTCGCTCGCCTTGCAAAACCCACTCACCGTCAGAATTGTGTCCTCGTCTTGCCCCATCAAATCCTGGACTTGAGTTGACACCTTACAGGCGCCATCAGGCTTGCTGGGATCCACGAGTGACCAAACCGACTTGCCTTCGCCCTTGACCATGCAGGGTAACCACGCTGAGCATGAAAACCTTCAGGTCGCCTTGCTGGAACTGAATGTTGTAGAAAGGAGAAGCAGAGCAGGAGCGCAACGGAGCAGGTCCTGTCCCAGTACACGACGAGCAAAGTTTCACGCCGCTCGGCACTGCATCAACAGTGCTTTTCGAAGGTCGCTTCCAGGTCATAGGGGAAGCCGCTGCCAACAGAACCTCAGCTGTAAGCGAGAGAAGCACGCTAACAAGCAACACATGCGACGTTGTGGTGCAACATTTCACCCCAAAGAACGTTCACGTATGATCCCTGCCGCACGCAACGAATCGTGGTTGGGCCGAAATGAAGCTCGCCGGCTTTCATTGCATTGATGAAGTCTTCGCGAGTGGCAACTTGCGCCAGCTCTAGTGCCCCCGACTCCAGCACTGTCATCTGGCACGACCCCGAAAGGTCACTGCAGTGGTTTGAAAGAAAAGCCTTCAATCCATCAAGCACAGAGCACACGGTCAGCGCGGCTTCCCCTTCTGCCGAAACCGCGCCGCCCTGCGTCACGGGTGTTGTCAACGCCGTCGGGTTCTCGCGGCTTGGATAGCCTCTGCCTGCTGCGAACTTCCACCGGAGCGTATGTGAAAGTTGCTGGACGCCGTCAGCCAGCTTCTGATCGTTGAAATCCGTCATGATGCCGAACAAGCGCGCAACTGTCCCCTTGAAGCCATCTAGAGTACCGCCCAGTGGTCGTCGTTTTCGCTTGTCCACACAGACACCTGGGCTGAGCAGGCCTCCGACTCATCGGAGCATCTATCCAAGAGATTCACGCTGAATTTCCGCCGGCGGCCCTTGGCGGTGTTCAAGATGCCATGGTCTTCCACATCTTTCACCATCGCTAGCAGCTAGCAAGTCAACACAGCGTCGATCGGCCAGCTGCAAGACGTCCACCACACGATGGCCGGGCACGATTTCTGCTGCCAACCTGCCCCGACCTTCCCCCGCAATACTTCGGAACTATAGTTGTTGTAAACCACTGCACACACGCACTGATACAATACCCGTCCAAGTGATAACAGCTAGGCACGGAATACCATTAGGCATCTACCCTTTTCACTGCCAGAGCACTTGTGCCACAATGTCACCACACAACATGCTACTTCACACGTGCACAAATTACACCCCCCTCGCCGAAGCGTCAGTCTGAGGCGCAAACATGCACGGAAGCTTGGTGCTGTGCGGCCTGCCGTAAAGGCGGCTGGATTGTGGCTCGGGGCTCATAGGCTTTCTACTACCGTAAAGCGGAAGATACGGAAGCAGATTAATTCTTTTAGCGCGCAGTTTAAAGTCGCGACATGCATTATAAAGTGGCGACGATCCAGCAAGCCTTGAATGATGGCGTGGATACAAGTCGCAAGAACGTGTGCAGCGTGGGACGAATACATCATCCACTGGAGCTGCTGACTGTTCGGGTTTGTCACAAAGTGACTGCCAGGAAATGAGACATGAGATTTTTCTGGTCTTAGGGAAATTCGGCCACCTCTAAGAGGGGCTGTATTTCGGAGTACCGGTTAACGTGACGGAACCACGAAATGTCGATCAGGTACTTAGTACCATCCTCGGGAACCGGAGGAGCGACCGTAGGGGTGGGACCCGCGCTGATAGCCTTGGTCCCAATCCTGCTGGTATCGCTGTTGTTCAGCTCTGCGTGCATCAGCCTTAGCCTGTGCGATGCGAGAGCGTTCAGCATTGCGTTGGCGCTCTTCATATGCACGACGTGCAACTCCTACCTGATCCGCAAACTTCTGCTGAAGCCACTCAACCCATTCGTCAGCGGAATATCCGAGACGTGGGTCAATGTAGAGTGCTTCCTCTGAGAAGGTCACGATCATTCGCACAATTTTGTGCTGAAGGAAAACGTCTACGAACTTACGCAGACTGTATGCCCCTCCAAGCCACATGATGCAGAAAGGATCGTCACTGACGGCGGAGATCAGGCCTGCCCTAAGGGCGGCTGGATTGCACTCATGCAAGTAGAGCAACCTTGCGATTTCCTGGTTCCGAGGGCCATCTGCGCCGCCATAGGTGCCGATGGCGAGCTGTCTCTGCTCCTTGGAACGTCCGTGGTTTGGCAAACCAGCATGAGTGAGGACATCCTCGATGGCGAGAAATTCCCGGTCGAATCCATTGCCGATGGAGTTCATGGTGTAATCGACATCATTATCGAACCGGTGGACGATGCTGTTGTATCCTCCTTTCACCGCCATCTTCAACTGTTGCCGCGCCTTGTCAAGTGCCTCTGCGTCCAAGGAGGTAGTCCCGCGTTGCGTGGTAGCATCCCTCGTCATCTCATGGATGACCTCCTCAGGTGTGAGTTGGGATCGCGGTTTACCAGCCGTGGCCGCTGCAGCTTGTTCGGCGAACCATCGGGCCGTTCGCACCTTTTTGCGGGCGCTTTGTTGCGAAGGCTTCACAATGTGCACGCCACAGCTGAGACAGATCATCTGTCCCACGAGATGTTGCGTCCCACAATGGGGGCAAGCTCTGTGGCGGCCACCCGTAACGGGGGCTGGAGGGAGTGCCAGAGGTGTAGATGTAGGCTGCGGAGGCGCTTGCTCGTACATCGGTTCCACCTTGACTTCTTCCTCCTTTTTCACATCGCCTTCGTCCGGCTCGATCTCGATCTCGACCTCGACGGGTTCCTCCGGCTCAAGGAAACGCACTCGCTTTCTGGATTCAGTTTGCACATCTGGTGGCGATGCGCCCCCCTGGTCCAATGTTGCCGTTTCCTCGGGGAGAAAGTCGGAGGCCGTGGCGTCGTTGAGAGCGAGGGGTGCCGATGGTGCTGGCGGTTCCTCTTCAATCTCAACTTCAACCATAGGCTCGCCTGCGGGAGCAGACGTTGTCGCTTCATCTTCATGGCCACCACTAAGTGGGGCTGAAGGTTCCTCCGGAACATCGGGGAACTGTTCCGGCTCAGCTGCTCCTGGATCGACAATGGGGTCCTGGGCAGTTTCCGGAATGATGGTATCCTCCTCCTCGCTGGACTGGCGGGACCACAGGATGATGCCCTTGATGGTGTCGCGGATGTATAAAACACATGTGCCCGGCACCGCATCACGAGTAAGGATGCCCTCAGAGGTCGTCTCGAAGAGGTATGCGTAGCGATTGACCTCTTGTGTGTCGAGTACAATCTCGTAGGGCAGGTTCGCGCGACTGCCTGCTTTGTTCTCCAGTTCACTCAGGGTAGCCTTGGCAAAGTAATTGTGGAATTTGCCGCTCCTGTTGAACCCTGGCGTAAAGCCGGAACTGAGGATGCTGAAGGCAGCGTCGTGCGTCGTCCTGTGGTAGAGACGCGGGGGAAATTCCCCGAGAGCTAGGAATGGCCTGCCTTGATAGGCGGCTGAAGGTCCAAGCTCCTCTCGCGTGTCATTTGTAACCCAATGCAGCGCAATGGAGGCATCGGTGACTTGGTCCTTGATGCGTTCGCTGTGACCATGCGAAGCACAAAATTAAGATGGCCAAATCTCCGTCTCGATGAAGTCAGCACGTGGATCGGTGGGGAGGCCTGCCAAGTTGAACCTCGACTTATTGTCGTAGGCGACTAAGGACAAGATACCTCGTGTTCCCAGATCCACACGGTGCTTCTTCCACATATGCTGAATGAGTTCTTGGATGCGTATCCATTTTCCGCGCCGTGAGCTGAGCTTCACGTTCGACCCTCGGACAGCACCTGTGAGATAGCGCTCAATGTAAGGTTTGAGGCCCATCTCAGGGAGGTGATCCTTCGGGATCGAGTCGGGGAGGATCTGAACGATCTCACTCCCCTCCGGATCCTCTGGGCACACATCCTCGTCGACGAAGCCACACATTTCCATCAGGTCCAAGTCGTCTTGGTACTTTACCCCAATGTAGTCGTGTGGGCGAGCTCTAAGTAAGCCGCTGGAAGGGTCCCGGTCCTTCTTGGTCATGCCCTCTTTTGCCGCTGACAGAGTACGGTGAGACTCTGTGCGATAAGGGATGGCCTCGATGACGTCGTCAAAGGACACCTCCGGTACGTCGCGAGATGATGCACTGCCAGATAGGCCACCACTAAGTGGGGCTGGATCCGTTCGCTCAGCACGGGCACGTGCTTCCGCTTGCTCCTTCGCGTGCTTTTGTGCCTGTTCGCGAGCAGCGGCCCATTCCCAATTCAGAACATCCTGAGGGACCTCGCGCATTCCAGTGACTGGAAGATCAGGCGGAGGAACATAAGGAGATTCCCATGGATCAGGGCATTCATTTGCAGCTTCGCGAATCTCGGCCTGCCTTAAAAGGCGGCGGGAGAGCTGAGACCGATACAGAGCCTTGTCAAAGACATACTGCATGGAATACACCCGCGTTCCTTCTGGATCAAAGGGAAAACGGCGGGCCAGCTCGTCCAGCGTCTCTGCGGGCATCTTCGCGAACAAGTGGTCAGCTTGACACACCTTAATTCGCTGTCCGATCACAGAGGCCGAGGCTGCGCGATGTGTGGAGTCTTCGCGGAAATGGTAGTGGTCGTGCTTCGGAATCTGGCATACGCACTCTTTGAGAGAGGCGGTGTATAACCCCCTACTCCTTGCGTATCCGAGGAATTTTCGGATCGCTGTGCGGTATTCCGCTGGCGTCCAGTGGGTCGGCATCCGAGAGGATTTGCACCGAGCCCACTGTTGGCCTGCCCTGAAGGGCGGCTAGACGGCCAATTTCCCCGCACACACGTGCGGCAATGTCCGCCCAGATCCCTTCCGCGGCAACGCCTTCAGGACCGATCTGCCAGTGTGGCGTCCCTGGGTCGACGAAGACTCCTCTGCGACCGCAAAGTTCGTTGCCCATCCAAATCACAACGATATCGACCTCGAGATGCAAGGGGTTTAACGATTCGTTTATGATCTGCGGCAAGAGCGTGTGAACAGCTTCAACGATCGAGTGGAGGTTGCCTCCCCAAATCGCCTTTTGTCGGACATTCGAGTATTGCTGAAGGATATGACCAGGCCCCGTCAGAGCTTTGAAGTCGTCCGCCATCTCAACGAATGTTCTCGCCCCAGCCTTGAAAATGAGGGTAGAGTCGGAAACAATGATGCAGGCTTTTTCGCGGCCTCGGCTATCGCCGGGCTGGAAACGCGACAACCCCTCGTCGTTGATCCGTGCCACCTTAGGGAGGGCCTTATAGCCATGATCAACATCTCCCAAGCACGTAGACAGAGCGGTTTGCGCGATTGCGCCTGTATAGAGCTGTTTCACGCTCTCTTCCCAGTCTCGGTCTGGGTTGAGTCCGAGCTCGTGTCCGAAGACACCGGCCCACGTATGGAAGTGAGCCCACTCTCGCTTGATTGAATCACCCGATGCTGCGATCGTCGCTGGCGCCGACGGCTTGTTCTCGCCTTCTGCTCGCACTCGGGGATCACTGATCATCTCTGGCGTGCTCTGATGAGCCGCTGCACAGGGGCAGGCAAGCACCTTCCTAAAGTTCGCAAGATTAGCAAGATGTGAAGATGTGATATCCTCTAAATCATCATGATCTGCGGCTTCGTGCTTGTAAGATGCCTTAGCGATCGAATGCTGAGTTCCTGAGCGGAAGCTTTCCTTAGCACGGTTCGCAAGTGGCAATGCCTGGAGCCCTGCGCACACCAGATATGCGTTTTCAAGTCGTGCAATTTCGGCATTAATTCCGTCGAACATGAATTCGTCGACGGGCCCACACAAGAGAACACAGAAGTTACTGGAAAACAAGTGAGCCAATTCAACAATCTCAACAATGCTCCTTTGTAACCTCCTCAAGTCACCCTTTGAGAGCGATGTCATCACCACCGTAACAAACGAAAGTGAAGTGATAATGACTGCTCCCCCCTCATCGCGAACAGAAGTGATGAGGCGGGTCAAAGGTAACCATTGTGATGGAGTTTCATGGCGAACCGCAATCCACCACCGTTGAAGACTCAGTCCCCCCTGATCGGTGCATGCAATTGGCCTCGGCGAAAGCCGGGCTGGAGCAGCGACCGCAGCTGGTTTGGGCAGCCTGAACTTCAATGTCTCCAATTGTTCTCTCACCTCGTTGCTAATACTACCTACCTGGGAAGAAGTGAAAGCGATCAAACCAAAACGGGTGCCCTTCCAGGGCATCACGCAGTGGTGAAGATCAGGGGCAAAGTACAATGGAGAGTGCTTTGTGTTGTGAGTTCCACCAGTAACAACCTTTCGATTGTCCTTAGTCTGGGTGGCCGGACCTTGTCCCGGCATCCCTTCAACCCACAACAAACCTCCGGAAAAATCCCCAAAACTAATCGCAAAGTTCTCACTTCCCTTAAGGTTCCGTGAATCTGCATGCAACAAGGATTTAGCGTCACGATTCACCGCGATCGAAGTCCACGTAAAGTCGCGACGTGCATGTTTGCTGATCCACTCGTTCATGTACCTACACGCTAAAGGGTACCGTTTGGTGATGTTGGTAATCCCTTGCATGGCACTGAACGAAAAGAAACCCCAATTGTGGTAGTACGAATTATCGTTCGTGGTAAGACGAGACCTTCGTCTCTTGCTCACCTTCACTGGGAATTGTGATGCAACTGATTGCAAACCCTCAAAACTAAAATCCTTAGCCTGAAGAAGACCTTCAGCAATGGCTTCGAGCTCTGGCCGGCCATGGCTGGCGGCTGCAATCTGAGGTTTCGCAACCAAATGACTGTCTGAGTCCTTGCCACCCTTGTTGGCAACAGTAGGGCACAGATTGTGGTTGATCAACCTGAGAGCGTGAAGCCACTTGGTCTTCTCAGCGAAAGGTTTTGTAAAGATATCGGCAACCTGTTCGAGCGTATCAACATTGACCATATCGAAATGTTCCATCTCGAACTGCTGCTTCAACCATCCAAAACTGATGTTCTGAGTACGATCAGTGTGTCGCATCTTTTCACTGTCACCTTTGTGAACGATCGTGATCGTCGCTTGGTTGTCCTCAAGGAACTGAACACGAAACTTATCGCTCAAGCCCACGTTCAAACCCTGAAGATTGGCTACTGATCGTCCACCTGGGATTCCCCCGTACCTGATCTCGTCAAGTTCGGGGTCAACTCTTGCTAGAACACCATCAATCTTGATGGGCGGAGGTCTCTTTGGCCTAACCTGATGGTTGGCTGAATTGATCTCAACCTGTTGCCATAGGAAAATCCAAAGGCTGAGGCTGGGCAATCCCTGAGCGCGAACACCATGGTTAGCACTGATGACCTCGCTTTCGGTGCTTGACATCGTGATACTGGTCTGTTTCTTGGAAAAGGCATTCAATGGGTAGTAGGTGTTTGGCCCCACGAGATACAGCGCACAGCCTGAGGTTGATTTGCGATCGTGTTCCCCAGACCAATCTGCATCGCAGAACAGCCAAAGTTCACACTCACTGATGCGATCCCCAATAAATCCCTGCATCCGAAATCAAGTGAAGAGTTGATGTAGCAGACAAGCCTGTGAAGTGCTGCATCGCAGTCCCTGCTCCACTTCGTCACCCTACTGGCGAGGCTTTGAGTAGCCCGCAGGAGATCCCATCGTGCCATCCTAGCGGTAAACAGGATTTTCATGAGAACCTTGCTAGCAATTGGTTGGAGGCGACCAGATGGCTCTTCCCCCTCAGTAGGCTTAGCGATTCTGTTCTCTGAAAACGGAGTTGGAACATTAGTGAGGGACTGCTTCGAAACCTTCGCAAGATCACAGTACCTGTCCACACAAGAAATCAGGAAGTCTTTCATGTCGTATGTCATGACGTTCACGAGCTTATCCATTGAAGGAATAGCGTCTTTGCAAATCGTGTCTGTTCCCTTGAACTTCTGTTCCTTGGCTTCCCTTTTGGCCTCGGCCTTAGATCTAGACGGCTTGCCTTTAGAGGCAGCTAGAGCGTGTCTGATCTTTTCGGCATCGTGACCTGGTAATGGGAACAAGGATCGGCCGGTCCACCACTCCTCGCGCTTAAGGTTGGGGTCGAGATTGACATCGTGTTCCTCAATTGGACCTTCATCAAAAGCGGTTACCCTGGTTGTTGACAAGTTTGGGAAAACCTCAATGTCCCTGTTGGTGGGAACATACAACCTCTTCCTAGGATACACGTGATGACGAACAACTGCACCAAGCTCGGTATCGACTTCCCAGAAGTCTTCTCGAACTTGTGGCCTCGGGTCACCCCGGGCTGGAGCGGCCGTCTTTTTGTCGAACACGTATGCAAACGGATGT
>CAJNDT010006052.1:225000-423301 GCA_905221615.1 Symbiodinium sp. CCMP2592
ATTTCTTGACGTAAGTCCAAGTACTCCGGATGACATGCTTTGGAAACCGCGTAGCAGGCGTTCTAAAGGTTTTAGGAAAGTGCCCCACGATCATCTGTGGAAAGGAAGGATGCGAAACCCAACCTGGTTTGTTCAAGTACTCCGCCTTTATTCCTAACGGAGCAGCCTCTTTCAACGCTTTTTCTATCCTGGGGTCGAGGCCACTGCCCGAGGATTCGCCTTCCGGCTCGGCTTCTGCTGCATTGGCGTGCCTTAGTAGGCCGCTGAACGGGGAAAACCCGACGTTGCCTGGATGACCGGCGAATGAGCCGATTTCTCATCCTTGGCGGGAACAGCGATTGTACCATCCCCAATTACCGGGACTCGCCCGCGCAGCTTGCAGTAAAGTTTCCGGCCTTCGGGCGTCACGAAGTAAGGCGTCTTCCCTGCGTACCAATGGAAATCGAAACCCTCGTCCATACATCTCCTACCAACAGAGCACACCGGCGGCGTTGAGTCTAGCACGTAGCATTCGAGGATTTTGTTGATTTCGGGGACCTCTAGCTTAACGGCTTCATTACCCTTTACCGGCCCGTTGGCGGTGATCAGAGAAACAGGACGTGAGGCAGGTTCTATGGGTACGTCGGGGAAGTGAGTTCTGCAGTCCGACTTGCTGATGAGGTCCTCTTCACTTCCGGTGTCCGCTAGGAATTCTAAGCCGGGGACCAGACCTGCACATGACGGACGTGCAAGTCGCTCGCACTCCTCGCAGAGGAAGCCTTCCTCCGCGCACTCATACCCGCATCCCGCAGGCATGTCGTGTACCATGCATTCTATCATGGTGGCAAACTGCTTTGCCCACACAAGAGCCCTCTTCAGATCCTTAGGATTCGAGCGGGGACATTTCTCGACAGTGGGATAGACTTCATCATAAACCCTGGGAAGGTAGGCATGCTTTCTCTGCTTTCCTTCCGGTTCGATGGCAATCATTTCTACAGTGCTGTCGAAACTCACCTTAGGAAGTTCTTGCATGTAGAAGATCGTCTTACCTACCCACGTGCTGCCGGGTCCTTTGGTTGGGGTCTTTCTCCAGTTGTAGATCTTGTTTCCGACAAAAGGGGAGACCGGCAAAACCTGCTCGAGCTTGGCTTGGCTCTTAAGCTTCTTGGGGTTCACAGGACATGAGTTATCAGGAACATACCAATCCGTTCGGTACTTCTTGTGATGGCGGATGATTTTGTTGCCGGTGAAGTCTACCTCCCAGTAGTCCTCGTCATGTGACGCTGCCATAGCGAGCTTTGGCGAGATCTTAAGATCCGCTGTATTCTCAAACGCGATGGCGCATGCGGCCGTCTTTGGAGCCTTGTCACTTGACTTAGCCCTGGGACTTCTCCCTCTGCGCGGAGCAGGGGAGTTGGCCCTGGGTGACCCTGGCTTTGGAGCTGCCGGGGCGGCTTCGGACTTGGGTGCGGGAGCTGACGGCTTCTCTACGTCCTTATGTTGGAACCGACATTTGTCACCCTTGTTGCAGTTGCCTTCTTTCCAGAACTTGCAGGTCACGTTAATCTTCTTCTTCTGTTTGTCACCTTTTGGGGACAACGATCTCTTCTTGTGAAGGAAAGGGCAATTGTTGCCTCGCTTGCAAGTTCCTTTGAGGAAATCGTAGCATACTCCCTTCGGGCTAGGTGTTCTAGGCTTGTTGGGAGACTGGGATCTACCTTTGCTGGGTGATCTTGGCCTTGGGCTCTGCGATCTGCCACGGCCTCCTCTTGAAGAGGGGCTGGAAGTTCGGCCCGGAGACTTTGAGGCAGGGGCACCGTACTTATCTCCGTGAGATCTTGCGATACGGTCACGGTTCTTGCGTTTGCGCTCTCGGGTCAGAAGATCCTTAAGTGACTTCACAAGAAACTTGTACGTGTGCTGATCCGTGCCCTCTGATGCCCTGTCGTAAATCTCAAGATCGTACTTTAGCCTCTTGGACTGCCTGAGTTCACGAAGGAAAATGTCTCTTAAGGTCGTTTCGTCCGGTGTGTGGCTAAGTCCAGACATGACAGATTCCCAGTTGCTAATGAACACTGAAAGGTCGTCATTGATTAACCTTACTTTCAGCAGGTCCTCCACGGAGTACAGTGAGCCAACCTCCTCGTTCGTCTTGACGTACTGATCGAAGAGGTAGAGCACCTGTCGTCCTCGTACCGCCCTGAATTTTGCCGCCTCTGTCTCCTTAAAAATGAGGATTTCTCGGGAAAGTTCTCCCCTAGCGACTTTGGTGAGTGCAGCAAGGAGTTTCGTGTCTAGGGTGAGGAATTTCTCGGGGTCTCGAAGGGATTCCTGCGATGCGTCTTTGTCGTAGGCCTTCATCACCCATTTAAACGCCTCATCAGGAGAATCTGATGCTGCCCTGACCGCTTCCCTAGCTGCCGTTTTCCATGAACGATACGACTCTGGACTTGGGAAATCCGGAAGGTTGATGGACTCTGCTTCTTTCGCTTTGGGTTTGTCAGCATCGCCTTTGCTCTCACCCCTTAAGGTTCTTAGGCTTTGGAGAATTGCCATTTGGGTCTCTAGGAGACCTGTGTTGAAAGCCTCCGTCCCTGGCGTGCCGGAATCGGCCGCTAGAGAGGCCGCTGTTCCTGGCGCTGCCTGGGAAGGTCCTGCTTTGGGGATTGAAGATGCTGTTGCAGACGGAATGGACTGAGCATTCAAACCTCCTGGATTCATAGACTCGAACAGACATCTGGCACCTTGGGGGATAACGTTCGGCATTGAGAACATGGGCGCTTGAGGAGCTTTGGGGAAAACAGAGGGACCTGCAGGGGTACTTGGAGCAGGCACTGGCTGACTCTTTGGAGTAGCTGGATTGTACTGATCCAAGACCTTCTCTAATGCAGTTTCCGCAGAATCCAATCTGTCCTGAAGCTCTTCGTTCTGTTCCCTGCATACGGCAAGGGACGCCTCGTACTCTTCTTTCTGCCTGTTCCTAAACAACTCAAAGTGTGCTTGGAACTGTTCAACCATGACTTCCTGGGAATTCTCGACGTGCCGTCTTGCCTGTTCTTCGAGGTTCTGTGCAAAGCGTGATTCCGCCAGTTGTTGATCCAATGCGTCTGTGATTCGGCTTTGTTGAAGTTCCGCTAGCTCTTGACGCAACCTTTGGTCTTCGTCATAGGAATGCGCCTGACTTAAAGTCATTTCAGACAACAGGAGCCTTTCACGATTTGCCGCCTTGTACTCGCTTTGTGCCAAGGCTGCTTGCAGTTCCGCTACCACTTCGAGGTGGTTACGTTCTGCCCTGTGCTCCAAGTCGGCTGTGTGAATTGCGGATGCTTCTTGATAGGTCAGCATGTGTTGCCTGTGTCTAGCTTCTGCCTGAGCTTCTAGTTCTCCGACTTCCAGTCTGATTTGGTTAACGTGTACTTCGACACTGTACTGTGGTGCGAAGACGTTGAATTGTTGGACTGAGGCTGGTGCCGGGAAAACTAAGCCGGGGGCGCCGCTCCCTGCTTGGCCACCCGTGACCGGGGGCTGAAAAGGGTTCACGGTGCTTGTAACTGTATCCATGTTTGCAGGAATAAGTTCCGGTTCGCTCATGCGCTGATTGTATTGTAACCAACCAGATGACCAGGCCGTAGGCTATACGGCTGATAACCTATAGTTGTTGTAAACCACTGCACACACGCACTGATACAATACCCGTCCAAGTGATAACAGCTAGGCACGGAATACCATTAGGCATCTACCCTTTTCACTGCCAGAGCACTTGTGCCACAATGTCACCACACAACATGCTACTTCACACGTGCACAAATTACAGGAACCTCGCCGAAACCTGCCCGGAACCTCCCGGAACCTGCCGGAACCTGCCCCGGAACTTGCCCCGCAACATCACCGGAACTTGCTTCGGAACCTCGCCGGAACCTCCCCGGAACCTGCCTCGCCGGCACCTGCCGGAACTTGCCCCGGAACTTGCCCCGCAACACCACCGGAACCTGCTTCGGAACCTCACCGGAACCTGCCCCGAACTTCCCCGCAAAATCAACGGAACCTGCTTCGGAAAATGCCCCGGAACCGCTCCGGAACCTGCCAGAACCTGCCGGAAGCTGTACCGGAACTTGCCCCGCAACATCACCGGAGCCTGCTTCGGAACCTCACCGGAACCTGCCCTGGAACCGCTCCGGAACCTGCCGGAACCTGCCCCGACCTTCCCCCGCAACATCGCCGGAACTTGCTTCGGAACCTCGCCGGAACCTGCCCGGAACCTGCCCGGGAACTTGCCCCACAACATCACCGGAACCTGCTTCGGAACCTCGCCGGAACCTGCCCGGAACCTCCTCGGAACCTGCCGGAACCTGCCCCGGAACTTGCCCCAGGCCTCGCCCCAATCTGCCCCAAACCTCGCTTCTAAAGACCCCAGAGCTTACGCTGTTGGGGAAAAGGAGTCTTAAACATGCCGTTGGAGCTTCCTGAAGAAAACGCTCGCAATTTCCTGAGCATGTTTGCACGAAAATCCCAACTTATGCCCGAAAATGTTAGCACTGTATATATATATATATATATATATGTATGTATATATATATATGTACAAATACCAAATACACACGTATCTTTATGTATATTTTCATACTCTTGCCTGATGATTGGGACCCCTTCTACAAGTTTTCCACCCCAAACCCGAAACCCTAAACCCCTAGACCCCTAAACCCTAAACCCTAAGCCCCTAAACCACTAACCCCGAAACCCCTAAACCCCTTTCCACCAGGGAGCTAGTCCAGGCATCATCCAGTTGGTCGATGTCGGGTCCCTCACCTGGGGCTTTGGGTTTAGGCTGGACCGGAACCCCTCGTAAAGGGTTAGGGTGACATAGGGTTCCATAAGGGTTCGAAAAGGAACATAGGGCTTAAGGGTTTAGGGATTAGGGATTAGGGATTTGGGGGGTTAGGGGCTTAGGGTTTAGGGCTCCTTTCCAGGGATCCTTGAAGGGTTCTTTGTTGGAACCCTGGACCCTAACACTTGGGTACTACCACCCATACAGGAACAGTCTATAATGGGTCCACTATGAAGGGTTTAGAGTTTAGGGTTTAGGGCTGAGTAATATTCATAATATGGATATATAAGGCGCTTAACAGTAGCCCTATTATAAACTGTTACAGTCTATAATAGGGCTACTATTAAGTGCCTAATATATCTATATTATATATTGAACATTATGAATATCATCCACTGTATGGGGGGCAGTATCCAAGGTTTAGGGTTTAGGCTGGACCAGAACCCCACTTGCAGGGTTCGGGGGACTATAGGGCTCCATGCGGTGATGATAACAACAGCAAATAACAAGAAGCATAGTCAGCAAGTATGATACCCTAAGGGTCCATGTACCCATATAGAGGTACATGAGCCCCAAAGTACCTATATAGGGACTACATTAAGGCCAATGTTTTGCTATATGAGTACATGGGCCCTTAGGGATAATGAGAATCCATCATGCCCTTCAAACACAGTACATGGAACTATCGCACCAATCAGCCTTATGTTCCAACTTTCTGGGCTTCATAGTACTGAGTTCAGTGCCAGAGCAGAGAGGTGTGCACTGGCTGGGATCTAGGGAAACACTACAGGGTAGGGGGGAAGTGGGTAGGGAGCCTTCATACCCATAATAAGGACTTAATAAGGCCAGTCCCGGGGTTGAGGTCGTGTTCCCAGAGAGCCCAATACCCCTTACTTAATTAAGGAATATACCCTAAAGCCTTCACGGGCTCCTTAAAGCGATCTGCAGGGGTTCTATAAGGGAATGAAGGAATATGGCAAAAATCATAATATGAATCCCCTTTTAATTTTAGGTGTATTCCTCGATTAAAGTCCAAAACTTTTAGGAAAGCTTAAACCCGCAACTTGAACCTAAACCCTAAACCTAAAGCTCCAATCCCCTTTCTTCAAGAGCGCCTTGCTTGAAGTACTTGCCCTGCTCCATTAGCGCTTCCTGCACGGCAAAATGGCAGAGATGCACTGCTCGTTTTCGGGTTTGGGGCCGAGGCATGTTTTTGTTGTTTAAGGGCCCTTTTCTTTCCGTCTGCTCCAGCGCAAGCCTCTTTTGAGGGTTTAGGCTTTAGGGTTCAGGGTTTAACTACAACCCTACCCTAAACCCAAAGCCCCGAACAACTAAACTCTACTCCTAAACCCTAAACCCTATAAAGCTTAAGTGAAGCTCTGAGAAGCGATGGAGCCTCTACAAATTACAAATCTACCGAACTCCAACCGATACGCAGGCCCCCTGCCACGGAAATCCTACTGATCCCAATCAGAACCCTGAATCCTGAAGTTCTACTGAACTTTCTCAGAATCCTACACTGCTGGCCTTGCACTCTCCAGGAACTGTAACCGCAAAACGACAAATCTCAAACCTACTGCGCACAGCCCAAACCCTGCAAAACCTTAAAAAATAAATCAAAACTCATGTAGGGGCCTTGATAATTACAATAGGGTTCGTGGTATACTGCCCTGCAAACGTACTCAGGAACCCTACAGAATAGCCCCAAATAGTTCTGAAGGCGCCTGGATACCATAAACCTTGTGCTCGCAAAAATTAAGGCCCAAACACCCTGAACCGGTCCTAGACCCTGCACCCTAAACATCCCTAAACCCCAAAACAAACCCTAAACCCGGTTCCTTAATGTTTCGTTAAACCCTCAACCACTTTCCCGCCAGCCTTTTCACCACTCACCGACGGCCCGGCGGGCGCTGATTGTCCGCCTCCACCCTGCGCCTGGCAGTAAGTTTGCATGCTTTGGGTTTTAGGGCCTGGGGTTTAGATGCTTTGGCGGTCAGGACTTAGTGTTGGGAGCTTGTGTCTGGGGTCTAGGGGCATGTATTTAGGGTTTAGGGCTTAGGAGTTCAGGGTTGGCTAGAGGTTTTTCGTGTCCGCGCGATAACAAAGGTTCCCTTCAAGTCAGAGTTTGACGTGATGGGGTCGCCACTACAGGCTTTTTGCTTCCCTTTGTTGCGCGTTTGGGCCTGCATGGGTTTAGGCTACAGTGGTGCATATAGATGGGTTTGTAAGGTGTTCTGCTCGGGTTCGTGTCACCATACAGCCCAAATAGTGAGAGTAGGGTTGCTATGAGTAAAAACTATTACTACTATATTCCTGTCTGTCCTATTATATACTATTGCTAAATATACCATGATTATATTCCTGTATGTTACTATTAAAAGTCTATAATAGGGCTTCGATTAAGGGCCTTATACACATTTATATACTACAAATCTTATTCAACCATGGCTCTTGAGCGGGAGCGGCATCCTACGCTCTAGAACCCTGAAGCCCGAACGTTGAGACGTTCGCTGAGTATCTCACCCACTACCTAATCCTTCAGACCTCTATGTTGCCGCGAACCTAACCCTAAACCCTTCACTGCATCCAAGCACCTGCTGCACGACTTCTGGAGGGAGCCGCATGAACTCCTGATGAGATGGAGGAGACTTACGGGAATGTGGGAACCCCCTATCGGGAGTTTCCGAAATTGAGGGTACCTTAGGGTTCCTTTAAGGTTACTATAAAGGTGCTATAAGGGTTCCTTCAGAGGGTCTATAAGCGTTCAGAGTTTCCGAAAATTAAAGGTACTTTATTTCGGGGTCCTTGTAATAAGGATCCTACTATTTAACGTACCATATTAAGGTCCTCTGTTTTGAAGCAATAGGACAATTAAAAACTCCAAGTTCGAAACACCAAGTGTCGCTGGGGAAAAACAAAAACACCACAAATCCCAGGCCGCTAACCGACAACTCACAAACTCACAAACCCGGCTTCGGACCACACGAGGTGAAGAAATAAAACTCGTAACAACGTTATCGAGACATGTTTAAATCGCCATGGTCATTTATGAATCTGGCGTTTTCCGCGCTTTGGAGTTTTAAGGTGTTGTGGGTTTGCACAGGTTTTGGTGGTTCTAGTTTGAGGGGGCCATAGTGGTTATCAAAATCTGAAAAACGATCTGAAGAACAAGATTGATAATGATACCTGTAGAAATATGCATGGTCCGACTATAGCAAGAGCCATGACAGCAGCAGTATTGGCGATAAAACCACAGGCTTTTGCGCCGAATACTACGATACGTGACTATTACAAGTCTAGACCTCAGAGTAACCTAGGAATATGAAGGGTGCCCTTTTTGGTTTAAAGGGGGTTATAAGGGAAACTGAAGCCTGAAAAAGGGAATAAGGGCTTACTCTGGGCCCTAGAAATAGAACCCTAAACTCTGAACCCTGGATCTGAAACCGTTTAAACCCTAAGTGCTCAACTTCAACTGGAGCACTCAAGCCCAAGAAAACCCAAATGAAAACGACAACAAAAACACAGTCTAGAAACGCTGAAAGCCCCACATTAAAGACAGAGTCAAGCAACAAAACTTGGCACAAAATTGAAAAATTAGTTAAACTCGAAAATATACCCCTAAACTCTAAACTTTGAAATGAAAAATCCACGGGCCTGGAAGCAGAACTCCGAACCGTAGGGCTGGCCCGTGAGGTCCGCCAGCAGGGCGTTGGTGCGCCGGCAGATGCGGGTGTCGAAGTAGGCATACCTCGGGGGTTATGGGGGCGGGGGTGGTTATGGGGGTCGGCACACTAGGGTTGAGGGTGTTTAAGGGGTGTCGGTTTTAATAAGGTTGGGTGTCGACCTTGGGTGTCTAACGTAGGGGCCTTAACTTGTTAGAATAAGGTTGGGGGTGGTTGGGAGTTTAGGGTTTAAGGGTTAGGGTTTAGGGCTTTGGTGTTTTGGGCCTTGGGTGTCGCCCCAGACTCGACTCTACGAACTGATTGCCGCTGTCACCACTCCCCACTCCCCGACCAGCAGGAATGTGCGTCGTCGCAGTCGGTGGCGGGGCTCGCGTCAGGTAGGCATCAAGGCGTCCTGTCGCCGCCGAGTCGACGCAAAGGTCTCGCGTTCAGAAAGTTGCGTTCTGGGAGGTCGGGCGGACGTTTCGTGCAGGCGGCCCTTTTTGTTGCTGTAATGCTGTTGCCGTGTTCTGTGGCTGCTGCTCGGTGATCGTCAGTCGGACGTCGACGTGCGAGCTTCTTCTTCTTCTCGAACAGGCTGAGCTGCTGTTGCTCGGATTCTGGCCGCCCTTTGCAATCGAGGCTGCTAGTTCGTTCCTCTCACCCGGTGTTCGTGTGAGAGGAGCTTAAGCCCACGCACCACGACAAGGCCAGCGTCGTGGCTTGGGAAGGATCCTTCCTTCCCCTTAAGCTCAGAGCTTAAGGGGCTTGGCTCCAGGCGTGCAAATGGCTCTGTCCATTTGACCTCTCGCTCGATAGGCCCTGGAGCTGTTCCCCACCCAGAGAGCTATTCTGTTGGTCGGTGTTTTATGTTTTGGGCTTTGTCCAGTTCCTTGTGCTTCTATCTCTCTCTCTCCCTCTCTCTATCTCTCTCTCTCTCTCTCTATTGCTCTCTCTCTCTCTCTCTCTCTCTCTGTCACTGTCATGCTGCTATGGTTTCTCCCGCTGGATCCTGGTCCTATTGATGCTGCATCGCTCCCGAGTCTTTTGGCGCATCGCTTGCAGCGTGTGCCCGTCGCTATATTCACTAAGCATCCGACGCCCATGGCGCACGACTGGCACTCAGTGCAGACGTAACTCAGGCCCCATGTTCTGAGCAGCGGAGAGGTCCTCGTCGCTGAGGTCGGTTTAAAACCCCGACGACCTCGACAGGCGAGTGGTAGTGAGTGCGGGACACGACTCAGCCGGTGTTTTAATTTGAAACGCTGCGCGTCGTCCGCCTCGGCCCGGCTGTACGCGCATGCGGCGAGTGGCCACTATCTGCAGCAAGCTCTTGTAGGAAAAAAGTAACAGTTGGAATCGCACTTATAGTAAAAGTAATGTTCATAGCGACACGAAGCTAATGTACCCAAGACAAGGTCTCAACTACTAGGCACCAGGCACTGAATTTGCTTAATGCACCGCTTAAAAGGATGGACATGGGCTGGCTGAACTTGCTTACTGCACCACTCGGCTAGATGCAAATGCCAACCGAATTTGCTTAATGCACCAAGGAAAAGGTCTCAACTACTATGAACCAAGAACTGAATTTGCTTAATGCACCGCTCAAATGGATGGAAATGGCAACCGAATTTGCTTAATGCACCAAAAAAAGCTGCTGCTGCTGCTGCTGCTGCTGGTGCTGCTGCTGCTGCTGCTGCTGCTGCTGCTGCTGCTGCTGCTACTACTACTACTACTACTACTACTACTACTACTACTACTACTACTACTACTACTACTACTACTACTACTACTACCCCCACCACCACTGTGGCTATTCTCATGCCGATTACCTACTACCTTTACTACTGCTACTAACATCACAAATGCTACCACAAACGCCTTTCGAAGCGACGCTCTGTTTAAATCTGCACATGATACGTGTATGCTCTCACTGCCCGCCGTGCGCCACGAACCGCCATTTCATGCTTGCCCCACGACTTGAACATATGATTCGTCGAAAATCAGCAGCTTGCCTTCGCCGTTGTCGTCTATGGCAACTTGGCAATTGAAAACCGCCACACGCTGGCCCGCTTGAAACCCCCCGGCGTTGTCGCCAACAGCCGTCGCGTTGAGCTTCACGTCGTCGTCGCCCTTCAAAACGAAATGGCACATGGGTTTGCCAGAACTGGCACGCTTCATCTCGGAAAGTTCGAGCACAACTCCGCAAACGGATGCCTGCCCCGGCTCGGGCGTTTGAAACACCTCGAGGCGAGTTTCGAAAAGATTGAAATCCGACGCGAATTCCAAACTCCCGGCACTCAGCTTCTCCAGTTCGCTCCCAGCCGTGCTGTGGATGCCGCGCAGAAGAGTCCACTCTTTTCCGCGAGCTTTCTGGACACGAAACTTTTTCAGCCCAACCCGGCCAAACATTTCTGTCTCACTTTCATCTGCCGCCGATACAATCTCGCCCAGGCGCTCGCGTGCGATTTCTGCGGTTTTCCGCCAGAAAGACGCTAGAACAAACCCCGATGCATCTGCCAAAATCGCTGAGGTAACCTGCAGCCCCCGCCCGACCTGGCGCACCGACTGATCGACCCACAACACACTGCGCGTGGTGAGGTTCACTAACGTATTCTCCGGAAGCCTGTGAAGGTCCGACACCGCGTTCACATCTATTACCTCCAGCTCGGCTGCTTCTTCCTCGACCACCACTTCGGCGGCACGGCGCCGCTTTGTAGGTGACAGCTTCGGCGCGGCTTTCCCTGCCCCAGCTGCCTTTCCTTCCCCAACCATGACAACTACCTGCTACCACTCTACTACCACCGCTCCCAACAAATCTTCGAGCCGCTGAACAGAATGATTTCCCAAATAACCATTAACATCTGCAAGCTTGCTCCTACGCGAAACCGAGGCAGTCTGCTTCCTTGGCGTTTGTGGCACATCTGTCCTCTCGCTGAAACTGTACAATGTTTCACATGCGATGCGATCTTCACTCCGCCGCACTGCGATAATAACAAATTCTCCGTTTCGCATGCTCTACACTTGTATGTCATCACCCTACTCAAATTGTGTGCGGCTGTGAGTCTCACCCTATGCCTCGTCCAACTGCTACACTTGTAGGGGGGGGGGGGGCAGTGGCCCCGATTTTGGTGTGGGGTCACCGGGGAGGGATTAAGAGGTGGGGAATAGAGGGAATCCGAATAGGAACCTCTGACCGCTTCGGCCGGGGCCGAGGCGAATAAGCCGACAGGCTGCTGACGTCTTCGTCCGATGCACTCTCCTCGAGTTCCTCCGGATCCAACTTTAGCATGCGAATGGCTTCAGTTTGGGTCTTCAGGGGCCAGTTTGAAGCTGCTGAAGTGGACGAGTAGCAGCCATTCACTGAGGACAAAGACTGGCTTTCGGAGCTCGCGGATGGTCTTCGAGCCGGGGTTCTGTGATGTGTTTGTCGTGCGGGATTGCATCTTTCTAGATAGCTGAATGCAGTCAGGTTTCTTGCCACCGACGCTGGCGCCTCGCCGTTGATCAGCCCAAAAAACCATTCAGGCTGAAATGGTTGTGCCGCATCAGCAGCTCGCAGAGAGCAAAGAGAGCACGGCATGCTTTGGCAGCCGGAGCATGCATGCATTCTGTGCCTTCAGCTTCAGGACCGTGTAGCCAGGCGGAACCTGTGGCACATGCGTTGATGCATCTCGTGGTGTAGACTGTTCAAGTCGCAGGCCTTGTAGCAGTGGGCACGACGAACACTGCTGCAGTAGACGGTGGTCCAGATCCATCGCCTTCTGACAGTCCGATCCACGCAACGCATGTACTAGCTATTTACGCTGTTCGTGCCTTCGATGGTTCCGTTTGGCGAACTTGCCAAGCACCATGACTGCAATCTATGTGTCAAGACTCGCGTAATTTGTGGACTTGGTGCTGCTCGATGACTGTCTCTGTCTGTGATTCCGTGTGCTGGCTGCTGACAGTCACCTGCTAACATGCGAAGCTTGAACGCAGAACGCTGCTGTTGTACCTCGATTGGTCAACCTACGCCTTGCCCTCACTATTGCGAAACCAGCCGTGCCCTCGTTGTCTTATGGTGGTGCTCAAGACTCAAGCCCGTGCCATCCTCCATCTGAAAAGATTATTTTGGGGTATAGATAACGGTTCAACAACAGGCACGGGAAAGCAAGGTGTTGGCAGTGGCGTTGCCTTTGATGTAGGCCAATCCTTGAGATCCTCCGCTTTGGCGACAGCACCACGGAGGGTGAGGCATCTGTCTGACTCCCTTTGTCGTTGCCATTGCTGGCCGACACCCAATCGGACGACAACCCCGATTCGCTTGCGCGTGGGTAGGGCTATGGTCGTTCGCGTCGCGTGAGCTCCCATTAGATGCCTCCCCGTTTTTCCTCGGATCTACTCTTTCCAGCAAGTCTCTCAAGCATGCCCGTTGGGCGTTGTCCCTGCACAGCCGGCATCGGTTGCTGTGTTCCCTTTACGGTAGACTGGAAAGCTTCGCATGCGGTACTAGAGGTGTTTGGAACTTTTGGTTGGGGTTCTCGGGGGCCTCCTCGACACTGGGTTTCAAGCATGCAAGCTCCAGTGCAAGGATCTTCTAATCCACAGTGCCCCCGTTCATTGTGTTCTCACCCGAATGTAGGTGGATCGATGGTTTGGGGAGGCCTGCCGCTAGCAAAGCATTCATGATGTCCTTCAATGTCCCAGCCTTGGATGAAAACTGCTGAACACATGTTGGCAGGGACTTGCCAACTTTGGCACGCAACAGTACCATGGAAGTCTCAGTGAGCTTGTAAGGGTAGACAGCACCGGCGGCAGTGGACATCAGCTCTGAAGCCTGACGGCCCGTCTTGAAGAAGCCATGAACCACTGAGCCCCTTCAAGGATGCAGTCTGCGAGGCCTCTGACGCACAAGTCACCACTCGAATGTCTAGGAGGTGCTTAGGGTTATACTTCTGGGATATAGTATAGTTTAACGTAGTGCTTAGGGTGTCGACGTAAGCGTAGCTCGCGGTGTCTATCGGCCGGCTAAGGGGTGGAACCGTAGAGTTTAGAGCGTTTAGGGGAATTCGAGGTTGTAAGTAAAGCTTGATGTCGAAGTAGCGGGACCCAGCAAGTAGGCAAGGTACCTATAGTTATAGTAGGCGTACCTTGGCCGTCTATGGGGTGGTTAGGGGGTTGGGGGTTGAGGGTCGCGGCTTTTGGGGCTTGGTGGGGTTTCCGGGTTTGGGGCTTGGAGTTGTTATTTATCTATCTCTCTCTCTCTCTCTCGCGGGGTTTGGGGTATAGTTCAGGGCTTCAGTCCTACATCCGGGTTGAAAGTATAGCTTGGGGCTCATGGTGCCGAAGTGGGCGTACCTTTGAAGGCTCCCTATTACGGCCAATTCAAGCTTTCGGGGATGTTGTCTATGGGATTTAGGGATTCAAGGTTTAAGGGTTAGGGTTAAGTAAGCATACCTTGGGGTGTTTATGGGCTGGTTAGGGATTTGGGGGGGGGTGTAAAGAAAAACTGAGGCTTTGGGGCTCAGGGCGCCCCCTTAAAGCACCTAGGGCTCAGGGCCTAGGGTACGCATGTTTAGGTCTTAGAGTTTTTGGGTATCTATTGTTTGGGGTTTATGGCTTGGAAGATTGCCTACGTCTACGTTTAGGGAGGATGTTGCAGCGGGTTTGGGGCAGCCCTTTGTGGGGGGTCAGTGGGCTTTGTCGGGGTTTCTCGCGCCGTAAAAGGTGTTTGCAACTCTAGGTTTGGGTCGTACTTAGTTTTCAAGCCTTTAGCTTAACACCCCAAATCCCAACCCCCGAAGCCCCAAAAGGGAGCCCCAAAGCTTCCACCAAGAAGAAGCTAGACCCAAGAGCCCTACAGAATGAACGTAGACAACCTATACTCTGAGCCCTAGACACAGAACAGCAGAACCCTACACCTTGGATACTGCCCCCATACAGTAACAGTCTATAATAGGGCTACCATTAAGGGCCTAATATATCTATACTATGAATATTATCCAACTGTTACTGAGTGGGGGCAGTATCCAACCTACACCTTTCCGAAAGCCCCGATTCGCCGGGCGACACCCAGGGTGCTCTCCACGTTCCTGGCGTCCGAAGGCAGACTCTACCGTACTGGATTTTGGCTTTAGGCAACAGATTGAAGTTACCCCTAAACCCTAAACCCCGAAATCCTAAACCCTGAACCATAAGGAGTTGTAGGAGTGTGATGGAACCTTACAGGGCTTTCTGGCGGCTCTGCAACACTGAACCTCCTTTTGCCCTGAGCTCTGATTGAACCTCTGATGCGATCTGTCCCCGCTTCTCAGACATGCTAAGAGCGGTTCGCTGCAGTGACCGCGGGGTTCAAGCTTGCACACAATGGCGAAGATTCGAACAAGGCCCTTTGCTCGCAGGGGCCTCCGTCGCCCTCCATTGACAATACCTTCGTGGTGAAGTACTTCAATACGTCGAGGTTTGGCTGCTCGTCGTCAGCAGCCTACGGCTGGACCTTCGAGAATCACCTCGCGATGTGACGGCCTCCAGGACTTGCCTTGACGCACCTGGGTTATTGCTGTCACTATTGACGTCACCCGTGCTCCCACCGCCGTCAATTCCCAGGAAAGTGTCGTAGAGACCCCGGGGCGAAAGCACACGGGCATGAACGTTTAATATAGGGGTCTCAGTAATTATGATAGGGTTTTGGGGCCCATTCTACTATAGTTAAAGAGGCACCCCCAAAATAGTATAGGTAATTATTAAGGCCCGTATATTAGGCAGCCCTCTCCCTGGGCAAGGGCTATGGAGGCTGCCCCTGCATGCTTGAGATGCCACATGTCGTGCTGGTCCACAGGAAATCGCAGGCCACTGTCCCCGAGGAATCTGCTTCAGGGGAGAGCAAGCCAGATCCACCCTAAACCCTAAACCCTAACCCTAGTTTGCAGCCTTGTCAGCCGGTGCAAGAAACGATGCAAGCCTGTACAAACCGCCTAGAATCCCCTTTTCACAAACCCTAAACTCTGAACCCTAAACCCTAAACCCATCTATACCCAGAGACTCCAAAATCTCTTAATTAAAGGAGTATTCCTTAATATTAGGGATCCTACCACAATTTGAATATTCCTTAATTAACGGATTGAGCAACCGTGCCTTCAACAACCCCATAGTCCCAAAGCCGTCGCCTGTGAAGGGGCACTGCGAGACCTTCGAGAGGATGGCATCCGCATCCTTCGGTTTAGGGCTTTTCTGTCTGGTTCTTAGTAGGGGATGGGGAATGGATTAGGGAGAATATTTTTGGTGATGATATAGGGACTATTATAGGGATCCATTCCCGCATTCCCTATTAAGAACCAGATTGTTTTGGTTTAGCGCGTTTGGGGTTTAGGGTTGGTTTAGGGTCGAGGGTTTAGGGTTTAGCGTTTTGGCTAAACAGGCTTTTAGAGTTTAGAGGTTTTTAGGGGTTTTGTTGATGGCTTTTGGGGGTTTACGGTTTTCAGGGTTTAGGGTTTGGGGGTTTACTGGATATCGAGTTTAGGGTTTAGGGCTTTGGGGGTTTACTGGATATCGAGTTTAGGGTTTAGGGCTTTGGGGGTTTCAGGTCTTTCAGATTGTTGGGGCGGCGTTTAAGGTTTGATGTTTGTTGCTGCTTAAAGACTTTTTCGAGCTTGGGGTTCAGGTTTCAGAGGGTTTAAGGCCGGTCAATGTGTTGGTGTGTTTAAGGCTTTAGGAGTGCTAACGGTTTTAGAGGCGCTAAGGATTTAAGGATCTCAGGGGTGTTCAGGGTTTGAGGGGTAGTATGGCCATCATGGAACTAAACAGCTTATGTTCGTTACTTATGGGAGTTGGTGCTTATCGTATGACTTAGCAGACCAGTAAGATTTGATTTTTGATGATCTAGGGCCCCCCAGAAGTACCTGGATGTAGAAATTCAGCCGTTTCATCTTACGGTCTCTCGGTTAATTAGGGGATATTGGGCCATGGCGGTGACTTCGGGTTCAGACCTTCGAAACGCTCGCGCGACTGAGCAAGTAGGTTCAAGACGAGGTTTCAAAAAAATCTCGCAAATAAATCTACTCCGCACGCCGCGAGCATAATTTCGTCAGAGCTAGCTGGGTGGGTTCCGTGCGGTCTCACGCACACCCGGCTCCGATGCGGCCTTTGCCTGGCGCTTCGGAACCCGCTTCTTCTTCGCCATCGCCTTCGGCAATGGAGGGACCGCCGGCAAGGGGTAGGCGCCGCCATACGCGATCGCGATCTCCTTGTTCTTCGAGATCTGCTTCGTGGTTTTCAACACCACACAGGTTTATCCAACGCCTTGGAAGGACAGACACCGTCCTGGAACGCCAAACCCATTGAGGTTGGATGCAGCTTCGTGGGATGCCATCAAACAATCGTGGGAATTCAAAACCTCAGACCTTGAAAATTGAAGCCTTGAAGTCGCAACTTGAAAACCCTGAATTCCTCAAGCTCCGAATCTTAAACCCCAAACCCTGAAGGTCAAAGGGTAAAAGGAGGGACCCCTAATAAGGACCCCTAGGCATATATCCATAATATAACCATTATATACCCATTATATAGCCCATTATAGGGTAGGGATCCCCATTAAGGGTCCCTCCTTTTCCCCTTTGAGAAGGCCTTGAGCGAAACCCTAAGCACTAAAACCGAAGTCTCGTCTCCTCCCCTGAACGATGTGCTGCGACATTCGGCAATTACTGCAGGTTGGGCTTGGGGAGACTAGGATTTGGGGGGTTTAGGGTTTAGGGTTTGGGATTCTGTTGGGTGCAGTGGCCTGTTCGGCTGCAGATTTAGGGCAGTGAGCAAGTGACCTGAAGCTTATCTATTTGACGATTCATCTGTTTCATGGAGCCCATAATACTCTGTGTATGCATATGAATTTCCATACATGTGCTATGTGCACATGTACATGTTCATGTACATGCATACTTCTATGGTACATACATATACATATGCATATATATATATATATGTATATATGTACATACATACAATCCCGGCCGCCACACCCCTCACCCCACGACTGGATCCTCTACATGCCAAGACTGTTGAGTGTAGGTTAATATGCACCGGTTAGGTTTTGAAATCATCTGGCCTCTTTCCGGATCTTGTGCGAGACTTTCCCGGTGCCAGACTGGATGTTCATCTCCTTGATGCCGTTCCTGTCTAGAGTCCAGGGTTTAGGGCTTGGGGTTTGGAGTTTGTAGGGTTGTTGCTTAGGGTTCCCTAAGCCCTAAACCCTAAACCTCGATATGCCTGGGTCCTGTAGTATTAAGGATCCGAGTATTCGCTGCAAGTTCCCATGATTCGGGTTGAAGGTTTACGTTTAGGCACGGAAGCCTTTGTATTATGATCAGAACTCGGCCCCTAATTTCAGTCGTTTTCCTTCAGAAACTCAAGCTGAGGACTCAATTCTACAAGCCCGAGAAAGCTGAAATCCTACACCCTGCCCCTGCACTTTAAAATCTTCACACTGAACCCATGACCGACGCACAAAGCCGAAGCTCGAAACCCTAAGCCCAAAAACAACAGTTCCCAAGCCTAAACACGTTGAGACCAGAAACACACCGACAAAGAACCTAAACGACCCTATCAAGCAAACAGCCCCGAACCCCAAGAACCAGAAACCCAACAAAACCGACAAAACCGCCTGTAAAACCCCTTTTAAAACGCAGTAGGGCCGAGTAGGGATCCAATTACAATTCAAGGGAGATTCCTTAACTCTTATAGTACCCTTCTAGAAACCTGTTCAGAACCACCCTGAACCCTACACCCTAAACCAAAGATTCTAAGAAACCCTTTAAGGGCCATTCCTTAGCTCATGGGTTTTGGAGCCTAACCCCTAAACCCTGAACCCTAAACCCTAAACCCTAAACCCGGAAAAGGACCTGTCGAAAGACGGAACGAAGCCACCCAGGGCGAAGGGGTCAGCCATCCTGGCAGCTCTTTGCAGTTTAGGGTGTTTAGGTTTTGTTCTGAAAGGGCCTCTTTCTATTCCGCAGGTGGTAGGGTGTTTGGGTTTTAGGGTTTGGGGTTCAGGGATCAGAGTTTAAGAGCTTAAGGGTTTTGGGTTTAAGTTTTAGGGTTTGGAGTTTAGGGATCAGAGTTGAAGGGCTTAGGGTGTTTAGGCTTCAGGGCTTGGGGTCTAGGGATCAGAGTTTAAGGGTTCAGGTTGTTTAGGTTTCAGGGTTTGGGGTCTAGGGATCAGAGTTTTAGGGCTTAGGGTGTTTAGGTTTCAGGGCTTAGGCTTAGGGTTTAGGTTCTACGGTTTGGGGCTTAGGAGACCAGCAGGATTCACTTCAGGGTGGTCTTAATCATTCAGGGTTTCAGGGTTAACTTGGGAGCTCTCATTTATGGGCCTTAACAGAAGGGCCTTCATGATCAGGGTAAGGTTCTGGGCTTTACTGTAGAAACATGTATCCCCTGTTCCCAAAACCCTAAACTCTGAAGGGATACCAATATAAAGGTACTCGAAATTCAGGGCGTTGGAGCACAGAGGTTGAGGCCTTTTGGTGTCTTTCGGTCATTTGGGCTTGGATGTGGGTTCAGGTCTTTAGGGCATTCGGTCTGTCTGGCTTTCTGGCTTTGGGACTTGGGCTTCAGGGCTGTATGGCTTTATGGCTTCAGGGCTTCAGGGCTTTAGGACTTTAGGGCTTTAGGGCTTTAGGGTTTAAGGGCTTATAGTCTGTGGCATCTCGCCTTTTTTCGGTGTGCGGTCTCTACGCAAGCAGCCACCAGTGGATCCGACTGCTGTGTTACGTAGGTCCACGCAGTGAGCAGTGGAGGCCACATCTTCGAGGCGATCGGAATTGGGATCGCGAATTTCTCAGATTCCTGGGGCGATGCCGCAAACCTCCAGCAGCCCATGCCGCTTCGCGCCAGGGCCAGGATGTCGTAGCCCCAGAAATGTAGCTGCGGGGGAGGCGGGAGCGGGGCAAAGACAGGCACCGGTTCAACCGCCGATTGTGCCGTTGCTTGATCCGCTTTTTTATGGAAGCCCTATAATATTTAGGGCTTTTTTTTCCCTTCGGCCTCGTCCGAAGCTCACACAGCTAAGAGTTTCCTGAGGCTCATCGCCCGAAGGCATGCCCGTTCTGCTCGGGCAATCACCGATTGGACCGCTCTGTCCTTCACGGTCGGAATTGGGGGACTTACAGTAAGTAGGTAATACATAGGATCCGAAAAGGGCTAGGGTACTCAATATTACTCCATAAAGTTGCTCTTACTGAGTCCCTGTACAAAGACCACCCTACAGAACCCCTATGCACAAGTTTAGGGTTTAGGAGAAGAAATGAGAAGAATAGGATCCGTTCCCAAGAAACCCGCAATGAATCAGAAGCATCTTAATCAAGTGCCCGCCTTAGACCCTCCAAACCCCTTAACGCCTCCCCCAAACCCTAAACCCCTAAACCCGTTAAGTTCTGCCAGAAGTGCAGCTTCCGCGTGTCGTCGCTTGCGTTGCTCATCGCGCCGCGACTCGCGAGCGTTCCGCCGGACCTCGGACGGACGGCCGCCGAGGCAGTTCATGAGTTCTGTGCCCACACGCAATGTGGCATTAAATTGCTTGGAGACGCATAAACCCTGAACCCTAAGCCAAAAAGTGCAGCAAAGGAAAGCCATGGGATCCGCCTCCATACTGCTAGACGAGCTTGGCGATGGAGCCAACACTGGCTTAGGGCTATACCTTCCAAAACCCCTGAGTTGAGAAACATAGCTTAAATTATAGTAAGGTCTTAAATATGATTTAAGGTATGTTCCTTAATTCAGGGTTTTGGAGTCTCTGGCTACGTTGCCTTGTGGCTTCAGGGCTTTTGGATTTCATGGTTTCGGGTTTTGGGGGTCGGGTGCGTTCAAAATTAAGGGGAGCTCGTATGGGTGGTTCTCTAAATTAGGGTCCCTTTAGGTCCCCAAAATAATACGGCACCTTATATAAAAAGGATCCAGAGAACTACCTACATAATCGAATCCTCGCTCTAAAAAGATCCCTTAGCCAGGCCTCCCTACTTAAAGGATCAGAGGATAACCGTACTTACTAAGCTCTAAGTAGACCCTAAACCCTAAACCCCATAGATCCCTTTAAGGAACCCTATAGATCCCTTTAAGGAGCCCTTTAAGGAATGCTACTAAGTCCCATGATCCTCTAAGTACCTGTGCAAGAAGCACAACCTTCCATTGATTCGGCTCTTGCTCTGAGGGTCGGTGGACTTACCCAGAGAGCCCAATACCCCTTAATTAAGGAATATGGCTTAAATCACAATATGAAGCCCTATATAATTTAGGCCATATTCCTTAATTAAGGGGTATTGGGCTCTCTGGGTAGCATGTAGTGATTATTCTAGAGTTACACTGGTTCAGGGTTTAGGGTTTAAAAGGATCAAAGCCCCAAATAAGAATACTTAAGGTTACTGTTAACTCTACTTATTACCGACTTGCCACGCCTCCCCGACCTTCCAAGCGAGTGCTCTCAGGGCGATGAGAATACGGGCCTTTACCATTCGACTACTTGGAGGGTCATGGGTCTTTGTAAGGAGGGTTAGAAGTACCTTGATTCGGGTTATATAAGTAGTATAACTATAATTACCTTATCTATGACCCTACTTACTAAGTCCCATGATCCTCGAATCGACCCTGAACCCTAAACCCTATAGATCCCTTTAAGAAACCCTATAGATCCCTTTAAGGAACCCTTTCAGGAACCCTACTGACTAAGTAGGAGGGTTTTGCCGAAAAAAATACACTCACAACAGGTGCTAAGCTGGCAAGTGCGACGCAATACAGGGGCCTCAATAGTTAGAATAGCGTTCCTTTAAAGGGTTCTATAAGGGATCTACTGCAGGGTTCTATGATATAGGGGCCTTACTAATTAGAATAGGGCTTTGGTGCACATTCTGCTGTAGCTATAGTAAGAAACCCCCAAAATGGTGCACTTAATCATTTATGCCCCTATAGTATTCCCCTTCAAGGCCTTGGACACTTGCTGAATTCTTAAACCTCACGTAGGATCGAGGGCCCTGACGCTCCGGCAACGCTGCCACCACCGATGGCATAGACGATGGACTCAGCGGGCGTAACCCTGAAACATAGATCCTAGCATAGGGGCCTAGATAATTGCGAATACTATTATGGGGGTTCCTTATTAGTATAGTAGAATGGGCCCAAAACCGTATTCTGATGACTAAGGCCCCTTTTTTTAAAGCATTTCGGTATGGGCCTTCTGCCGGTTACCCTTGAACTCTCCGGCCTTAGATCCTAAGTGGCAACCCAAAGTCGCGAAGGCCTGAAACCCTTAAAGCCTGAAGCCGTAATCTAAGGGCCTTGAAAATTAGAATAGGGTTCCTTTAAAGGCTTCCTTAAAGGGGCCTATAAGGGATCTATAAAAGCCTGAAGCCGTAAACAAAAGGGACCTTAAGAATCAGAATAGGGTCCCTTTAAAGGGTTCCTTTTAAAGGGTTCTTTAAGGGTTACTATAAGGGTTACTATGAGGGTTTAGAATAGGGGCGAAAACCTCCTCGCACGTCTGTGCTCTGAAGCTCCGTCTGTCAAGCTAGGCATAAAGTGACAGGTCGTGGCCACAAAGTTGGAGGAGTTTGGCGCTTAGGGGCGTGGAGGTTCATCTTTATGGAGCACAGACAGAGAGAGAAAGAGAGAAGGGAGAGAGAAAGAGATATAGAGAAAGAAAAAAGACTGAAAGAAAGAAAGAAAGACTGAAAGAAAGGAAAAAGAAAGACAGAATGAAAGAAAGAAACAAAGAAAGAATGACTGTTATTTTTCATCTATCTGGGTACTTACTTACTTCAGTTATTAATAAACAAATTAGTCAGTTCATTAAACAGCTATATATACACACACCTACATACATATGTACATACCTACATAATCCTACATACACGTACAGATAATCTGATGGCATACGTAATTCTTGGAAGGTGTCCCGGATTTGATGTTTTAGATTTGAAGGGAATTCTTCAATGTAAATCCCTAGACACTAAAAACACTACACCCCTACCCTGAACCCAAAACTCTAAATGTGTAATTCTCCAAATTATGGTCCTTTTTTTAAGACCCCGAAATACAAGGGATGCTAAAAGGAACCCAAATTAAGGGACCTACCCAAAGTGGTAACCTGTCAGCTTTAAACCTCAAACCCGAAGCCCTGACGCCGCAAACCCTTAAACCCTAAACCCGAAACCCTAAACCCGAAGATCTTACACGGCTGAAACCGAATCCCTGGGTCACTGCGATACAACGAATCTCAGGCTTAGGGCTAAGGGTTGAGAGCTATGAGACTTCAGGGCAGGCCCCACCGCTGCTTGGAGGTCACGGAACTTACTAAGCAGGGCTAAAAGTACCTGCGTTACGGTTATAAAAAGGGGTAAGTACAGTCTGTATGTATATGTGTATATATATATATACACATAGTTACCTTCTATAAACCTAATTAATGAGTCCCGCGCTCCTGTAAGGCAACATCGGCAACCAGGATGACAGCGGAAGGCCGTCTTTGACAACGAAACCGTCGAAGGTCTGACAATGGGCTCCAACCCTTAAGCAGACCCCAAAGTATCCTACTGAGGGCTTAGGGTTTAGGGATTAAGTATCCTACCCATCGAACCTTAACCCGAAACCTCCATCCGAAACCCTTAAACCCTAAACCCGAAACCCTAAACCCGAAACCTTCACCCTAACTAAACCCGAAAGCCAAAGCAAAGCTCTACCACTGCCAAACCCAAGACCGAACCTACATCCTATGCCCAAACTAACTAACCACTAGACCCTAGACCCCATACCCAAACCCCAAACCCTAAAACCTAAACCCTCGACCCCTAACCCTAAACCCTTATACCCTTATACCCTAAACCCTAAACCCCTGAACCCTAAACACTAAACCCTGAACCCTTATACACTTAAACCCTAACCCTGAACCCTCAACCCTGAAACCCTTGTACCCTTATACCCTAAACCCTCAACCCTCAACCCAAACCCTAAACCCCTAACCCTACACCCTTCTGCCCTAAACCCTAAAGCCCTGAAACCTCTTAGAGCTGCTGCCGCCGAAGCTCTCTGCGGAGTTCTTCACCATGCTCTTCCCTGCAGATAAGCTGCTGGATTTGGAACGCAGGGATCAGGGCCTAGGGTTTAGGGTCTAAGGGTTTAGGGTTTAGGGTTTGTGGTTTACAGTTTACATCAAAAGGCTACAAGCACGATTGTTGTGTTGCGGGGCCTGCTGTTGGTATCCACATGGTTGCAGGGTTTCAACTTCGGATGGCAGGGAACGCATAGGCCAGGGCATCGTTCTTTACGGTCTGTGGCGCTAAACACAAACCACCCTAAACCCCACACCGGGAAGCCAATAACCAAGTTTCAATTCTCTCCAACCCCTGATGCTACACTGCATCAAACTACCCCAATGGCCACGAAATCTGCTACTAAACCACCAACCCCAAACCTTAAACCCTAAACCCTAAGCCCTAAACCGCAAACCTCTAAACCCCAAACCCCTAAACCCGTAAACCCCAAGCCCTAAACCCCTAAACCCCAACACGGAGATCGAGCCCCTGAAACTCTCTGCGGTCTGTCTTACAGTTTTGGCGGGATTGGCTACAATATCAGGACACGTGCCACGTTTCTGTAGCAAATCTTTACGAAGGATCCGAAGATTGTAGGGTGCCCTATAATGCCCTTAGAGGAACGGCTAGGATTCGTGTCTCGGTGTTCTGCATTTGAGGCTCAGTGTTGGGGTTACCCAGACTTGCCAGAACCCCTTAACTAAGGAATATACTTACCGTAGATCAGATCCGGGTTCCAGTTATGATTCAAGACATCTTCCTACATTAAGGAGTTCTGGAGTTTGTGGGTACCGGGAAACTCTAGACAAGGCATCTTCTTCGACATGCGCCGCGTTCCTTAAGAGATGCTGAATCCAACTGGTAGCGGCCGCGGCCCTAGACCCTAAACCCAAGGGAAAAATCCACCTTTCACTACGAGCCTGTACCAGCGCTATGGAAAAGGACGCTGTGTGGGACTACCAAAAACGTCAACCGATAGGCGACATCAGGTCCCCAAAAGTACAAACCATAGGTTCCCACAGAGCGTTCTCTTCTGAAACCCAAAGCCCTAAACCCTAAAAAACCCCCACGGGGTCCTCTTCTGAAACCCAAAGCCCTAAACCCTAAAAACCCCCACGGGGTCCTCTTCTGAAACCCAAAGCCCTAGACCCTAAAAACCCTAAACCCTAAACCCTAAAATCCCAAACCCTGACCCAAAGCCCTAAACCCTAAAATCCCAAACCCTGACCCAAAGCCCTAAACCCTAAAAGCCCAAACCCTGACCCAAAGCCCTAAACCCCTAAAAGCCCAAACCCTGACCCGGAGCACGGCCTCAGCTTCTTGGCGCAGAGGAAGGTCAAGATGTCTGGGTAGCCCCCGGCGACCGCCGAACTCGGGATCAGGGTAGCCTGGCGGAGTGTTTCTGGGTTTTTTTGGTTTAGGGGTTTAGGGTTTAGACTTTGGGTTTAGGTTTTTTGTTTTTGAGCGCCTCTTTTCCCACTCGCAAGCTGAAGATCCCAGGTTGATACATGTCGATACAACGACTCCGACCCTGTTGAATCCGGCGGCATTGACGAAGTCGACCCTTGTGGCCTCTGTCCCCTTGCTTGCTCCCCCCCTCAATCGCCTTCTGTGCCCGGAACACCGCCCACATGTCAGACCCATGCAAGGATTCCAGAGTTTACAGTAGGGCTGAAGCCGCAAGGATCGCACTGCTTCAACAAACCCCTCAGCCCGAAACCCGCACCTTGAATCCTAAACTCAAAACACTAACCCGAAACCACTTGTAGGGCCCGACGCCCGGAACCAGGCTCGTGGCTTCAGGGCGTAGGGCTTTCCGTGCAGGGCGTTGAAGGATTGCTTGAGGCTTTTAGGGCCTTAAGGGGATCATTGGCTTCGAGGCTTTTAAATGCTATTGGGATTTAGGAATGAGGCTTTAAGTCTATAGGGGGGCTACACGCTCTGAATTCCTAACGGCCTCTGGGGCTTTTTAGGGTTTGGAGGGGTTTGACCATGGAGCAGCCTTGTTCTTGCGAGCTGATTCGTGCAGCGCTAGTGTCCGATGCGACCTGGGCGCACACATAGTATAGGGGACTTAATAATTAGACTAGGGTTTCGGGGCCCATTATACTATAATTAGAATCAATAAGGAACCAGCCCAAAACAGCATAGGTTATTACGCTCCGTGCCGACCCAGCGCCCAGACTTCATTCGGGCGGGGGAGAGAAGGGGGTTCTTCCCATAGAGCCCAATATCCTTAATTAAGGAATATGGCTTTAATCATAATATGAAGCCCTATATGATTTAAGCCATGTTCCTTAATTAAGGGGTATTGGGCTCTCTGGGTTCTCTTGTTCACGGGATGTTTCCCGTCGTTGACGCCCCAGTTGTGCGAATTTAAGAAGGCCCCTACACTAGGCGCTCATGAAAAGAGGCTTCTCTGAAAGGGTAAACCCGAAGCTCAATACAGCGACCTGATAATAAGGAACTCTGAAGAGTAATATTACTTGTTGTTCCAGAACCTATATAAAGGTTGAACTGTCGGTTTACGTTCAGGATACCTTGCTTTGCAACGATGTGAAGCTGGTTGGCCACCGTTCTCATTTGTCTTTGAGGCCAGCTGACCACCGTTCTCATTTGGTCCCTTCCGTCCGTCAGCAGCCACAAGGGGTGTTTACGGGTTCGGCTAAGGGCTTAAGGGTTGAAGGGTTTGGGTCTTTGGGGTTTAACTTTGAGGCCCTGAAACTTGAACCCCAAGACCATGCCAACAGCAGGAGGCTTCTGCAAGCGTGGCCAACCACAACAAGCACGGAACCCTGCTTTTGAACCAAAGTCAAATCTATTTGAGGGATGGCGGGGCTCTAAGCAAAAAATAGGGGACGGGATCTAAGAAGCTCCTTTGCAGGACATATTTGAATCGACCATACAAAACATTCGCTAAATCCGCTTAATCCGTTGATAGCAACCCATGGTCATCCAGGAGCCTGAAAAAAGGTTTTGGTGAGTATATTGTAACATAGATAGAGTGGGAAAATGATGAATTTTTTCAGGCTTCTGCCCCAAACCCTTACAACCCCTAAACCTAAACAAGAAACCAGTTTTGGGGCTTCCGGTTTGGGTCGAGTACTTCGGGGTTCTTCTTTAAGTGGAGCTATAATCAAGGCACTTCTCTAAATTAGGGTCCCTTCTTGGGTCCCAAAAATAGTAGGGCACTCTGAAACAAAAAAGGGATCCTAAAAAGGGCGCTAGTTTAGAGAGCCACCCTCAATTAGGGTAGAAGCCGAAGAAGTTGGAACATCATTACCCGCATGCCCTTAAGGTAACGCAAAGGGGAGCCCGGCACAACTCATCCGAAATTCTATATTCCAACTTTCTCGGAAACACTCCAGGGATCTACAAGGGGAGACTTGATCATTTGAATAGGGCTTGGGGGGCATGTTATACTCTAAGTATAATAAAGAGCTCAAACGAATGATATGACAATGTTATATTCTGCCTGGGTGGTTACAATGTGGAACCCTAAAGAATATTCTTATCAAGAGTTCTACTACTTGGAGGTCATGGGACTTTGCAAGTAGGGCTATCAGTGTGTTGACTGGGGCTATAAGTTGCTCTAAGTACAGTTACCATATGTATAACCCCTACTTACTAAGTCCCCTGATCCTCTAAGAAGAACCCTACAGAACCTTTTGAAATTGAAAATGTACAAAAACTGATAAGAGCCCTTAAAGGAACCCTTAACGGAATCTTTTACAACCCTAGTAGTTATGCTATTCCCTGGTCCGGGATGGTACGTTTTTGCTTTTTCTGAGCTTTGGGGGTTCCTTAAAGGGATCCTTTTAAAGGTATCTGTAATGGGATTTAGGGCTTTAGGATGTGGGCTTAGGGTATCGGGTCTCAGGACATAGGGTTTAGGGGTTTAGGGGCCCCGGGGTTTCAGGTTTTATAGTTTAGGAGATTAGGGTTCTTGCTTAGGGTTTAGGAGATTAGGGTTGCGGTTGAGGGTCCAGGCTTGCAGAACAAAGTATAGACATCAGTGCAAGTTCGAATTCCTTGGCCATCTTCGTTTTTACGTCCAGAGATACGACTCCAAGGTACCGGAGCTGAGGCTTTACGGGGGCCTCGAAGAAAGGACCTAGATTCAGTAAAAACAAAATAACAAGCCGAGATTTGATATTAAAGGACATACGGGGGGATGCTCCGTTGCTGGAGGTGTCGGCTTTCAGCCCTGAACTCTGAACTGTTTCATCAAGGGTGTGGGGTTTTAGAAGGCAATATGAATGGCTGCAAAGACCGGGGCCTTACAAGATTTGAATTTGAGGGCATATGTGACCCTAAACTCTAAACCCGAAATACTAAACCCTACCAGTAAACGCTCCCAGAGAGCCCAATACTCCTTGATCAGAAGATAGTTTAGATCAGAATATGAAGCCCTTTTCTATTTAAGCCATGTGTGCCTTAATTAAGGGGTATTGGGCTCTCTGGGCTAAACGCTAAACCCTTTCGGGCTTCAGATGCTGGGTGGCCATGGGATCTCACCGCTGACGTCGCAGTAGTCTGTGCCACAGCGGCAGCAGCAGTCTAGAAGGAGCTCGCCCTGCAAAGGGCTAGGTGTTTGGAGGGTTTGGGGTTTAGGGTTTGGGTTTGAAGGCTTGGGGCTGGGGTTTAGGGTTCAGGGTTTTAGGGTGTAGGGTTTCGGGTTTAAGGGTTTGGGGTAACCCATGTGGTGAAAACTTGGGCCTTACAAGTACCTATATGTAGGAACCACTTGCAGGCCTAAGTTTAAGGTTTTCGAAACGACAAAAAACCACGACCAAACGGGGCTCGCCCTGGCGAGGGCTTCGTGTTCCAAGCCTGAAAAACCCACGACTGCAGCCATGCCTGAGAGCGTGACGGTGACTTTGACTACGTCGATGATTGTGGTGATGCCGGTGATGGTAATCAAGAAGGAGGCTGACGAAGAGGAGGGAGAAGAGGAATAAGAAGATACAAGAAGAAGCAGCAGATGGTGATGATGATGATGACGACGAAGAAGAAGAAGGACGGGGCGACCGTGACGATGGTGGCGATGGCAGCGATGACGGCGATGGTGGCGATGGTGGTGATGGTGGTGATAGTGGTGATGGTGCTGATGGTGGTGATGGTGGTGATGGTGGTGATGGTAGTGATGGTAGTGAAGGCGTGGTGATGCTAGTTGTAGTGACGGTCACGACAGACAAGAGGATGATGAGGATTCTTACTCTGGGGATTAGCTTGATGCGAATCAGCCTTCATTATGGCTACGCTTTCCGAATCTGCATCGTTATCATGTTCTCATTACCCTCATTGCTGATTTTGCTGTTGCAGCCACGTACTCTGAGCCTTGTTGCTTCTAGCTGCCGTTCAAAAACAAACAACGGCAAGCAAGCAGTAGTGCCACTGGTGGTCGTCGTCGCTGTCGTCATCGCCGTCGTTGTAGGAGTAGGCAGGTGGTCGTGAATAACTAGTGTAGACTTGGCCGGTCTGCTACGAGGAACGAGTGATGAGCGTCCCCCGCAGGAACTCGTCGTCGTCGTCGCTGTCGATTTCATCCGCTGTTTTTTAGGAGCGCGGGATCACATTGAAGGATCCATAACTGAAAATAGGGGCTCCATAGGGTTCGATTGTTGCGAGGAAAATAGCAGCTACCGCTCTCTCAGGTGTCTGCAGGCTGCCGCGGTTTTCCCTGCTTAAGGGTTTAGGTCTGAACACCACCTTGCTTTCCAATCAGGGCTTTTGGTGGTTTTGGTCTGCGGCCCCCTACAGGCTGCAGGCATCTTGCTAAAGTCGTAGAGGTTTCCCTAGCTTCCTATTGGGTTTCGGGTTTCAAGTAGGTATATGGTTTAGGAGCTTAGGATGCTAGGTTCGCGGCTTGTCAACCTTTTTGAAAAGCCTTTACTCTCTGGCGAAGGGGAGGTTCGCAGTTCAGGCTGCTGGCTGGCAGTGTAATGTAACATAGGGGCCTTAAGACAGCTTTGGGTGTTATGATAAGGAACCCAAACGAATAACATAGTAACATCCTGGCTCTGGGGATACAGTTGAAACTTTCGTATGTGAAGAAACATGCGAAGAAACCCTTCTCAGCAATAACGTTGGGGCTTTAAGCTAGAATAGGGTTTTGGGACAGACTAGGCTATACTTATGATAAAGAACCCGAAGGAATAACATCGGTGCCGAATAAGGTTTCGGGACAGATTACATTATGCTTATGATAAGGAACCCCATGGGATAACATTGGGGCCTTGATTTTGGCCAGGGTTTTGGGTACATTACACTACAACTATGATAACAAATCCGATTTGCAGCCGTGCCTGTGTCAGCATGTACGGACCGGCTACATTCACGATCACGTGGGCGCTGCGGCACCTAGTCGTACATCATTAAATGGGAGTTTCCGAAAATAGGGGTATCTTATTTTGTGATCCTTGTAATAAGGATCCTACTATTTAGGGTACTCTATTAGGGTGCCCCCAATTTTGGGAAACTCCCAAATAGTCGAGATCTCAGGGCGATCTGACAGCTCTGAACCATAAGCCGAAGCCCGGAAACGCCAGCAACAAAGTACAAAACAAGACCTGCTAGCCCGCGAGCCGGGAAAGCCTGAAGACGCCAGACACCGAAGTCTCCAACATCCGAACCCGACCCACAAAGCCAGAGGCTGAAACAGGTCCATCAAACCACTTTATCGCGTCCTAAAGCTCCAAGCCTGGACCCTGAACCCTTCACACTTGTCTCAGAGCTGGCTTCTGTCCTGCCCTGCTTAGAGGATCATGGGACTTGGTAACTAGGGATCTACAGGGTTCCTCAAACGGATCTATAGGGTTTAGGGCTTAGGGTCTACTTGGAGGATCATGTGATTTAGTCGGGTTCTAAGTACCTCAATCAGGGCTATAAGAAGATATCAGAGAACTGTAGGTCCCTTGACTATAACCGTACTTACTGAGCCCCTACCACCCCCAAAACACTGATGCCGCGCTCTTTGGCCCGTGACGGGACCCCAGACTCCAAGGGTTCGGGATTGGGTCGCTGTCGAAATTATGGTCCCTTTTTGGGTCCCTATAGATACGGCTTATTATTTAGGGTACCCCAAAAGGGACCTTAATTTTGACAACTACCCATTTGTTTTACTCAGGCCCAGGGAAGTCAAGGTTTGGCTCAGCTTTTCGGATAACGCCTCTGGCGTTAGAAGCCTGATTACCTCTGCATAGATCTAGTTCCTGGTTGGGGTAGGATTAAAACTGTACGTTGTTCTTCCTTGTTGGGCCATAAACATGTAAAAGGTTACCCAACTATGACAAAGAGATGGGCTCTTGTTCAGGAACTTAATTGAAGTTAGCACAAAACGGAGAGAGAGCAGTCAAACAAAGCTGTCGGAGTTGTGGGAACGGAAGCAGAAAGTTGGCCTCCCTGCCGAGGCTATTGAAAAAAGCGCCAAAAACTCGAACCTGTAAAAAAGGTAGTGTAGGAACCTGGTTAAGAAACCTTGGGTCCTTATTCGGGCTCTCAAAATGGATTCTAATATACTATGGTTATAAGGCCAGGGTTTCTTAATCAGGTTCCTACATTAGCCAGGTAACCCACCACTTTGTGGGTTATGCTGGGCCTTGTTCAATGCTTTCCATCTTCTAGACGTCAGAGTAACCCAGGAATAAAACGTGTGCCCTTTTTGGTTTAAAGTGGGTTATAAGGGAACCTAAACCCTAAAAAAGAGAATAAGGGCCTACTCTGGATCCTAGTCTTTGGAATCCTGTATGCAAAGGGCCTGGGTGGGTACAACCCGTTACCTGCTTTGACCCAAGCCACAGGTCCATCAAGGAGAAGACGTCGTCATAAGATGCCTGGATTCAGAACTCTATACACTCATGGGTAGTTATAAGTCGGGCTGGTTATCAGTAGAAGTGAGTTAGAAGTAACCGTATCTGCAGCTACGTACCATACCCTCAAGCCTCAAGCTTCTACACCCTAAATCCCACACCAAACCCTAAAGTCCTCAAGGACTCAACCACAAATCGAAAAGCCCCGAAGCGATAGACCCCCACGAAATCCAGAACGCCCCCAAAACCCTGAATATGCGGAATTTCCTAAGTAAGGCACGCTGGGCTGGCTGGGGTGGCTGGGACCCGGCACTGCAAGGATCCGCGGACTTAGGGTTCAGGGTAAAGGGATCTATAGGGCTCCTTAAAGGGAACTATAGGGTTTAGGGTTTAGGGCTTACTTGAGGATCATGGGACTCAGTAAGTAGGGTTATAAGTACGGCAACTATAGTTATCCCTACTTATGACCTCAATCAACGTACTTACAACCCTACCGGGCAAGTCTCCTAAGCCTCTAAGCAAGGCTCCTGAGTACTAGTGACCCAAACGACATGTTTTGAGAATTCGTAGCGTCCCGACGTTTCACGTTGGGATTTCTTAAACCCTAAACTCGACGTCCATAAACTCCTACATGCGGGTTCAGCGTGTAGGGTTCGGGGTGGACCAGTTTTGATTGGCAGGGGACTTAGTCAAGGGTGCAATACACAGACTGCAAAACGTAATGTTTTCCGAACAGCCGTGCATCGAAAGAAAACATCCTATGAGGGTCTTCAATCTGGTCCATTATGTTCTGAGCTAGACCTCCTTACCGGGCCTACAAGGCAGCATGTGTAGTGCCACTACGAAAATGCCGCCATACTCTCGCTGCTCACCAGCTGCATGACCTGAGACCCACCTGAACTGAACTCAGACCCCGCCCACAAAGCCCAACAAGCTAAAGGATTTAGGGCTTAGGGCTCCGAGGGTTCAACTCTAGGGACTTCACCCAGAGATCCTCGCAGCCCTTTATTATGGCATAGACCTTAAATCACAGGGCGGGCTTCATACCGTGGCTTAAAGCATAGTCTTTAGTTACGGGGTATTGGGCTCTCTGGGTACTGTCAGGATGATCATCAGTGCTTCAACTACTGCAAGCCTTCAAGCTCCAAACTTAAGCCCCGCAGTTCCAAACCCTTCAGACACAACGAGACTTGAACTCAAGCATCCTCTTTGCTTGCCAGGCCTGGATGATAGGCGTGTCCTCCCACTCGGTGCCCCCGAATCTTAGTGGAACATGCGAGGCCCAAGGTTCTGGGTCTGTTGTGTCGCTCTTCCCTAAACCCTAAACCCCCAAACCCCTAAACCCTAAACCCTACCACCCTGAACCAGCCCTAAACCGAAAGGCTGGGAGAGTCATGCGCATCCCTCTGAAATCTCCACCTCTTGATACTATGCCAGGATGCTCTACCCCGCTGTAATGGGCTGAGGGTTTAGGGTTTGGGGTTTAGGGTTGAGGGTTGAGGGTGTGGGGTTTATCGTTCAGGGTTTAGGGCAATACTGCCCAGGAGAGTAAAGCCAGAATCACAAACCGTCTTTTCAGGGGCTGCCCCGCCCCTGAACTCCGGGGTACTTAAGCCCATAGCCCCCAGAGCCCTTAACTCTGCACCCAAACGCCCTAAACCCCAAACCACCCCTATAGAACCTATATGTATTCCCCAAACCCTAAACCCCTTTTGAGAGCCTCATAGAAGCCTTTTGGCCGTAATCCCAAAGTCCTCAATTCACTTGCCTTGATAGAGACCCATAGATTGTTTGTAAGTGCGAATGACTACCCTAGCTAGAGATTAAAGCTTCCAGCTTAAGGGGTTTAGGGTTTAGGAGTTGAGGGTTTAGGGTTTCTAAACTTTTTCTGTAATCCCGCGTAGCAGTGCATCTTACGATCCTCAGTCTTCCTGGTTGTTTGGGGCCTTGCTCCACCCTGAAAGCTCTAAACCCTGCACGTATAGGGCCCTTGTGAATTCGGGTTTACGGTTTAAGGCTTAATTAAGGTTTAGGGAATTAGAATAGGGTTTGAGGGACCTTTGTACTCTGTTTACATTAGTTGCAACTTGATGCCCAAGCCCCTGTACTAAGGCCCTCGACTCCCTGAGCCCCTGACCAAATGCCGTTCACCCATGCGTACGTGCCTTTTTGGGGCACTTGCAGCAGTTGGGTGTGGTACGGCCATAAGGTCATGTCCTTGGGGCCTTCCGTGTTGACCGTACCAGCGTCGTGCAGGGCCTTGAGAATGTCCCCCAGGTCCAAATGCTCAGGACCCTTGCGTAACGTGCGAATGATAAAGCTCGCCAAGAGGGACTGGCGTCCTGCCGCAATTAAGCGGACGATCCAAGCTTGCGTGCTGTTAGGTGTCAGCGCGACAACTGGAACTAAGTGCACGGGCATGTCGGAGATCCAACCCTACCCCAACCCATGTTACCGTCCCGCTAAGTCCTGAACCCTAAACCCCTAAACCCCTAAAGCCCTATACCCTAAACACCTAAACCTCTGAACCCTAAACCCAGACCTTAAGCCTAAACCCAGAATCCCTAAACAAACCTTTATTGAGCCACGGAGCTCTCGATCGCGCAGCTCGCGAACCTGTGTTCCGCAGGGGCAGGGATGAGATTGAGATGCCCACACTTCAGGCCCTACACGGAGGAACGTACCTTAACCAGGGCTATAAGAACCTAGCCAAGGGCTGCCATAAAGAGTACGAAATATCACGGATCTTATGAGCGTTTCTTGGAGGGTCATGCGAGGCAGTAGTTGGGTCAGAAGGAACTGAGTTCGGGTTATAAGACTTACCTAGATACTCTAACTAGCCTCTGAATCCTTTTCGAGCCCTCTAGACCCACATAGAACCCGTTTTGACCCCTGTAAGATCCTCCTTACTAATTTCCAATGATCCGCTGGGTTAAACCCTGCCCCGGATCCTCGGCTCCCAAACCCGCAAACCCTAAACCCTAATCCCTACCTCAACCCTGAATCACCTAGCTTTTCAAGACTTATATGGGTGGTTATCAAAATTAGGGTACCCTTTTGGGGTACCCTAAATATTAGGTGCCGTATTAAACAGGGACCCCCAACGGGACCCTGATTTTGACAACCACCCATAAAAGGAAATCAAAGCCAGGAGCCCTTAGGTTCTTGAAGGGAGCCCAAACCCGAAAACCAATCACAAGAGGCCCTGAAAGCCTAAACTCCCAAGATCCTAAATCCTAAATCCCTAACCTAAATCCTAAATCCTTAACCTAAATCCTGAATCCCGAACCTAAATCTTAAATCCCTAAGAACCATGCAGCTCCTGCAAAAAAGCCCAAAACGTCAACCCAAAAGCACCCAAATCCACAAACTCTTGGAAGGTCCTTTGCCCTGCCTTGTTTGGGGTACGACCGGCGAGCGCGAAGGTGAAGGGCTCCGGGTTCCGCTTCAGCGCAGTTTCTGGAAGCAGGGCATTTGGGAGTTTCCGAAAATAGGGGACCCTAATATAGTACCTAAATAGTAGGATCCCTATTGAAAGGACCCCAAAAGAAGGTACCCCTAATTTCGGAAACTCCCATTTAGGGTTTAGGTTCTAGGCATACTCTTGGCATCTTCGGGGCCCGTAGTACCCAGAGACTCCAATATCCTTGAATAAAGGAATATACCTTAAATTATGGTAGGATCCCTAATATGATTTAAGGAATATTCCTTAATTAAGGGATACTGGAGTCTCTGGGTAGTAACTGTAGTAACTTAGACCAGGCTTCCTTAAAAGGGCCACGGGGCTCGGGCTCTACAGTTTGAGGCTTTGGGAAGGGCCTCGCACTCTGAGTTCAGGCCGCAGGTTCGGGGTTTTTAGGTGCAGGGTTTAGGGCTTAGGGTTTAGAGTTTAGGGTTGAAGGTTTAGGTTTTTAGAGCTTAGGGTTTAGGGTTTAGGGTTGAAGGTTTAGGTTTTAGAGCTTAGGGTTTAGGGTTTAGGTTTTAGGGCTTAGGGTCTAGGTAACTTGAGCTACCAAAACCCGTTTTTGGTAGGGCACCTGTAAATCATATACTATGGTATGTCAATAAGCCTATAAAAAGGGGTTCTGGTAGGTTACGGTAGAGTTTATGGTTTAGGACGTATGGTTCAGGGCTCAGGGTTTAGGGGGTGTAAAGGCTTGGGAGCTAAGTTTCGGGTGTATTGCTTAGGACATTTCAATTGGGCTGGAGGCAGCGAACCTGAAACTGTGGTATGCAGGGGTCAACATTTAAGATTCCAGCCTTCAATTCGCGGTATTCTCGAGGCCTTAACAATCGAACAGGGTTTGGGGTATATTGTAGTGTACTTATAGTACGGAACCCTAAGGAATTATATTCCTCATCATTCAAGCTTCTACATTAAAACATAACCACAAGAGAACCCTCAACGAACCCCATCGAACCCGATACAACCCTAATGCAGCTTCTATATCTTGGCTGACTCCTGAACTCCGCCTGCTCATTAACCTTTTAGCGTCCTCAATATAGTTCATATCGACACCCAAGAAAGTTGTAAAGTACGAAGGGCCAACCAGAAGAACGCAAAGACATTGTCCAAAGCCCCTTAAGTAAGGAATATACTGAATATACTCAAGGGATATTCCCCTAAACCCTAAAGCCCCCTAAATCAGAAACCCTAAAGCCCCTTAAACGCTGAAACCCTAAACCCTAAACTCCAGTTAAGGCATTTTGGCGTTTCTGGGTGATCGAAAGGCTTCCGATTTGGCTTGGGGAAATTAGGACTGTGACCGGCGCTCCCAGATGCCAGGCTCTCAGCGTGGAGCTCGCAGGCAGGGTTTGGGGTTTAGGTGAGTAGGGTTTAGGGTTCAGGGTTTCGGATAAGAGTGTAAAGTGGGTTTCAGTTGAGTTCTTGGTGAATTTCCAACTCTTGGATGGACGACCGGCTTAGGCAGACCAAATACTCTCGGAAATTGCAGCTACCTGTTTGGGGTATGGGTTCCGCGGTCTGCCTGGACAGTAGCCCACCTTTGAAAAGAGGGTCTAGTCAGGTCCAGGTAAGGGTTCTTAGGATCTACTTGACCCCAAATAGCCCATCTTTTCCAGGACTTACATAAAGAAGTCATATGGGCGGTTGTCAAAATTAAGGTCCCTTTTTGGGTACCCTAAATAATAGGTGCCGTATTATATTAGGGACCCAAAAAGGAACCATAATTTTGACAACCACCTACATAAAGAAGTCATATTGGGGAACCCTACAAAGGTATGCTATTTTTTTGGGTCAGTTAGGTGCTGAGACGTCGGGCCGAGTCACTTTTCAGATACTGGATCATGAGGTAGCCGGTGTAGCCGGAGACACCTAAGGCATTTTCGTGATCCACGAGTGCTTGTAAAAACCGACTGTTGAAGTGAGAACTTGAAGCGTACTGACGATCTGAAGCTCACGGCTTAAAGCCACGAAACGAAGGAGAACTCCCTGACGGGAAATGGGAAATTGAGAAAAAGAGGTATCTCATGTAGGAGTCCTTTGAAGAGGGATCCTCCTGTTTGGACTTGTTTCTTACACTTCCTTTCCGAAACTCTCGAATGCAATGTCGAGGCCTTAACGATTCGAAGAGGGTTTTGGGGGTATACTATACTACAAAGATGTAGGGACTATAAAGGAATACTATTGCTGATACTACAAATTATTGAAGCTTCTACCTAAACCCTAAAGCCAGAGAGCCCAATACCCCTTAATTAAGAAAGATAGCTTAAATCATAATATGGAGCCCTACATAATTCAAGGGGTATTGGGCTCTCTGGGAACCCCAAACCTAATAACTTAAAGCATCCCGACCTCCAGCAGCAGTGCCCGTCGGAGGGGAGTTCACAGCAGGGCAAGGGTGCAGGCAAGTTTCAAGGGGTGCGAGGAGGGGTAACAAGATACTTAAAGGATCAGGGGACTTAGTAAGTAGTGTCATAAGTAAGGGAACTGTAGTTATATCTTCTTAGAAACCTAATTGAGGTACTTATACCCCTACTTACTAAGTCCCATGATCCTCCAAGCAGGCCTTAACAACTAGAATAAGGGCCCAATATAAACTTAAGTTAAGAACCCTCAGAATAGCGAATAGCATTGATAATTACGTAGCTGGGCTTCGATAGTATGGGCCTACTCGCACCGTTAGATGGGGGCACCAGGCTTGACGGCATGCGGGCTCGACCCTAACAAACACCATGACATAGGGACCTTAACAATTAGAACAAGGTTTTGGGGCCCATTGCCCTACAATCATAATAAGGAACCCCGAACTAGTGCAATTATGAAGGCCCCTATCATAGAACTCGACAGGAGCTGATGACGAGCCAGCTTCTCGTGTCCCTCGCAAAGTGATCTTTAGGGTTTAGTGTTCGGGTAGACTCAGCTTCCTTACTCAAAACCCTAAACCCCTAAACCCTAAACCCCTAAACCCTGATCACGCTCTGCACCAGAGTTGTGTCATCGGGCTCTCATCTGAACTCTACTAAGGCGACAAGCACACTCAAGGGCTTAACCCAGAGCCAAAGTGCGCAGATGACGCCACTGCACCCGAAAATTGCTGAATGATCTGTGCAACCAGAAGCTTCAGAGACTGGCAGGTCCTCAGCACGATGGCCCTAAACCCTAAACTCTAAACTCCCGCAGTGCTCCGCAGCAGCTACAGCTACTGGGGGATTGAGACCCACCTCATCTCCAGCTCGGCAAGCTGAACACATTTGTGAGTTTCCGAAAACTAGGGGTACCTTATTTTGGGGTCCTTATAATAAGGATTTAGGGTACTATATTAGGGTCCCCGATTTTTTTCGGAAACTCCCATAACGTATGAGGGGAGGGGAGAGAAAGAAGGTGGTAAGCAGAGCCGTGAGGACCCTAACTGCCCTCACTAGGACTACACCATTTACAAGTTTAATTCTTTAATCGTGATCCTGTGGAATATTTCTGGCTTGTCAGAACCTGCGTTTGACCAGATCCGACGGCCGTGTTCCCCAAAATAGCGGTCCACCTTCGGAGGCTGCACTCCGAAGCAGCATGCAGATACTGCGAAGCAGCGAGCCGACCTACAGCCTCGTGCGAATCGCAGCAACCGCGAAGCCAAGGCAAAAACTACTGTAGGGGCCCTGGTAGTTCGAATAGGATTTGGGGTGTACTATACTACAAGAATATAGGGGGGTATATTATATACTAGAATCGTAAAGAGGAACCCCACACTAGTATTGGTATTGACTTAGGCCCCGATAGTATCAATGACGTTAGAGACTGCTAAGGACGACTCTTGCTAAGTTATTCTGACCCCTACATTAGGGTTTAGGGCTTTTTTTTATGAGCCCTTTTCGAACTGCAGAACAGTTAGAACTCCTATACTAGGAGGAGCCGATGGTTGGGGCCTGGTTTGATTGAAAGGGTTTAGGGTTTAGGGTTCAGGGTGTTGGGGTCTCGCATTTGTGAAACGGCATTTAGAAGAATTGGGAGATCTTCGGGCGCCAAATCGGGCAGTCTCAACTGAGACACCGAAAACAATGTCGAAGCACCTCAAAGTATGAGGCTGTGAGCTTGAGAAGACTCGGAAAGCCACGCAAGAACTAAGAACCAAGCTCTAATCCCTAAGCCCTAAACCCTTTCTAATGACCAGGCGGAAACCAGATTCGACATTGCTGACGCCCATTCTGCTCGAAAGCCGCATGTCTCCCCATCATGGCCTGAGACTTTTTTGCACGTCCCATGAGAGTTGAAAAGTTGTTTAGGGTCTGGGTTTTACGGCTTAGCTTTAGGGTTTAAGGTTTAAGACTTTAAGAGTACACTCAGCCCAGGCAGCAAACAGGCAGACTTCGCGATGCCATAGGCATTGCTCAGACAGGGAGCAAAAACCCGAAGAATCCAAAACCCACTAATTAAGGAAAAGCAGTTGAATTGTAATGGGAACCCTCGTCTGATTTTAAGGCAGATTCCTTCATTCAGGGTTTCTGGAGCCTCTGGGAAGCAGTGCCAACACCTCCATCAGTTTAAGAGGCAGTAACAGCGACCATGGGTCTGAGAACTCGATGGTTACAACCACAGCCAACCACACTGTCAAGCGCATCGAAGGAAGGAGTTGCTCTGGGTTTTTTTTGGTTTAGGGGTTTAGGGCTTAGGGGCTTAGAGTTTAGGGGTTTAGGGTTCAGGGTATCGGCACTGCAAGCTGCATCAAGGCATCAAGGTGTCGACTTCGACCCTTCACTCACGTACGGAAGATGGAAACAACTGTTCCCACGCGGTCTTCACTCGAGGTCGCCACTGACTACAGGTGCGAACTCGAAGGCATCTGCTTCTCCTGGTAGCACATCTTGCGACTCGTCTGACGACTCGCTGAGATGCCTTTGGTACACGCTCAAATCGCTATTTCGAACGCCGGACAAAAGCTCAGCGCACTGGCCAGGTGCTGTTGAGTGGTGAAACTGCGAAAATTGTGCATCTTGGTGCGTGCCGGGATGATGTAATGATGCACCCTCTGCTGGCGGATGATCTGATTCAAAGTCCTGGTCCTGAGGTGGAGCAACGAGCAGGGAGGGAGGGTCCTCTTTGAGCATGTCACCCATGTCCTCGTGCAAAGGGACATTGGCTGACCTTGCTGAAAGTGGGAAGTCAAGCACAACACGGGTATGCTCCTGCTTGCTCTCTTGATCATTCTGGGTGTCAGCCGCAATGACAGTCGACCTGCAGCTGCATTCCACCACAGCTGTGCATCCTCCTTGGTTCATCGCTGCTTCTGCCACAGAAGAGTTGGAGACAACCCGGCCGGGGAGAGTGTATTTTGCTTGTGCTTTCTGAGCTCCAGTCGCTTGTGGGGGATCCGCTTCCGCGTCCCCGCTGGGCAGCAAGCCGACTCCACCAGAAAAGCAATGCGCACTCTCCGGCTCCTGTGGTGCTCTTGAGACTGATGCCTCGGACGAGCAAAGCATGCTCTGAAGAGCCTTGGACACTCTTTGCCTCACCCTCACAGGCAATGACCTGCTCCGCCTCCTGGAGGGGTTCGATATGCGACCAAGGCCGCCCAGCAAGGAGGCTTTGGGTGCTGCAGCTCTAGCGCTTGGAGAAGCTTCCTCGGAAATGGACCGTGCATCTTTTCCGCAGAGAATTTCCAGGCTGCAATCTTCAGGCGCATCTACATAACCATAGTGAACCAGGGCAGCATGCGCGATCCTGACTGCCCGAGACTTGCCACCCATGGTCACAAGAGATTCCAGGTCCGTAAACTCCTTGAAGCACCTCATGGCGCTTGGACGATCCTTGGCTTCTTTGGACATCATCCGCAGCACCAGAGATGCAATTGCACTCCATCGTTCGTCCTTCAACCCAGGAATCTCCACCTCAAGAGCTGAGTATTAGAAAAAAGTCTCAACTTTCTCAAAGATGATCGGGTGATATGAACCTCGAAATGTTGAGCTTATCAATGATACTGGAGTTCTATACCCCTATATATATATATATATACATACCCTAAACCGTAAACCCTAAACCCCCTAAACCCCCAGCGAACCCAATACCCCTTAATTCAAGAATCTACCTCAAATTAAACTAGTAAGCCCCCTATAATTTACGGTGTATTCCTGAAATCCCTTATAGAACCCCTATAGATCCCTTTAAGGAACCCTTAGGCCTTAGGTATACTCCTTAGCTATTAAACCACAAACCCCAAACCCTAAACCCTAAACCCATATGGGTGGTTGTCAAAATTAGGGTCCCTTTTTGGGTACCTATTATAATACGGCACCTAATATTCATGGTACCCAAAAAGGGACCTTAATTTTGACAACCGCCCATATTCCTTAATTCAGGGGTACTGGGGGGATCTTTCGGCCCTCCGCCCACCTCCCAGCCCTGAGTCATCTGCAGCGTCTCAGCGGGAGTGGCGCCCCAAAAAGGCAAAGCTCGAAACATCATGAAGTAACCTAGGCTCTTACCTTTGGGTTTAGGGTTTAGGGTTTAGGGTTTAGGGTTTAGGGTTCGGGGTTTAGGGTTTAGGGTTATGAAGTATCCTGGGCTCTTACTTGGGGTTTAGGTTTTGTTTTTCTTTCAGAGGCTGCTAGAGTGGATTTAGGGCTTAGGGTTTACGGGTTACTTTTAGTTACCAACATGGCAAGCCATGTTATTTGCTATAGGTCCCTACGATTGTAGCGTACATTAAACTCCTTTACAAGAACCCAGCAACTCAGGACTCCCAGGGCAAAAACGTCCACGAGCTCGTCATAGCACCGCATGATGGGAGCTATCATCTCTGGCGCGGCATAGCCTGGCGATCCAACAGATTGGCACATGGCTTCCTTGTCATTTCGGTATGCGGCAACCCCGAAGTCAATGAGCACTGCACGATCCTTCTGCATGACCACGTTCTCTGCTTTAACATCTCGGTGGACGATGTGCAAGCAGTGCAAGTGCGTCAATGCTGATGACAGGCCGGCTTGAATATCCAGAATGAGCCTTAAGGACAAACATTTTGCCTTGATCATGTTGAAGAGATCACCTTCGGTGCAATGCTCCATCGCAAGGAGCCATCTCACGCTGAACTTCCGCGCCTCTGCGTAAACACCTAAGAGGGCCGAGATGTTCGGATGACCTGCCGACTGCTGCAGGAAGCAAACCTCTCGACGAACCATCGCCGAATCAAGCTTGTCCCAAATCTTGACAGCCACCCGTCCGAAGTTGTGGACTTTGCTCATATTCAGCACGTCTGCTTTCGAAGGGATCAGCGTACGGTGCTCTTCATACAGAGGGAGAAGGGACATGCCTCCAAGAACTGTCCCTTGGGATCCCTGGCCTAAAATGTGGGCCGGGAGGTGAAGACACTGTCGAGAATCCCAACGAACAGCACCGCGCCTGCTAAGACTTATGATGAAGTGATCCAGAGAACAGTCGCAGGCACTCGTACAAAGCAGCCAAACCACTGATTTTGCTCTGCCAGTAGCCCGGGGAGCAATCAGAATGATGTGCGTGGCATCTGGCGCTGGTGAGAAAGGCGGTGCCAGTTTCGAGTGCACAGGAGCAAACATGACATCTGCAAGCAAGAGCGGGATAAGCAACGACGACATGCCGTCTACTTCCCACAGGATGCCCTCTTTGCTCAAGCAAAGCGGTGACTTTCCGGACGGCTTCTTTAAGCCGCCGAAGTCCCCATACCAGCGGCGGCCACTTTTTGACTTTGAAGTCAGGGTCTGGCCTGCAGCAGCGCGCTGGAGAATCCTTTCCAAACGATACCTTCGCTCTGCAGATTCCAGGAGAAAGCTGTCGGAGCATGCTCGGAAATCTCCTTGCCATCCCTGTGGCCACGAAACCTTGGGAGACACGTGAATGCCGTGAAGCCAGCAGTCAAAAGCACCCATGGTCCCGAGAGCATCAGCCCCCGAGGCACGTGGAGCACGGAGGGACTCAGCCCGGTGTTTAGCTAAAAGGGCTTCCTCGACGTCCACTCGCAAAAATTGCTTCTGGCAAGGAGCTCTACGTTACGCGACGTGTCGCCTCGAGCCGACATGCTTTGGGGCTTCAGGCTTTACTTAGAGGATCAGGGGAGTTAGTAGCTAGGGTTATAAGTAAGGTAACTATAGTTATATCTTCTTTTAACCCTAATTAAGGTACTTATAACCCTAACTACTATGTACCATGATCCTCTAAGTAGGATGCAGGCTCTGGGTCTGGGTTGCAACTCCTGCTACAATTGGGGCACCAATCCCCCCCGCACCTACAGAACTCCTGTGCCTGAAGCCAGAGCCACAAAACCGTCTGCCGTAACAAAAAAAAGGCATTGCTCAATATCAATGTGGGAGTTTCCGAAACTTGGGGGATGCCTTATTTTGGGGGATCTTATAATAGGAATCCTACTATCTAGGGTGCTATATTAGGGTCCCCCATTTTCGAAAACTCCCCTGTGCCTTCAGAATAGAGAAGGGCCTTAACATGACGTTGGTCTATTCCGTAACTATCACTCTCTTCAAGACTTGTTTCCGAGAATTAGGGGGTACCTTATTCCATAAGGATCCTACTGTTTAGGGTACCATATTCGGGCCCCCTCTTGTCGGAAACTCCCACTTCGACCATGCTGCCGTAGAAGACGATGTCGTACTTGGTGCCGTCCCAGTTCGTGGCCCAAGACATGTTCAGAAACCTCCCGGGCTGCAAAAAAACCGTAAAGGATCATGGGACTTAGTAAGGTAGGGTTGTAAGTATGGTAACTATAGTTATTTCTACTTATAACCGTAATTAAGGTACTTACAACCCTACTTACTAAGTCCCATGATCCTCCAAGTAAGGGATCCTTGAGGGTTCCTTTAAAAGGGTTCCTTCAAGGGTTCCGTTAAAAGGGCTCCTTGAAGGGTCCAGGTTCCTCAAAGGATTCTTTTATGGGGCCGTACACATAGAACAGGGACTTTTATTTGAAGGATATGGTACTAGACCCAAATAAGGGAACCTAGACCCTAAGAAAAGGAATAAGGGCCCACTCTGGGTGCTAGGGTATATTATAGCACAATGGCTATGGACTATAAGGGATTGGTCTTGCGCTCACACATCGCTTGGAACCAGGCAAACAGAACATTCACTATGCTCCACGAAAGACTCCCAACCTCTATGTTGAGCTCCCCCTACGAGCCCCAACGGCGAATCCCGCACCTTGAACTGTATTCTTTTCCAAGACATACATGAGGGTTTCTTTGAGTTCAAAGTCATGTCTTTAGTTCTGGTGCCTTTCAGGTTTTGTTGCGGTACTCAAGATTACTCCAGCATCGCAACAACGAAGGCGCACAAAAGACAGCAATATCAGGTAGCCAATGGCAGCGAAAACCGTAGCAGCGAAACAGACGTCAACGGAAGTGGCACTGCTTACAAAAGTGATGAAAGACAATGGTGATGGTGGTGAGGGCGGTGTTGATGATGGTGGTGGTGATGGTGATGACGATGACATTGCGTTATGACAAGAGTGGTGGCAATGACGGTGATGACGATGATCATGATGATGATGACACTGAAGCCCGTTATGGCAATAGTGGTGACAATGCACGTTATGATGATAACGATGAAAATGATAATGATGATGACGAGGGGTCCCTTACTTTCGGAAACTCCCTTTTCACCGTTCTTGATTCAAGGCCCGGGGTCTGAGACAAGCAATTGCCCGAAACGCGGGCCTCGTGAAATGTGTGTCGAACTTCTCCCACGTCTCCTCGTTGTCGCCGTCTGTATTGATAACGTCCTGGCTGGGCTTACTGTTTAGGGTTGATGCTGGCAGAGCAGCTGCCTCAACCCTGAACTCACTGAAGACCTTCGGGGGAACTTCAAGTTTCAAGTGCTGTCCGACAAGAATCTATGAAGATTTGCTTGAAACCCTAGTAGACTGCGTTTCAAAACAAATTCCATTCGGCAGCATCAGCTTTCGTCGAATATAGGGGCCTTAATAATTGGAATAGGGTGTCGGGGCCCAGTATACTATGATTGTAATAAGGAACCCCCCAAAAAAGTATATGTAATTTAGGGCCATGGCACTTCTGCAGATGCTGGGTGCCAAATAGCGACTGCTAGGCTCCCAGCAGTCCCTCAGTAACAAGGGTTCAGGGATTTAGGGACTGCGTTTCAAAGCGAATTCCATTCGGCTTCATCAGCTTCTGTATGACTTCAAGCAGCACCCTCACTTCTTAGGCGTTCAGTAGCTCGTAGATGATGGCCATCACGTATTGCGGCAGCAAGTTTAGCACAGGCGTCGCGCGTGCAACACGTCTGGCAAAGGCAGGCAAGTTTTGCCAGCCTTGCCTTTTTCAAGGCTGGACGCTGAGCATGAACTGGTGCGAAATTGCTGTCCAAGCAGCCCTAACACTTCTGCGTGGTCAGGCAGGGTGCTTCAAATCGCCAGTTCTCATCAGTTCTGGAGATGCTGTGTGCCAAACATCGACCCGGAGAGCCTTGTACCCCTTCATTAAGGAATATGGGAGTTTCCGAAAATAGGGGACCCGAATATGGCACCCTAAATGGTAGGGTCCTTATTACAAGCAACCCAAAATAACGCACCCCTAACTTTCGGAAACTCCCATATAGCTTAAATCAAAATATGAAGCCCTATATAACTTAAGCCATATTCCTTAATTGAGGGGTATTGGGCTTTATGGACATGCTAGGCTCCCAGCAATCCCTCAGTAACCAGGGTACTCTCTTGATCCACTGTCAACACTACATCCTTCAAACAAGACCTGAACCTTACGCCGTCTAGACAAACCCCAAAACCTTAAGCCAAAAATGACCAATCGAACCCTAAACGCTCACCTCCCAGCCCAAAAACCCTAAACTCTTCACTCCCAATCTAAAACTTTCAAAAACCCTAACACTAAATCCTATGAGCCACAAACCTTAAGGTTGCCACCTTCAGCGACTCCGTCACAGCCTCGTATTTGGAGAGCATATTCCCGGTGAAGTAGATCTGACGCTTGTTACCACGTAGGGTTTAAAGCTTCAGGGAAAAACCCTAAACCCAAACCGCAATAAATGCATCCTGCTATGGAGGATCTCACGGTTCTTTTCCGAAGCTCTCATCTCAACAACCTGGAGAGCCGGATACCACTTCACAGGCATTCAGAGTTTTAGTGTATGGGTTTAGGGTGTAGGGCTTTGGGTTTAGGGCTTCTGGGTTGAGGCTTTAGGGTGTAGTGTTTGAAACTGGGGGTGTTTAGGGACCTGGCCCCAGGGAAGGGCTACGGGTTTAGAGATCTGCATCTGGGCCATGGGACATGAACATAGAGAGCTTTAGAATGGTCCTTCTGGGTACATTTCACTGTAACTACTGTATAATGGGAGGAAGCTCCCGGAGGAATGCGACTACCACTTACGGTTCAAGGGTTTGGGTGTTGGGTTTAGGGTTTAGGGCACTTATTCTGCACTCTATGTAATTTTGAGCTATTGAGGCTTGGAATTTAGGCTGCGGGATGCTGCGATTTAGTACTCGGGGTGTGCAGGATTTGAACATCAAGGACTTTGCATTTCGGGCGCAGAGTTTCCTGAAGCTGAAGGACTGCAAGGTTCAGATATTGAAAAGGGCGTTCACGCTCTGAGCTGTTGGGATGCAAGCAGACAGAGCCGGCATTGGAATTTGGAAATGCTGCGATGTTCGGGTTTAAGCTTAGGCTGATGTAACCTTATGGTCTGTAAACCCCTAAACCCTAAACCCCTAACTAAACCCTTAAACCCCCAAACCCCTAAACCCTGAACCCCTAAACCCCTAAACTGCATCCTTTGGCCTAGGACACTGAACGAGCGTGTGCTTGGCGGGGTAGAGTTTTGCGGCCCAGGTCTGGGTTTGTGGGACTCTCTGCCTGGTTTTAGAGTGATGGGAGGCCAAAAGGGGGGTTTAAGATTCTTGGGGTAGGGATTCCTTAAAATGAACCCTATTCTGGGAACCCTTTTCCCTACTAAACCCTCATCGGCTAAAACCCCTTTTGGCCTCCTAGGATAGAGTTGCGGGTTCTCTTTTTTTAAAGTGCAATGGGGCCTTTTCTGCATGAGCTTGTCGGTTCAGGGCTCAGGGTCGAGGGTTTAGAAGTTAGTTGTACGGTTTGGGGCTTCGAGTTCACCTGGCCAAACCAGCAGAGAATTTTCGGCTCTTGACGAGATTGTTCTCTGTTGCCTGCACTGCAAGACCAACTCTCCGAACCCTGAACTCAAATCCCTGAGTCCCGGGACCCCTCAGCCTGAAGTCATTGGCCGAAATCCTGCATTCCTCAACATTGAAAACCCCTAATACGCGAACCCTGCCCCGTCCTAAATCCCTGAGCCCCAACGCCGAAACCCTAAATCGCCCTGAAATGGGAGCCTCCTCGATAGGCGAGTTGATGTGCGAGGTCTCCTGCACGACGCCCTGCAGAAAATGTGGATCCCAGAGACTCCAATATCCCTTAATTAAGGAATATACCTTAAAATATCATAGGATCCCTAATATGATAAGGAATATTCCTTAATGAAGGGATATTGGAGTCTCTGGGATGTGGATATCGCCGGGGGTGGAGAGGCTTCGGACTTCGGGTGTAGGCTTTAGGGCCTTAGGGTTTAGGGTATAGGGGTTAAGGTTTAGGGTTTAGGGTTTAGGGTTTAGGGTTTAGGGGTTAGGTTTAGGGCTTAGGGTTTAGGGTTTAGGGGTTAGGGTTGAGGGTTTAGGGCTTAAGGTTTAGGGTTTAGGGTTTAGGGGTTAGGGGTTAGGTTTAGGGCTTAGGGTTTAGGGTTTAGGGGTTAGGGTTGAGGGTTTAGGGCTTAAGGTTTAGGGTTCAGGGTTAGGGTAGAGGAGATGGAACAAATGCTAGATAACATTCCTCCTCCCAAGTGCAGGGTCGCAGGACTTAGCAAGCAGGTGGGTAACGAATAGAATTTTAGGTACTCTAAACGGGATCCTCATTGGGGAAAGGGCACGTATTGCTCCATAAGATAACTACCAGGTAGGGCCCTAAATCTCCTTGATACTATCTTGGTGTAGTACACCCCCAGAAGTCTACGCTGATCATTAAGGCCGCCACATCGGGCTCATGGTCTAGGGACCTGGGTATGACTTAGGGTTTAGGGTTTACGGGGGGTTTAGGAGTTTAGGGTTTAGGGATTTTGGGTTCACGGCTGGTAGCCTGCGAAAGGCTGAGGATATGGGCAATCCTATACATCAGGTTACCAGTCCCGCAGAAGAAACGCTGCTCTTGGCAGGAGAGCCCTTGGAGTATATTATATGTACAAATGGAAAAAAGAGCCCAAAGCAAGAGTGTTAGTAATTGTTTAAGCTTACTCTTAGCAGCCTTGCCGATACATTGCTTGTACAGCAGCAATGGGACAGTGCTTGGAGGGTCGTGGGACTTAGTATGTAGGTAATAAGTAGTGTAGTTAAAAGCACTCCACAGGGGATCTTAATTGGGGTCATGATGTCTATAACTCTATAATGTCACTACTTACTAACTCCCTCCACCCTCCAAGTGGGACTCTGACCTCAAAAACTGGCCGGAAGGTTGGAAAAGAAGGCTCTGAAACCACGAAAGGGTAGTTTCCGAAAACAGGGGACCCGAATATGCGGAAACTCCCAAATCCCTATGTGTAAACCCATCGAAATCATTGACCTTTAAACCACCGGGAGCCTCAAAACCCAAATCCTTGAAGCCACAGCCACTAATGAACTATGAGAATTTTATGGGTTTTAGTGTTTAGGGCTTAGGGTATGATTTAGAAGGACTAAATCTCATTCATGATCCTACTATAATTTAGTGTGTTATAGATGCCTTATAGTGGCAAACTCGGTTTGCCATCTCCTCCTAGGGGGGGTCCTTCTAAGTCATCATTCAACTAAACCGGGAAGCCTCTGCACCTCGACGCCCGCAAGATTCGAAACCCTGAACTGCCGAGCCAGAGGCCCACTACGAATGTGCACAGCGCAAGACTGGCAAATTCGGGTTTCAGGTTCTGGACTGAGAGTGAATACACAAACCCTAAACCCTAAGCCCTGAACCCTGAATCCTCAATCCTCAATCCTCAACCGAACCGTTGGGCTCCTGATCTTGGTTGTGGGAGTGAAAGTTGAGTGTTTGGGACTTTGCCGCTGACAGAACCTTTTAAGGCAGCAGCTCTCCGTGGGTGCTTCGCGTGTCAGAGCACTTCTGGCGCTGACCGTACTCTGTGCTAGTGACGACCTCTCTGGAAGGCCACTCGAATGTCGCATGTGTACTCCTGTACATGCTTCGGAGCTTCGGCCAGCCGTTCGTAGGGGAACTTCTCATGATACCAGCATTTCTTTTGTTATCACTTGTCTGGCGCCAAAACGAGTTGCAAAGCAGTCGAATGCTGTTGGCATACCTTCCGCAGAAGCAAGCTGTGTTGGGTTTAGGGTTTAAGGTGGGAGGCTTGAACTGGACGGAAGTAGGGTCCAGGGATTAGGGCAAACCACGGTGTCATGAACATGAAAGCCTGTAAGGAGCAGAAAAAGGCTTGACGGAAGCATAAGCCCCGCACCTTGTACAGAAAACAGGCAAGGAATCGCCCTCTGGACCACATCGCTGAGTTCACCCTAAACCCTAAACCCTAAACCTAAACCCTAAAACCCTAAAGCCCTAAACCCTAAACCCGAAACCCTCAAGCCTCGTAGCCATCGAACTCGTGGGGGTTCGCCTTGCCCTTCGCCTCAGAGAAGCTCAGAAGCTGACGATAGAGGCCTTAATAAATAGAAGAGGGTTCAGGGTCTAGGGTCTAGGGTTTAGGGTATAGAGTCTAGGGGTCAGGGTCTAGGGTTTAGGGTTTCGGTTTTCGGGGCTAGGGTTTAGGGCTTTAATAATCGAATTGGGCTTCTTTTAACCTATTTGCCTAAGGGTTCCAGAAGGCTTCTACTACAGGTGCTCTCTTGGGTTTCTTATGGACGCCTTAAAGACTTAGAAGAAACTTTGGGGTAAGTTTGTAGGTATACTCCGGAGCGATGATTCATAAAGAAACTTTGCGGGTAATGTAGGAGCCTTAATAATTTGAATAGGGTTTTGGTGGGCTCCTTATTTTTGTCCTAGTAGGACATACCTCCAAAGCCTATTCTAATTGTTAAGGCCACTATGTCATGGCACCCTACCACAGATCCCCTATAGACCCTTTAAGGAACCCATTTAAAGAACCCTACTATAGATCCCTTGCAGACCCCTTTAAGGAACCCTTTAAAGGAAGCCTATTCGAGTTACTACTGACAGGTCCTCAGATCCCGATATACCTTTGAAGATCATGGGACAACGGCTCGAGGTGTTGATGGTTGAGGGCTTAGGGTTTCGGGTTTTGGGTCTTGGGTTGGGAGCTTAGGGTTTAGGGTTTTGGGTTCAGGGTTGAGGCTTTAGGGTGTTGGGTTTAAGGTTTTGGGTAGGGGTTCTGGATTCTGGGTTTTAGGGTTTTGGGCTCCGGGTCAAGAGTCTCGACTTCGTATGATGGTGAGGATCAAGCTCCATGTGGGGATCCGATTTTAGGGGTTTAGGGTTTAGGGTTTAGGGTTTAGGGTACCTTCCCAGAAAAAACAAAGAACTCCTTCAAACAATGGAGGGGGTCCTCGAGGCGATTGAACGCAAGTTGCTAAATCAAGGGGTATCGAGTTGTGGTAGGCGAGCCCATAAGCCCCATTAACCGTCTGAAAAAATGAAAAAAAAACACTAAACCACATGAACCCATACAACGCTTCCTGCATGGAACCTCATGACGTCGCGAGAAGGAGTGAAACGGATTGAAATCTCAGAACTTCTTTCAAAGTCGCATAACAAGTCGTCTGCAACAACTGTAACAAACACCATCGCCAAGCTGCGACTGTCACGTACTTCTTTGGGCCAGGAGCCATGGCGCAGAAGACTCTTAGAAGCCCACTCGCTCGAAACGAACCCCTACTTCAGAAGCCTGCACCACTACCGGAGATCCTCAAAAGCCTGAAGGCCCTAGGAATCTTAAGGAGTGCTGCGCTTTGGTGCTTAATGTTTGTATTGTGGGTGGCAGTGGGACTGCGGTGGTTGCTGAAACTTGGGAGGCGGAAGGCTTGAACTACTCAGTCTTCAGCCCCCAAAGCAGCCCTAAACCCTAAACTCCAAAACTCCAAACCCCTGAACCCCTGGCCCTGACTATGTCTTGGGTGCTTGGGTTTTCCATGGCTTGAACCGATCATCTTTCAGCGGTCGCAACGGCCTTCCTGGTAACCCGACATGAACCCCTAATTGGAGGGTCCGTGGACTTAGTAAGTGATATTTTATAGCGTTATAAATACGTTTATCCCCAAGTAGGATCGCTATTTAGGGTACTTTATAACTCGGCTAGCTACCTACTTACTCAGTCCCTCCAAGTGGACTCTTCTAGCGAACCCTAAACCTTCGACTCTAACCCTAAATCCTACATCCCTAGACCCTCCACTATGCCCCAAAAAAAGCACATAAGCAAAAATCAGGATATGGATATCCCACATAAACCCCCTTAAATTAAAAGGAAGTCCCAAAAAAGGTAGGGATATCCCTATAAAATGCTTATGCTTATGTGCTTTTTGGGTCCCTAATACACTCTAGTCCTAACGAGGGGGGGGGGGGCACGGCCGGGCACGGTGTCGGGTCTGAGGCTCAGGGCTCTGCGCCCGAAGAAACCCGAAACCGTAAGCCTCGGTGACTGCCCCCACGCTGCAACAGTCCAGATCAGGGGGTCACATTACGGGCTATCTATCTATATATATATATATATACATACATACATACATACATACCTCTATATATATATGTATATATATATATATATATATATATATATATGTATATATATATATATATATGTATTTGTGTATAAATATATACATATAGTTGTTGTCGTATAAAGAATATCCACCTGTTACAGAGTGGGGGCAAAGTCTTAGCTATACCTTTACAAGTTTGAGGGACCGAAACGAAATCCTCGAACCCAAGCCTGAGCTCAACCCCTGAGCACTAGGGCCGGTTCAAGCCTAGACTCTACATCGCAACCTGCGGCTCTGGAGGGCTTAAGACAAGGTTTCGGGGGTATACCATATGACAAACGGATATGCTGATTTATCGAGGCTTCTATCTTTGCCCGAACTTCTGGACCTCAAAGATTAAACCGTAGACCCTGATAGCCAAGCCCGAAAACCCCAAACCCGAACTCAGAACCCTCACGTGGACCCCTGATTGATGGCCCTCCTCCCGTGATAGGAACGAAGATCCTAATCCCAAGGCGTTTAGAAGCGGGTGTTCATTAATCCAGGGTTCTACACGAAGCTTGAAGCCCCAAAGCCCTGCATGTTGGACAAGCCGAGGACAAAGTGGCTTGAAGGCTGCGTGCACCCCGTGGTGCTGCAGTCCCAAGTCGTGGCTCTGTGCAGCAAGCAAACGAACTTGCCACCGATTGTCGGGGTTTGGAGATTGTCATGCGTTTAACCACCCTAAACCCTAGATCCAAAACCCTAAACCCTGAACAAAAACCCTAAACCCTCAAAAGCAGGATAAATAGAAATTGTGTGAAGTTCTCTTCGAATTGCACGTTCATTACTTTCGAATTTTCATTAAATATGTGGAGAAACCAAGTCAATGCCAAACCAAAATCCAGGCACCAGCACCCGCCCACCCAGCCCGCACCCTGCCCTGCCCTGGCGGGGCAGGGCAGGGCCCAGCCCCACCCACCCAGCCAGCCCACCAGCCCAGCCCAGCCCAGCCCAGCCCAGCAACCCAGCCCAGCGAGAACTCCGAAATCACAGATCAAAAAACAAAACTCTTCGGTCAAAACCCCGGACCCAGACCCTATACAATTTCTATAAACCCCTACTGAAACACTGAAACTACTAGTGCCATTGGAGCATTAGGGTCGATTTCCCTCAGCCCTTTTGAAGTTCTGGATTTGGAATTTTGGGGGTGTGCGTGTTTTCGAGGCTTCGGGGCAGGGTGTTTGGGTGTGGGTGCTATGGGAAGGAGGCAGGGCAGAGCAGGGCAGGGTAGAGCAGCGCAGAGAGAGGTTTAGGGTTTAGGGTTACGGGTACGGGTTTAGGGCTTAGGGATTAACACCCCCAAACCCACAAAGCCTTCCGTGCAAGACTGGCCACTCTGGGCTCAGTCAGCTGTCTCACCGGCGACCGGGAATTGGCGCCATCAGTTGTCAAGAACCATAAATCCTAAACCGGTCTGGGTTTACGGCTTCCGGCAAGCGGCAATAATGGTAAAACGCATTAAATAACAGCTTAAGTTATAACAATGGCAACAGTAACGGTAGTAATCGCAACAGCAATACCTGTAGCAACAATGACAACATTAACAATGGATTCAATTGAAGGGCGTGGGATTTGCAGCATAGGGCCGTTACTCAGGAATCATGAACCTTAGTCACCCCACGTGCAGCCTCGGAGAGATTGAGCATCTTTGGTAACTGCAGAGTCTCGGGGAACATGTGATGTCAACTGGTAGGATAGTTCTGGATGCCCTAGACTCTAGACACGAGACCCCAAACCCTAAACCCTAGACCCTAAACCCTAAACCCTAGACCCCAGACCCTAAACCCTAAACCCTAGACCCTAAACCCTAAGCCCTAAGCTCTAAACCCTGAGACCCTAAACCCTAAACCCTGGGTTTGGAGCTCAACTGCGCCCGTCGCCACTCCCGGTGCCAGAGGCTGTGCCGCAGCGGGATCTGGCAGCAGCAAGATCTCACTGCTGCTGCATCCATTGTGCCAGCGTCTAGACCCCTTACTAGAGTGAGGTAGATTGCAAGCCAGAGGTTAGTTCCGCATATGTCTATGTATATGCATATATGCTTATTTACATGTGTATATACACACTGACATCTATATACCTATATAGAGACAGATGTGTGCGTGGGTGCGTCTGTGTGTATATATATATATGTTCATGTATAGAGCCCTACATGGAAGCATCCTTATGAAGGGCCTTTTGAAAAGGGACGTCTAAGTTCAAGATTCCCCCATACCATGCCCGTTACAAACACAACGTGCTCATCTCTGATTGACGAAGTACTGGTCCGGGTAATTAGTAGTTAGTTAGTAATAATTCACCCCAAAAAATTGTTCGAATTATGAAGCCCCCTATATCAACTGTCGATGACACAGCTCTCAGCACAATCTAGCAAGTGCGTGAGTGCTTTGGGTTTTGGACCATCGAGCTAAAATCGAAACAATAACCTGAAAATTCACGTACACATGGCGATGACACGTTTGTGAACGCATGTGTCGTTTGCTTCCCCTGGCTTGGTAACATTTGGAGGTTTGCGCCTTACTTGGCCTTAAACCCACAACTCTCATCGCTGGACCCGGCTTTAAACCTGGCTCTCTGAAATTGGGCAGACGCGCGGCACATGAGCCCGCAGCGGCGTAAAAACTTGAATCTGTACAGACGCACATATCGAATTAAATGACCCTAGACCGATACTGCTGTGAATGTGGTGCCTTCAAAACTCAGGGGTAGATCTTGCTACAAATGGGATGCACAAGCAACGCCCCTTTCAGAACAAGAAGGTTTCCACGTGGATCTTGCCAAAGCCTGCCTCGCGGCAGCAGCGCTTGACCTTCTGTGTCCGAGCTGCTGGTGAACCGGTTGATGATGTAAATCCTGCATTACCCATACTAAGGAGTATACCAAACTCCATAGTCTAGGGTCATCAAGGTAATGCAGGATTTATATCATCAACCGAGTCTCCGAAAACATGCATAGAGCTGCAGCGTTTCAGGCAATTGGGGGTTCAAGCTTTAGTTCAAGCTTTAGGTTTTACGGTTTAGGGTTTAGGGTTGAGGGAATTTAGTCTCTGTATCCTTCAGGCAAGTATCCTTTCCATCACGGCCGAAAGCAGCCTCGAATCCGAAACCCGAACCACAGTTCTTGGAATGCGAGAGTCTCAAACCCGCACCCTAAACGCCGAAAGGTTGGGGTTAGGGTTTAGGGATTCAGGGAATGGTTTGGGGTTCAAGGCTTTGGGCCTAAACCTCAAATCCCTAAACGCCTCAACCGAGAACCCCTGAACCCCAAACGCCTCAACCCGCCTGATGCCCCAGGCCCGGAAATCTCTGAACCCGTACAACACTGAACCCCGAATCCCCGAAGCCCACAAGCCTGGCGTTCCAGTCAGCCCTTGACTCAATAAATCTCAAGAGGGCTTTTTTTTCACAGTATCGGGGCCTGCCCAATTGAATTAGTCATCAAAGTGTAGTTACATTCAGGAACCATACACCGGACCAAGGGCTCCAGATTGTTGTCTAGAATTGTTTGCTGCACGGCGACGTGCACATCATTCAGCTCTGTGTCCAGTACAGGAGTACCATCGAAGGTCTCGGCTAGGGCACGGCCCCAGACACGGGCCTCGGTGCCCAAAAGTGTGACCATAAATCCAGCCAAGCTCGATGGAATAACAGGCTTGTGCACAACCTTGAGGGTGTAGTCGCATCATGATAGCAGCAATTCCATCTGCCGGCTTTCCCACCGAAATGGTGAGGTGCTCGCAGAATGGCACGCACGTTTGTATTCACGACTGCTTCTACACCGTTCTCCAGCCTTGGGATTGCCATTGCTTTCTGCAAGTAGCTACCCGCTGCAGTGGCGGCTTCACCGGCATTCTGCGACATTCCAAGTCCAGCTTTGATCTTGCTGACACCAAATGACACAAGATTCATAAGCATGTCCAAGGAAGTAACATCCTCAGTTTCTTCTCCAGCTAGCAAATCTTGTACGTCAGGTGGGACCGCAGGGGCGAACTGCCCAAGGTAAACATCCGTGGTGCGCAGCACTCCCACTTATACACGAAAAGTGAATGTAACCCAACCCAACCACAGCCCCTCTTGCTTTAAAAAGCCCGGAGATGCTAACCTCAGAGCCTGAACCTTAAACCCCAAGCCGCGATCCCATGACCTGAACCCGAAACTTCGGGTATATTCCTTCCTTACCCTGAGGGTCCAGATAGGATATACTTCGGCCTTCAAGTATTCCCTATATAGGTACATTGGGCCGAAAGTATATACTGTTTGGATACGTGGACCCTAAAACCCTAAACCTTTATGGAGCCCTTATAGTAACCCTTAAAGGAACCCTTCAAGGAACCCTATTTGGGCACATGGACCCTTAGGGCTACGACACTTGACGAGTCAGAGTCTTCAACTCCCCTGGCCATGCGCCTCGTCTTGGAAGGCTGCCGGGCCGCAAGCAAACGCGAAGCCATCTGAGGGCTTTGACTTTAGGGTTTAGGGTGGCGTAGGTTCTGGATTTAGTGTTTAGGGCTTCTGGGGCTTTCCAAGCCGTTCTGCAACAATGCTATGCTGGTTTATGTGTCTTCAGGTGAAATTCTCAACCCTGAAGCTGCTCAAACTCAGAGATCCGCTGAAAGACCTCAAACCCTGAATGCTCTAGGGTCTAGGGCTTCGGGTTTAGAACCCGAAGCCGTTCGGGGCCCTGCGGCGCCTCAAACGGCGGGATGAAGGTAGGCAAGGATACCTTATGCAAAGAATCTTAGTTGGGAATATCCCACCTACCTTCATCCCACCTTTGGAGCCCTTTGAATGGTGCCTGCGGCGCCTCCCTTCGCAGCGGCGACAGCGAGCTCCGCTACAGGAGGCCGCCCTAGCGGCAAGAAGGAGCACCCGGAGACTGCAAAACGGTTTTGGGTTTAGGACTTAGAGTTCATGCTCTAGGTGTAGTTAGGAAATATCCCTTCAATCAAGAGGGGATACTTATCCTGTTTTGAAGTATGTCCCTCAAAATTCAAAAGTTGTGGAGTTTCTTGAAACGGAGCAGGCTTCAGTCAGAGGTTGTAATTCGGGCTTCATAACTTTTGGGAGGAATGCATGCACGTGCTTAACAATGGTCAACAGTGTTCTGCGGTTCGTTACAAAGTAACCAAACATGGACTAGAAAGGAATAGAAATACTGATGGTTCAGACCCCTTCAAGGAGTTTGGGGTTCAGTGGATTTGGAGTTAGGGCTTCAGGATTCAGTTTGATGTAACTGCGTTAGCAATTGAGCGGGTGCATCGTTCCCATCGCTAGCTCTGGGATTCACGAACGGTCTGAGGTTCAGGGTTTGGGGGTTAAGGCTTAGGGTTTTTAGGGTTTACCGTGTCTGCGGTAAGCGCCCAGCAACATTCGCAAATTTTGTACGAGAGAGCAGACGCAATCAATGAAGGACGAGGGAAGTGCCAAAGCAACTAGGCTCCATGCACCGTTCCTTAATGACCCGGAGGTTTCAGCAGTGTAACCCTGAAGTATGTAGCTCGTAACGACTTTTCTAAACCAGCCCTAATCCCGGCGAGCTTAAAGATGTTAAAAAGATTTTGGACTCGGTACTGAAGTACGCCAGGTTTTCGGAGCCTTACCATAATCTCAGGTTTATTCTTGGGGATAAGGTAGGATGGAGGAGAGTTTTGGGTGCTGTGTAGATTGTAGAACGGAGCCCCGGGCAATTGTACGACCCATTCTTCAGGCTTCCATATTTACTGTGGTTTCTTGCTTCGGGCTGTGAATCCACTGTAGCACCACTCCTTACAACCCTTGTAGAACCCTAATAGAACCCTGAAACGAACCTCTGTTCGTACCGGTTACCAGCATAGGGAACTTATAGAACCCTCCTCTATTCCTACTAAGGACCCTTCTCGGACACTGACAGCAACCTCAAAGGGAACCCTTTGTTCCTATTAGGGCTTCTGGCCGAACCTTAATTCCTAGAGATCTCTTTTTGAACCTTCAAAGTGGCCCCCCTAAACTTTCACACTAATCCCTGAACCCTAAACCCGTCAAGGGGGCCCTTCAGGGAAGCTCGGTGCAAGCCGGAATCCATGGCCTGCACGGAAGCTGACACTTCGCCGGTCGGGAGGCAACTCGCCACGGCTCCGGGAAACCTTGGCAACTCAGGTTCGGGGGACTTACTTGGAGGGTGGTCGGGAGACTTAGTCAGCAGGTAATAAATAGAGCTATAAGTACCCCAAAACGAATCTGATTGGGTATATGATACTTATAACTCTATAAATTAACTACCCACCAAGTATCCCGGTAAGGGGACTAAGTGTGAATCAAGCTTGTATATAAGTAGACAAGTTTTAAGCACCACAATTTTACACTCTACTTGCCAAGACTTCTGACGCTGTCTCTCTCTCCCTCTCTCTCTGCCTCTCTCTTCCTCACAACAGATAAAACTTTAAGGCTCCTTCTTCAAAGCCCCGTCGACCCCTCATCCAAGTCATCCCTATACGCACCCATCCTCGTAGCCTAGCAGCGAACTTAAACCCCAAACCCTAAACCCGAAAGTCTAAACCTCAAAGCCCAGCAGCATAGATCACCACTGAGGCGTTCTCGCTCTCAGCGGCCGCAAAGAGCGCCTCTTCCACTATAGGAAGCCTCCTGGGAAAGCTTTCCCCACGCTGCCCGTCTAGGGCTTTTTTTTGAGCTCCTTTTTCCCAAGAGGCAGCAATCCCCGTTTAGGGCTTAAGGTTTAGGGTGCAGCCCGCGCAGCGTAAACAGGATCCTGAATGGGGTTGCGATAAGACTCTATAAAATAACTACTCACAAAGTCCCCAACTCAAGGATCGTGGGTTAATAGGGCTCTAAATGCAGTTAGAACTACCCCAATGACGCTGAACCTACTTCTATGCTGTGTTGGCGTAGGGAGACATCAGACCTAAGGGAGGGCGTTTGGCCTGCTTAACCCACACTCAATCACTCCTTTGATTCAACTTATACCTGGAGGATCATGGGACTTAGTGACCTAGTAAGTCCGGTCAGAAGTACCTTGATTCCGGCTATAAGTAGATATAACTGTCGTTACCTTACGTGTTGCACTATTTACTAAGTCCCCTGATCCCTAAACCCTAAACCACTATCGAATCCCTATAGAACCTTTCAAGGAACCCCTTAAAGCAACCCACAAAAACCTACTTACAACCCTATTAACTACGTCCCTTGATCCTCTAAGCACCCTTGTTGCAGGAAAAGCTCTGCACGAATTTGTATACAAGGGCACCTATGTGCCTAGGAGTGTCCTGTCACAGTGACCTTCAAAAGTAATAAAAATAATAATAATGATAATCACAAGCAGAATGAGAATAGCAATAGTACTGATAACACAGTGTGCCGGCAAACGAGGGCCAGCGAGCAAGATTGTGCACCAAGCTTGGTCAGCCGCAATCTTGCTCAAGATTACCGGCCCCCACCCCCACCCCCCCAAGTGGTGCAAGTGGTGGGTGAAAGTGACCAAGATTAGCAAGATTGACGTCAAACGCCATCAGCTCTCAATTGCGGGCACAGTGTAGTAATACTGCTACGAGTCATAGTGATAGCAGTTATCATCATGGCAAGAATAATCATGAACCAAAAAAGACAGCCAAGTCCCTTTTGTCTGCAGTTTCTTCGGCTTCTTTTACGAATCTTACAAGAAGCTAAGCGGCCGTAAAAATCATATAATCACAAAAGAAACCTGAACCCTAAACCCTACACCCCCAACTGCGGACCAAAGGGGACTTGCCGGTCTCTTGCCCGGAAGACCAGAAGTCGAATTCCTGTAGCTTCAAGCCCTGCCTGGACCCTCTAAAACCCTTCCATTTTTAGTGCTCCCTATGATTATTACAAAACCTTCTTGTTTAGGGTTCCCTATTGGGATTAACTATTATGATTTCCCAGAAGAAATCCTTAAAAAGGTAGGTTAATTTGGGGTTCAGGTGACCCTAAAATCGTGAAGCCCCAACCCGTGCACCCATGAATATAAGGGTCCCCAATCCCTAAACCCTACATAGCAGAGAAAATCCATGAATATAGGTGCCCCTTGATAAGCAGAGTATAATTTTCGGGGTATATTCAGCATTCTACCGGATCTATATACCAACCAAGGGGACCTAAGCTTAAGCTCTAAATCGTCATGGAGACTTCGTGCCGAGGTTTAGGGTTTAGGGTTTTAGGGTCAAGGGTTTTGGGTTTCAGGGTTTTGGGTTCAGGCAAGAGTCAAGTACTCCAGGCTGCGGATGCTCCAAAGCAGAGTCACGCCTGGAACCTGGCGCAAAGATTAGCGTTTGAGGGCTTAGGGCAGGCGTTAGGTTAGGGTTTCAGGCGTGGGTGTAGGGTTGAAGCTAAGGTTGAGGGGTTTGGGGTGTTAGGGCAGAGAGCAATGGATCGAAGGCAATACAAAAATAGGGACCCAAAAAAGCACATAAGCATAAGCATTTTACAGGGATATCCCTGCCTTATTGGGCTTCATTATAAGGGGATTTATATGGGATATCCCTATCCTAATTTTTGCTTATGTGGTTTTCTGGGGCCCCAAAAAAGAGTGGCGAAGCTCGGAAGAGAGCCTGGCGACGCACAGCGTCGCGGAAGACCGCGATGACCGGGGTGATGCCTGCGGCTTCCCAGCTCAAGGGAAGGATCAAGAAAATGGAACCCCTAAACACCAGGCCTATCTTAACCCGCGGTATCCCTGTACATAGACATGTTGAGGGGCATTGGTCTCGCTGGATAGGGGCTCGATGCAAAAACCTAGACTTAAATCTCTGTTTTGAAGATGACCCATCTGTTTCTGCAATCTTGATAGACATCTCGAGCCGAAACGCGAAAACCTGAACCTTGAACCCTACACCCTAAACCCGGAACCCTGAACCCTGAACACTGTTGTGTACTCGACTCCACCCAAACCGTCCAAATCCTTCTGGCACCTATTCAACCATGTCTAGCTTTTTTACTTCTTCAGCCACCCCTTCTTGTGGGCCCTTATTGAGGAACTGAGCTTAGGATACCATAATAAGGAGACCTTGTTATTCACCACCGGTCCCTATCGTGGTAACTGAAACCAAATTCCTCAACCCAGTTTTGGGTGAAGAGCTCCAGCGCCCCAGCGCTTGGACTTGGGTTTGCCCCCGAAAGGTTTTGACCTCACCCTGCTGAAAGGATCAGGACACATAGTAAGTAGGTTTACAATGGAGGTAACAGTCACATCTACATACAACCCTAAGTAGCATTACTTGCTAAGCCCACCCATTTAAAACCTCTCGGTAGGCCCGCCTTGAACGGCCTAAGGGCTCATGACTCAGTGCTCCAGCCTCCTCCAGAACCTACGAAGCCAGAGTCGAAGCCCTGAAGACCCTCCAAGCCCCCTGGCGACGTCTGCAAGAGCTTAAAACCACACCACCGTCACAAAACAAGAAGGAGACGAAAAAGCCTAAATCCCAAAACCCGAAGCTTTTACCTTAACCCGAAACCCTGATTCTAACCCCTAAACCCCTCAACCCTAAACCCCTAAACCCTCAACCCCTAAACCACTAAACCCTAAACCCTTGAAACAAGCAGACTTGGCTTGGCTTCCCGGCCGATCCCGCCGGCGGCCAGGAAGACGGGACCGGAGGCGTAGCTTCCTGTCACGCTGAGGTCACTCAGCCTTAAGGTTTTAGGTTAAGGCTTTTTGACTTAGGGTCAAGGGTTTAAGGTTTGGGGTTTCGGGTTTAGGGTTTCCGGTTTTGGGGTTGGGTTTTACGCTTCAGGGTTGAGGCGTGAGGGCTTTTTGGTTTTCGGCTTAGGGCTGTACATCAATACACAAACATGTGCTTTACAATGATCCGTACGGGTGTTGTACAAGCGACGAGGCTTTTAGTGCTTAGGGTGTGAAGCCTTAAGCAATCAGACAATGGTTCGGCGGGGGGTCTTTTCTTATGAGCTTATGAGGGAACCGTAAGTAGTACGACTGTAAACTCTTCAGGCTTCTATACTAGTTGCTTTGCAATGATTTGCAAGAAAGGGTCAAGGAACCAGTAGGTCGGGAACATAAGTAAGGCTTACCTCAATGCACGTCGTTGCAAGTCTGCTTGAAAACTACGAGTACTCTCTGCATCCTCTGATCAGAGTACACAAAAACCGGGAGCGCAACAACAAGATTGGACGGCAAACCTGCGCGGGCTGAGGGTTTCTCGCAACCGCGTGCGGAAGCGCTGAGGCTTTGGTGCCTGCCTTTCCCTGTGAAAAGAAAACAAGGATCCGGTGAGGGTTTGCTCATTTGGGGGCTTGAGGGTGTAAGTTGCGGGGTCGGGGATTACTACAACATCTTCATTGTACCCGCTACTCAGTCATGTAGAGACTGTAGGATCACTCTGCCACGAACTATTGAAACTCCCTCACGTAAATGACGAGCAACAAGAGACACCCTCAAACCATAAATAAACTCTAAACTCTAAACCCCTGCAGAAACCCCGGACTCATCAATCCATTCGACAAAATTACAGGAACCTTACGTGCCCACACCGTTAACCGGAAGGAAACCCCGTGAACCCTTCATCCCGGAGACAAAATAACTCTGTTTAGAGCTTTGTTTTTGGATTTAAGGTTTAGGATGCGACTTGGTAGGTAGGTTATCAGATGTTAGAAGAAGAGTAACTCTGTTTAGGGCTTAAATTTTGGAATGAGGGTTTAGGACGCGGCTTGGTAGGTAGGCTATAAGATGTTACAAGAAGAAGAGTAACTCTGTTTAGGGCTTAGGTTTTGGATTTAGGGTTTAGGACGGAACTGGGCAGGTAGGTTTAGGGCTTAGGTTTTGGATTCAGGGTTTAAAACAAAAAATGGGTTGGTAGGTTATAAAATGTTACAAGAAGAGTAACTCTGTTTAGGGCTTAGGTTTTGGATTTAGGGTTTAGGACGGAACTGGGTAGGTAGGTTATAAGATCGTACAAGAAGAGTAACTCTGTTTAGGGCTTAGGTTTTGGATTTAGGGTTTAAAACAAAAAATGGGTTGGTAGGTTATAAGATGTTACAAGAAGAGTAACTCTGTTTAGGGCTTAGGTTTTGGATTTAGGGTTTAGGACGGAACTGGGTAGGTAGGTTATAAGATCGCACAAGAAGAGTAACTCTGTTTAGGGCTTAGGTTTTGGATTTAGGGTTTAAAACAAAAAATGGGTTGGTAGGTTATAAGATGTTACAAGAAGAGTAACTCTGTTTAGGGCTTAGGTTTTGGATTTAAGGTTTAGGACGGAACTGGGTAGGTAGGTTATAAGATCGTACAAGAAGAGTAACTCTGTTTAGGGCTTAGGTTTTGGATTTAGGGTTTAGGACGGAACTGGGTAGGTAGGTTATAAGATCGTACAAGAAGAGTAACTCTGTTTAGGGCTTAGGTTTTGGATTTAGGGTTTAGGACGGAACTGGGTAGGTAGGTTATAAGATCGTACAAGAAGAGTAACTCTGTTTAGGGCTTAGGTTTTGGATTTAGGGTTTGAAACACAAAATGGGTTGGTAGGTTTTAAGATGTTACAAGAAGAGTAACTCTGTTTAGGGCTTAGGTTTTGGATTTAGGGTTTAGGACGGAACCGGGTAGGTAGGTTATAAGATCGTACAAAGTTAATTGCAGGGCAATCTCTGATTCCAAGACACAGTGATAATAACGCTTCTTTTGTGTCTTGAGCCAAATATCGGTGATAACGTCTTCGAGTGAAACTGCTTCAAGATGATCTACATAAGAAGGGCCTGGGGGCTCGTGATTTCTCAACTCCCCCCTTGTAGACAGCGTGAAACAGTTACTTACAGGAAACTAGTTCTACTGCGCGGCACTCGGAAACCTAACTCGTCTAACAACTGCGCTTCAGGCGGTTTCAGTTCAGCTGGTGCTCGAGGCGTAAACGCGACTAGCACGACACGGGACTGAAGTGGCCCTTCCCATGGCACAGTGCAGTGTCTAACAGACGGCTGGAAGAGTGCAGGCAGTTCTTCAATGCGACCTGGGCTATTGCAATCACGCTGTGGGCATTGCTGATCACCAAGTGGATCCTGGACCCATATCTGACCACCCGTTACCTTGGTTAACGGGTAGACAAAGTTGTACGATCCTGGATCGTTGTATTTGTCAGTGTGCAAGTCAAACTGACAACCTTGGTAAATCGCTACAGCAGTGAAGGTTAGGTTCTTGGCCTGTTGCCGAATGAACCTTGTGAGGACACGCGTAACCCCCCTGAACTTGGACGTATTGCTCCTTAACCCTACTATGCCACCTCCATGTGCATACGCTCCGGTTGTAAATCCCTTACCCTCGGAAGAGACAACTGGGCGAGACGAAGAATCTGGAGGAAGAAGGTAGAACAGCTGCAGAATATGATTTTCTGTCAGTCTGTGTGGCAGGATGCCGGCAACAGACTCAGGATCAGTATCTGCAAGAGGATCTTCAGGAACGAAGTTCTGTGATGGAGCAGCAGGTATCGGGGCATTTGCGGAACCCTCAGACAGGCAAAGCTGTTCCAGCATGGATGGCCACTCTTGGGGGCTAATCACTTTCGTGAACCCATTTGCTCGTTGCTCCGTCGTAGGGCAAAAGGTTATCTCGACGTGCGGCTTTGCGAGTCTCTCACAGATAGATGCTACGTTGACCCTGTGCACCCTAGGCATGTGGCGGAGTTTAGCAGAATAGCCTGCCTTAAGAATGGAAATCACGGTATTATTGTCTTGCCTATAAAACACCGGGATCTCAAACCCAAGGATATCGCCTAAATATTCTTGAAGGTTTTCTACCTCTGAGAACATGGCGGTCGCGAGAGAAATCGTTTCGGCCTCTGTCGTGGACCGAGCTGTGGAGGACTGCTTACGCGATACCCAGTGGAGTGGATACGCGCAGTCTCCGGTCTTTGCAACGACGAGGATTCCAGTCGTGCTTTTCGCTGACAGAGGGCAAGACGCAAAGTCTGCGTCTGTATACACCTCTATCTGGCAACCCAAGTCCTGTTGCGAAACAGACCCTTTTAAAGTTACACGACTTGAGTGATGGAGATACGACACACAACGCAGTAGTTGACGGTCGTCGAATCTATCCCATCGACTCACTTTAGAAGCTAACCTCGTGATTATGAACGAGATGTCTGGGCGAGCAAGTCGGCTGAGCCAGAGGGCTCGCATCAGGATTCGGGAGGCGGATCCGTGTAACTCACCGGCGCTGTTAAGCTCGCTGTCAGTTGCTTGGTTCTCGGGGAAAGCAGGTGACGCTACCTTGCGAAGCTTACTTTTCTCTACACCGGTCATTTCACAATAGAAATCAACAAGTTGCTGCGTGTAAGCAATCATGTCAAATTCACAAGTGGCTACTGAGTCATCACGCGTGAAACTGTGATGCCGCCCTAGAATCCTACAACCATTATTGCCGCCTTGAACGAAGACTTCTGGTTCAAGCTTCACAAGACCACGGAGCTTATGCCAGAACTGGGAATGAAGCTCTACGGGTCCGCTTAAAGTCAAGTCGTCGACGTAGACATTAAGCACTAACTTCTGGGAACCGAACTCGAAAACCCAAGTGCTAGGGTAGGCGGGAAGTTCGCGACCTCCGAGCCTTTTCAACTGAACGGTTAAGTGGTCTTGCCATCTCTTACCCGATTCTGGGTGCCCGTATAGGCTTTTCTCAAGTTTAACTACAAGACGGCTGTCGGGAGGGAACCTCTGGGTCCACTCGGGGAGCCAGAGCTCCCGAGGGATTATTACCCAGGTCTCTCGACCGATCTTCGCTTGCAAGTATGCTTGAATAGCATCTGCCACAGAGGTCGCGTGACCAGGGCGGAGCCCGTAAAAGAGGCAAGCGGCAAGACCTACCAACCCGGTTGGTGTAGTCGCAGTTTCTTCTGAGCCGAACAGCACTGGGTTACCAGAAGCATCGCGCACTTGGTCCCCCTAAAGACTACACGGCCTTTGTACTTGTGCTGTGTTGGGTGCAACTCAAAGTGCTTTACACCACAAAGCGTCAGAAGTTCAGCGATTTGGACTCGGCGTCCAGTGTTGCGGCAATCCTGTTTCAGTTGCCACAAATGCATTACGGAATCGTCGTTCCATGTCTGGTTTGAGCGGAGTCCTACACCCTCAGCCTGAACAGCCTCTAAACCTCGAGCATCCTTCAACCATTCGCTCTTAGCAAGGTTGCGTGTCACTAACGCATTACTTGACGACAACGAAGGTGTGTGGCGATGGAATTGCTCGGGGAAGAATGACTCGACTATCAGCTGAGCGACTTGTGAGTTGTAGTCGCTATTGGCATAGGAATCGCCTCCTTTCGACACACTTAGCGAAGTGGACTGGCTGTGCTCGTGTTGCCCAAACAGCTGGAGCACTCGAAGGGAAGTGGTGCTGATGCATGACCGCTTACCAGAGGAGCATCCGCTGAGCATTACTCTTTTCAAGTTCGCGCGCTTCTCGAACTCAATCCAATCAGACTCGTTCCAGAGCCAACCCCCTTCTGGGCAGTCGACTGCAACATGGCAGCCGTTGGAAAGCTTTTCTTCGGCTAGCGAGATTGCGAGTTTCAGCATTTGGCGACACTTCGCCCGGCTCTTTCTGAGCTGTGCTTTCTTACTCGCTCTATGTTCGTGCACAGTTGGGTGTTGTTGTGCTGTTTGTTCAAGGCATAACATAGGCATCCAGATCACAGCGCCTTGCTTTATCTGACCTTTGGCCTGATCAACATGAGCTGGGTCTGAGAAGTCTATCGTTGAAGATCCTATGTTAAGACAATCAACCCCGTACATTGTGCAGGCAAAACCAATCTCGGAGGAGTCGCTGCAGCAGTACTCGACAAGTTGGTTTGTACTCGAAGCCTTAGACCTACGGATCTGGCGATCTCGGGCTACAAAGCTGACATCTGGAACGAACAACTCCTGATTTACCAATGCTCCTAACCCTCCACCAAAGTCGTCGGAATCCTCGTCCGGATGAGCGGGCGCATCATCTGCAGCATCGGGCGCTATCTCTGCCGGAGGATCGGGACTAAGAGGTGCAGGAGGAGGAACTGGCGTTGGAGGAATACTGACTGGTGTCGGGGGTACCGATTTGATGCGGGCCTCGGCGGTTTTGTCGGCACGCACTAACCCATCAAAGCGAACCTTGCACACTGGAGAATGAACCACAGCTTCGCCTTTGCAAGCCTTGCATCCCGGGGTTATCCCGTATTTTATTATACGATCAAGAGTGATATACTCGTGCCGCTTTGCTGGCGTAGAGTCGGGGCCAAGTGGGCTGAACGGCACTTCTAAACCCTTAATGTCCGGAAACTTAGGTTCAGTGAATCCCTCGACCGCACGCTCGAAAGCGGCGCGCATCGGGAAAATCTCTTCACCCTCGGGGACAAACAACTCTTCAAAGGGCACCGAAATTGCAAGATCGTATCCAGGAGTACCGTCTTTGGTTTTCCGGTAATCTAAAACAAGGTAGACCCCTCTAAAGGACTCCGGCCCCGAATCTAACCGATAACCACAAAACAAAGCTGGTGCGGCGGAAGGTTCAAACTTCTCTCGGTGTTTGGGATCAGTCCTGTAGTACACGAGCTGACCTAGAAGTAGAAGACGCCCGGGGAACTCCTCACCGGTGGCGGCTACATAACGGGACTCCTTACGGTCGGCAATGCTGTGCTTAAGGTTCAACACAAACGTTGCAAATACCGCCGAATGAGCCCAAAGACCAGGTCTTATTGCAAAACCGGCTTGTAAATGTACCGCGCGGGTGACCTCTTGGATCGACCTGATGTCCCGCTCGAGAACAGAATTATGCGGCCAACGGTTAGCTAATGTGGGCTCGGAGACCCAAGACATTTGCTGGCAAGCCGATTCAAGTTCTTTTGCGTTGTCTGACTTGAACATGACGACAGGCTTCGACTCCGCGTGCTTACCGGAAAATTGCAAAAGTGCTCTGACTACGTTTTCTGTTGTGCGCCTGACTAGGGGAAAGGAGCGCAAGTAGCCAGAGAATTCATCGCGCACTACAAGCAAGGTCGATTCACGATCCTCTTTGGAAGACTCCTTGAACACGACTACGATGTCCGCCGCGACGCGTTCACTGAACGCAGTGGTTGGCTCTAGCGAACCGCGATCATGCAGCGGGTCATGTCTAAGTTTGCTTGTCTTCCTAGCGTACATTCTGGCCTGTGTACATATTTTACAGGCTGGGTTCTTAGGGAAATGGGCTAATCTGTGTTCACAAGAAGCAGCATCCTTGATCAACCGCGCCGTCTTAACAGCTGGGATTTCTTCTTCACGCTCTGAGTCCGCATGTGCCTCACCGGGCTCGGCCTCAGGAGGCTTGGGATCATCACCTTCAAGCGGTACCTCAGAGGGCCCTGCTGCACTAGATGAAGCGGGAGCTGCGTAATCAGTGAACTCGACTGTTTCTTGGAAAACTGGCACATTACCATCAAGGCGAGAGGCATATATTGCGTCCTTTGAACACAACTGGATGTTGCCATATGCATCTGATGCAACTGAAGACGAATCCGGAAGGAAGAAAGGAAGAGAACCCGGCAACCAAACGAATGGATGACCCTGATGATTTACTAACTCTCCCATAGAGCGCACCAGGGGACAATCAGACATCAAGTACGACTCAGAACTTCCGAACTTGGACCCAATCGTGCGAACAACCTCTGTTGCAGTAAAGGTCCCGTTTCCAGTGGCAAACTTAATAGGATCAGCCTGGGTGGCGGTAATGCCGACTCCAGGATCTACACCCTGTTGCGCTAACGCCTTGAATGAAGTAAGGTTTCGCCCGGCACCTGAATCTGCTATCCACTCTAGCTGGAACGGACCAGACTGTGCCACAGGCAACGCGATGTCAACTAAAGGAATCGTGGCAGGAGTTGCAATGATGGACAAACCCGTGAACCACCTAAGCATTCTGCTAAAGAGGTTCTTAACTGAGCACCACGGATTGCGGGCACCAGCATGATGATGTGGAGACGTGCCTACGGATCTACCGTTGGCAGAAGTGGGCAACACTGCAGCGACAGTTGCGGCAACAGTGGCCTTTGTTGCAGCTCCAGCTTTAGGGGCTTTGCCGCCGGGGCTGATATGTGCAAACGGGCAATTGGGTCCGCGATTGCATGTCCCTTTGGGAAAGAATAGGCAGGGTGCCTTCTCCTTAGCTGCCGGCGGGTCCTTTGGACTTGTACCTGGCGGTGCCTTTGGCGGTGGTGGATTCGGGGTACCTTTCGGCGTGCCTTTACCACCCTTTGGTCTGTCTCCTTTCGGTGTGCCTTTACCGGGGCCTTTGGCACCGGGTGGCTGACCTTTATCTTTACCCGAACCCTTAAAGGGAGGCTTCGCTTTACCGGGCAATGCGGGTTGCGTATCACTGCCTTGCGGGTCGGCCACCGCGCCTTTGTCGCGGTTTCTCCGATCCTTCTCCTTCTGTTCCTTGGTTTTCGTTCCCTGCTTATTGGGGGATGGGCTTAGCGCATCTTTGATGGCCGTCTCGTTAGCGTCTTCCCTCAATTCAGCAATCAATGACTTAAGCTTGGCAAACAACCAATCCCAAGTCCTAACCCGTGAACCCTCATGAGCATCTTTGATGCGATCGATGTGCCGCTGCAGTAGACGACACTTCTTCAAACGGCCAAACAGCCAAGTGAATTTCGTCTGTTCTGAGGGCTGATGTTCGACGGGGATTGAATTCAGGATGTACTCTACACGATTCGCGAAAGCAAGTAGCGATTGGTACGAAAAGGTGTCTAGCTGCAATTCCAACAATGCCTGCTCAGTTAGGTTCGCTCCACGGCGCTGGTCAAGGAAGAATCTGTGGGCAACCATTTGCAACAGTACCCTTCCCCTAGGGGCTGTGTACTGAAGCTGACAACCTTCAATGTAACCCTGAAGCTGAATGCCTAACTCATTGTTGAGATGCTTCGGGTCTGCAAGAAGTGATGCCAAATGCGCGTCAAACCTCGGAAGTCCCTGGGGATCTGACAGGTCCGCATCCTGTGATGATTCGAAAGCGGGCAAAAGCCACTTAAGCAATGTATCAGAACCGGTCCTATCAATGGCACATACCTTGGTCACAAAAGCGTTCTTCCAGGATCTAAACTGAGCAGCATCGCGAGGGAGAGAGTCGACTTTCACCAACGACAAATCCTTGTGCTTGTACACATCATCTTCCGAAAACAGCATCGTTGACCCGACACCACGGCTATTGTAGCTTCGATGGCTCCCGGCACTACCGTGCGGGCTAGGATCCGAAGGGTTTGGTGGATCTCCGAAGTCTAACCGCAATTCCGAATCATCAGAATCGTCATCTGAATACGGGTCATGTTTGACCGGGGAACCATGCCATGAAGGATGCGGTGAAGGATTCTGCCTTATCGATGGTGCTATTGGAGCGGGTGCTCGCTGGTATGAGGCAGCGGGTGGCCGAGTGCCGACGCCGCTGGACAACGGTAATCTAGGTCTTCGAGGGCTAGTTACGGAATCCCGCAATGTATTAACCTCAGCCCTTAACTCAGCAATGGTAGAGGCTAACTCCGTGCCATTGAGGATGTTTGGTGGTGGGTCCGAAGGTGGAGGCATGCTCTGATGACGAAGCACAGTGACCTCGTTCTGTAATGTACGGATTTGCGCAATCAGTTCAGCTTCCTTTTGTTGGAATGCCAATTCACGCTGCTGGACTTCTAGTCTCAACTCGGATCTGGCTTGTTCCACTGCTGCGGCTGCTGCTGCCTTAGCGATTGCCTGAGCCTCTAGAACCGCAGTCTGAGCCTGATTGACAACATGCGTTCCGAATTGCCTAGCCTCTTCCCTCGCTTGACCCTGGGCCTCCTGGACCACTGCTTGGGCCTGACCATAAACCGTCGACTCGAACTCTCTAGCCTGAGCCATCACCTCGTTAGGATCAAGTCCTATGCTGATGTTTTGTTGATACAACCTCACTCCCGAGCTATCCTGAAGCCCAGACCCTTGGGAACCCTGGCCGGTAGGAACATATGGAATGCTCCGGGCTGGCGCAGCTCCTGTGCGCACAATGGGGCCATCATCTGGGCTCCGGTTGTGTGGAGATTGGTTGGCGAATGGCACCAACGAACCACTACCTGGGCCTTTGTCGGAGGCTGGGGACTGCTTAAGGTGAGGTCCTTTTCTTACTGTTGGCGATGGGGAAGAGCTATGGCTACTACGCGACCCTCGGGATGACCTGGAGGAAGCTCTAACCGGCAATGCCCTAACCCCACTACTGGATGAAGTAATCTGCAAGGAGCTTTGCTCTTCTGACGACATTTCGTGGGACATGATTCAAGCAATTGGGGACTTAAGCGGGGTTGGCGACTGCCGAAACTCCCGTGTTCTTTTCAATCCCTTGCGCCCTCACCACCCAGAGATGGCGGGAAGGACAAGGTCGCACAGCTCTGTGCGGCGGGCAGGGTGAAGTACCAAGCCGTTCCACCCGTAGCGATCCCAGCCAGAAAACTCAGCACAGATTGACGGTTTGTCGTCCACGTGGACGACTGGGATCCCGTCGCTCAAAGATGAAGCTGAAATCGCCGACCAGAGTCGCTGGGCCTTGTTCGGTCGCCTGATAAAGAGAAGCGGCAGGCTACGCACGTTATACCGCGCTGACACTGCCACTTCGCGCACGTACTCCAACGCGTGCTCAATCAAGCTTTCCGTTGAACATTTGGAATTGACAAGGATCAGTATATTGCTGCGTCGAGACAGGTTCTCGAAAAGATAGCGGGACTGCAAGAAGGTCCTATCCAAAACTCCGTGGTAATCAAGGGAGAGAATATGGGTGACGCCTCCTTGCTCTTCGACCGCGCGATCAATTGCCGCAGCAAGATAAAGTGGATTCTCGTCGCACCGGAGCAATGAAAGTGGCTTGGGCGGCGGACCAGACGGCTCAACTGGACGCTGCTTTGGCCTGGCCTTCTGCTTGGGCCTCCGTTCTGGGATCTCAGGCGCAGCAGTGGGACCTGTTGCCGAAATGTGCTGCGTTAGCGCTGGTCTAAGGGGAGCAGAAGGGGGTTCAGGAGGAAGCGGCCTACCGGAGCTTAGCCTATCGGAACCACTTAGCACACTGAAGTCAGGCTGGTCACGAACAGAAGGCGATCGCGACCTGCGCTCAAGTGAGCTGCCCAAGTGGGAAGATGAAGAAACTGGCTCGGCGGATGAAGATGCTGGCTCTGCTCGCTCTGAAGTGTCCAAAGAATCCAAAGAAACCTCGGCCAAATCCTGTAGCGAAACGGGCTCCTGCAACACCGAGTCTGAGTCAGACTCTTCCTCCTCCTCCTCCTTCGGAAGGAGAGGAGTCCCCTTATAGATCACGTACCCAGACGCGGAGATCTGCGTAAGCCGCGCGCTTACTTTAAAGAACTTGGCGGCCAATGCCGGCACCTGCCCCGGAGGCTTGTTGAATACTTCCTCGGCGAGGTTTTCCAAACTCTCACGCCAAAGCTGAAGCAGCTTTATATGAAGTGAGCGGCGCTTATTGTTGGCGGCCCGGCCACCTCTAGAAGCGCGGGTGTCGGCTCCAAATGCCGCAGCAAGTCCAAAAAGCTCTTCACGGCGATCCGGTGACAGCATATACGGGTGAGACGAGGAAGCCGATTAACTCCAAGTCCCAATGCAAACCCCCGTGCCGTTAGAGTGGCTTGCAAATTTACCCCCGTGCCGGAACTGTGGCTTGAAGTTGATGTATCCCCCAATGCCGCTACTGTGGCTTGATGTTACCCTTTGCCTGAATCGTTGGCTTAACTGTCCCTATGCCAGAATCGTTGGCTTAACTGATGGCCTATCGGATGATGCAGGTGACTTCGTCGGAAAACCACACTCAACCGACAGTACAACCAACCACAACCAACCAGGATGCGGCCGGTGGCTGTGTGCCAACACGGCAGCAGAGGTGGAAGTGCTTTCGATTGTTCCAGAATCCCAAATCTTATGAGATCAACCGAAACCAGAAATCGAACCTTTGATTCAATCTCAGCTAATCCTTCCAATCACCACGAGGCCTTGCTACCCTGAAGTCGTGAACGGACCTTTGGGCAAGGTGATTGGATTTCGGGTGTTCCGGGTGGCAAGGTGCCGACACCGGCTGTTCGGGAAGTCAAGGAAGATGTTGAGGATAGCAGGGGCTGTTGGCAGTTGCCGAATCAGCCCTGTACCTAGAGAATGGTCCAAGCTGTCTCCTCGACGCAGCAGGCGGAGGAGAGAGTGCGCGCCTCGACACACGAAGTGGAGACACGAACAACAGCTATGGGAAATAACGAGGAACCTGAAGATAGATTGGTACAAAGGCGGTGTCGTCTATGTACCTAGGATGAGATGCGTGATGAATGCGATACAAGGCAATCGTGAGCTCACCTCTCCTGTAGAAGGAGCGAAGCAAATTACGCACAAGCCTGCGCAACCTCACACGGACTCTAACCCAACGTTGGCGCCTGGCCAAGTATGCAGGAAAGAACCTCCTTAGGATGAAGATTCGGATATCGTAGTACAGCTCTGTGAAGAAGTAAACCACACGTTCCCAAAGCGTAGGCCAACCCTCAGGCGTGGGCATACACTAATGATTCTGTGGTTCAGCAATATGGAAAGCTCCCTGTTGGCTGGGTGCCTAAGCAGGGGCAGAGGTTGGCAAGAATGTGAAAGAAGGACAGACTCTACCCGGTGGTTGGCTCTACCTACACGGGGAGTACAGATAACAGTGCAAATATGGAAAGAGATGTGGAATGGCGGGTAGGTCTCTCGCAGACCAATGACACTCCGATTTCAAGCTCTACCCTAAGGGAGCAATATGGACGGTGCTATGGCGTCGGTAGGCTCCTACACTACCTACACCAAGCAAAGCTGAGGCTGTTAACCAGTTAATTGCAGGGCAATCTCTGATTCCAAGACACAGTGATAATAACGCTTCTTTTGTGTCTTGAGCCAAATATCGGTGATAACGTCTTCGAGTGAAACTGCTTCAAGATGATCTACATAAGAAGGGCCTGGGGGCTCGTGATTTCTCAACTTACACGAAGAGTAACTCTGTTTAGGGCTTGGGTTTTGGATTTAGGGTTTAAAACAAAAAATGGGTTGGTAGCTTATAAGATGTTACAAGAAGAGTAACTCTGTTTAGGGCTTAGGTTTTGGATTTAGGGTTTAGGACGGAACCGGGTAGGTAGGTTATAAGATCGTACAAGAAGAGTAACTCTGTTTAGGGCTTAGGTTTTGGATTTAGGGTTTAAAACAAAAAATGGGTTGGTAGGTTATAAGATCTTACAAGAAGAGTAACTCTGTTTAGGGCTTAGGTTTTGGATTTAGGGTTTAAAACAAACAATGGGTTGGTAGGTTATAAGATCGTACAAGAAGAGTAACTCTGTTTAGGGCTTAGGTTTTGGATTTAGGGTTTAGGACGGAACTGGGTAGGTAGGTTATAAGATCTTACGAAAAGAGTAACTCTGTTTAGGGCTTAGGTTTTGGAATGAGGGTTTAGGACGCGGCTTGGTAGGTAGGCTATAAGATGTTACAAGAAGAGTAACTCTGTTTAGGGCTTAGGTTTTGGATTTAGGGTTTAGGACGGAACTGGGTAGGTAGGTTATAAGATCGTACAAGAAGAGTAACTCTGTTTAGGGCTTAGGTTTTGGATTTAGGGTTTAAAACAAAAAATGGGTTGGTAGGTTATAGGATGTTACACGAAGAGTAACTCTGTTTAGGGCTTAGGTTTTGGATTTAGGGTTTAAAACAAAAAATGGGTTGGTAGGTTATAAGATCTTACAAGAAGAGTAACTCTGTTTAGGGCTTAGGTTTTGGATAATATAGGGTTGCGGACGGGACGGGGTAGGTAGGTTACAAGTTATAAGATGTTATAAGAGGAACCAGGAGAGGATGCTCCGGTCCCGGCATCAGTACGGTAAATCCCCACAGCCTGAACCCACAAAGCCCCAAACAAACACCCTAAAATCCCTAAACCCTGAAAAGCGAAACTCCCTAAACACACACTCAACCCTAAAATCCCTGCACCCTAACACCCCTAGACCCTAAAACCCTAAACCACAAGTCCCCTAATATCCTTGGAGGCCCTTCTTCAAGTGATACTCTGTCAGCTCAAGTTCCTTAAGGGTTGGCAATAAGCCATTCTTGTTCGATTCCAAAGCTTGCTTCCACACCTTCTGTCAATGATGGACTTTGCTGCTGCTTGTGCGGCTCCAAAGGGCCCAGAATTTCGACAATTGCAAAGCCGTCTTGTTTCCTGGTGGAACTACCTGTCTTCGTACATGCTGTCAGACACTCCAAGGCATATTGTTGTCTGAGCAAGTGTCCCGTGCCGTATTCTGGCAGTCTCAGCACTGCCCCCACTGCCCCATCCGAGCATGAATCTTGCGATTGTCCCTCATCTGCAGAAGAGGGCAAAGCGGGCTGTAATAACCAGAAGAGGGTTTTGGGCTCTGTTTTGCGTAGAGTTAAAATCAGGAAACCCTAAGGAATCATATTGGTAATCATTCAATGACCCTAAACCCAAAACCCTAAACCTTAAGCCCCATTTAGGCTTCGATAGTTTGCCCGTCCTGGGTCCAGGCTGCCGTACGGTCCGATGCACAGCGCAGCGGGGAAGGGCCCAGACCTCTTTGAGGGCTCGAGGATTTAGGTTCGGACTGTTTCACTACTTTAAGGGTTTAGGGTTTAGGGTTTAGGGTTTAGGGTTTAGGGTTTAGGGTTTAGGGTTTAGGGTTTAGGGTTTAGGGTTTAGGGTTTAGGGTTTAGGCTGGGTTTTGTGCGAGCTTCAGAATGCCAAACCATCAAACCATGAAGTTCAACGCCGAACTCTTGGCCAAACATCCGTTCTGAACCTGAAAGGGCCTCATAACAAGCCATATAGCAACCGCTGCAGCAACCCTAAACCCGCAACTGCCCATCACCCTCCAATCCTAAATCCAGCAGCCCTTATCCCGTATAAACACATTATAGAAGCCTTATTCAAACCCTTGTAAAGCCCATGAAACCTGTATACACCCTCTGGAACGAATCCAATAGTGTTGGCTCCTAAATAGAATTAGTTTACTATAATATCCTAACACTATCCTATTTGCTAAGGCACCCAATTAAACCCTACCCGAATCGGTAAAGCCCCATCGCCGAGCTGTGTGATCTGATGGCATTTCTTCAAGTGTTACTTTTAAGAGCTCCTTTGAAGGGTCCCTTTAAAGGGTGCCTTTAAAGGCTTCCTTTTATTGTGGAATTCTTTTCTTTTAAGCTGCGAAGAGCCCCTTTTAAGGAATCCTTTGCGGGTTCCTGTGAAGGAATCCTTGATCCTGAACCCTAAACCGTACTTGGAGGATCATGGGACTTAGTAAGGAAGGTTCCTTAAAGGGCTCCTTAAAGGGATCTATAGGGGTGCTATAAGGGATCTTTAGGGTTTAGGGTTTAGGGTCTACTTGGAGGATCATGGGACTTAGTAACTAGGGTGATAAGTAAGGTAACTATAGCTATATCTACTTATAACCCTAATTAGGGTACTTATCACCCGACTTACTAAGTCCGCCTGATCCTCCAAGTAGGCCCTAAACCCGAAACCCTATAGATCCTTTTAAGGGACCCTATAGGTCCCTTTAAGGAGCCCTTCAATGAACCCTACCTACTAATTTCCAAAAAGGCAAAGACCCCGCCGAGGCCCGGGCGGCTGCGTCTCCTCGGCCAACTGCCGGAGTCGCCTTGAAAAGGGTGCTTTCAGGCGATCCTGAAAATAAGGATCCTACCTTTTTAGGGTCCTATTTTGGGGGATCCTTTAAGGGTCGCTTCAAGGTTCCTGTAAGGGTTCCTTCAGGCAATTTTTTTTAAGGGTTCAAGGCTTAGGGGTTTAGGGATGAAAGGTTTGGGGTTCTGGTGGGTTGAAGGGTTCTGGGTTCAAGCATTTGGGGTTTAGGGTTTCGGGGGATCCTCCGAAGGGGTCCATTCAGGGTTCCATGAGGTTTCTCTAGTTTTAGGGTCTCAGCAGGTTTTACGGCTCCTTTGAGGGACCTCCTGTAGTTTATGCTGTGGGAGATCCTTCAAAGGGATCTGTTCAGGCTTCTTGAAGGAATCTAAAAGGATTTAGGTTTCGTTCGAGTATACTTGCAAGTATCTAAACCCTAACCCCGAAACCCTGAACTCGAAGCTCGAACCTCTGAACCTTAAACTCAAAGCGCCAAACCCTAAACCCTAAGCCATCTATTTCAAAATCGTTTTGGGTACCTGCTCAAAACCTGAATTACTCAGCACCGACTGGCGAAGTCCTTCGGTCCCAAGCAAGGCTGAGGGAAGCTTAGTTTAAGGCTTAGGGTTTAGACAGTTTAGGGTTTAGGGAAGTTACATTCCCACGTTGATGTTGCTGGCATTGTGGATACACTTCGATAATGCTTGGTTACACAACGTTGGGCTGCTTTGCGCTGTCAACTTCAGGGTCCAATGAAGAAGACAAATCTGACCCAGACCAGCTTCCTGAATCTAGGCCAGGGAGCCCCATACCCCTGAAACACAGAATACGAAGAGGGCCCTTCACATGATTTGAGGTTGACTGGCTAATTCAATCGTGCTGGCGCCTTCGGGGAATAGCGTCTTGCCCCGAACGTCCCGAACCCCGAAGTCCTGAACCTCAAACCCGAACCCCGGACCTGGGTTCTTCTCAAAGGCTTTAGTCTAAGCTACCAAAAATACGGATCTATAGTAAATACTATGATTTCCTTATTACAAATGGTAACTTAATCGGGATCTATAGTAGATAATACGGTGTCATTATTACATAGGGTAACATAAATCCGCCGAGGCCAGAGGCCCAGGCGTCTTGATGGTTACCTCAGGTACCCTCCACCTAATCCTCCTCCCTGCAGTCCAAATCTTTGGAGACACCCCTTGCCCCCGTTGCACTTGGTATCAACAACCGTGTAAAGCCTGCCGCTGCACAGCCGAGGCGGGCGGCGTAGCGTTAAAATTAACTTCCCTCACAAGAATCGAGGAATTTGGAACCTGAAACTCAACATCGAGTTCAAGGCCTGTCCCGTCCCAAAGTCGCGCCAACGGCCAAGAAAGCATCCCCAAACCCCAAATCCGAAACCCTCAGTGAGGGACCCCCAAAAGCACCTAAACAAAAAACATGTTGTCTATCCCATAAACCCCCCACTTAAACAAAGCAAGAAGGTTGGGATATCCCACCCAACAGTTAATGTTTGGGTGCTTTTTTGGCTCCTAACCTAAGCCCGATACTAAACCCGAAACACCAAACCCGAAACCCCAAACCTGAAACCCTGAACTAACCCGAAACCCCAAAACCCAAGTACTGAACCTCAAACCCAGGCGAAGGGAGATGGGAGGTCCCCTAAACCCTAAACCCTAGAGATGCCTTACAGCAACCCTTAATGGAGCCTTATAGATCTTGGGTACGGCCCCCACTCGGTAGTAGTTGAATAATATTCGTAGTATAGATATAAAATGACCTTAATAGCAGCCCAACTATAGACTATTACTGTATGGGGGGCAGTACGTAATAATTAAAAACTAAAGGGAACTCCAGAAAGTTGGGATATGGTTTCAGGGGTAGGACACCCTATAATTTACCATAAAGGGTTTAGGATAATCATATTCCAACTTTCTGGCTTTTACTGTATAGTGCCCTTCAAGGGACCCTAAACCCTAAACCCTGTAGATCCCTTATAGGACCCCTTGTAGTGCCCTTTAAGGGAGCCCCTAAGTGCCAACTTTCTGGCTTTTACTGTAAAGGAGCCCAGGAGTCTCCCTGTCTCCGAGCTTTGAGCGACCAAAGGCGACCAAGCGGCTGTGTCCAAGGCCCAGCCGCCTTGCAGAAGATGCTCACCTCATGCGGAGATTCGTGTAGGGCCCTTAGTAGGGTTTAGGTCTAGGGTCTAAGGCACTTCTTGTTTTTGTGTGCTCCTTTTTCTTCCAGCAAGCCTGCGAGGTCTTCACCGAAATGTTTAGGGTTTAGGGTTTACATAGCATCTGCAAATCGGGTTGTCTATAATTTCTTAGAGGCTCTTATAGAGCGTTATATGCGACTATGGTTTCTTTAAAAGGGTTGTATGGAGGCTCGAAACGGGTCTCGCGCCTCGGAGATTTGAGTAAAGGTCTCTATGAGGATTTGTCATACAGAGGCCCTTAAGAAGTTATTCATGGGTCTCATGAGGCTTTATAGGGGTACTAAACATTACAATAAGGTTTCGGCGTACATTATAGCTCTAAGTGGCCTCCCTGGACTATTGCTTTTATAGGGATACTAGAAATTACAAATAAGATTTCGGTGTACACTGTAGCTTTAAACGGCCTCCTTGGACTGCTGTTCTCACATTGTATGGCACGAAGTAAAGAGTTCTTGGGGCGACAGCTCCACAGGGAGCAAAATCCTGAAGCCCTGCACCCGAAACTCTTTGTGGGTCACACACTAAACGTCACCCCTAGCTCTTCGACCATTTAGGGCTGGGTTTTGGGGGCCAATAGCCTGTAGGAGAAAATCCTGAAACCCGCCGGCTCACATTCCGGCTCAAGTTTGCCAGATTCCGGGTACCGCAAGCAAGAGTCCTCAACTTCCGTGATAACGAGAAAACAAAACCTCTTCGACTCCTCGTCATCTTCCGGAACCTGAAACAAGCCCTGAACTCCAATGCCCCACGATTCTCCCCCGACTCCTTGCGCTTAGGACTCTGAAGTGCAAAGCTAAATTCCTAAACCTCCAACCTCGCCCATGAATGGCTCCAACTTCGTCAAGGGCCTACTAAGTATGTGCCGTGGCACCCGGTCGCTCTGAACGTTCGCGGTGAACGGATGCCACGACTGCTTGCAGACCTGCAGTTTGTAATCTGGAGCCTAGCATTTAGGGCCTAAGCCTTGATACTTGGAATAGGGTCCGGGCGTGGGGGTAGATGTAGACTATACTACTGCACATATGTGTGCGTTTCATGCTTCAAACAGGGGTCCAACCACCCCAAACCCGAAAGCCTAAGAAACCCGAAGGGTTGCTGGAGCTCCCGGAAAGTTGGAAAGTTGGCTTCGGCGGATGATCTTCTTGTTTATTTACAGGGTTTTAGGCTTGAGGGCATAGGGTTGGTTAAGGTTTAAGAGTTTGTTGTTTTTTGTAGAGTTTCCGTGTGCGTTTGCATTGTGTTTCTTGGTTCTATCATAGAGACCTACATGATTGGAACAAGGCTTGACATATGTTACTACTGCAACCTATCACGATCCAGAGGGACTCTCAGGGAATACTATTACCGAGCGTTCCGACCCCTGTATTACTCCGCTCGGGCAAATCCAAATCATTTGTTGTCTGCGCCAGGAAGGCCAGAATTTCGAAGGCGGTGTTGGATCTGGCCTCCCATAGATCTTTATGACGTCACTGCTTCTGCCGGATATGGCAGCGGCACTTGGTGCGTAACTCCGGAAACTCGCCTCTTGCAAAGTCTCTGTGAAGACGCTTTCATTGCTTCTGTTTGCCTCCGCGCTCAGTTGGACACGTGGTTCCGTAGGAAGCTGCGACCGACTGCCTCTGCTCATGTCACGTGGCCTGTGGGGGCCTGCCACATTGTGGGAGAGGTTATACGGATGTCCACTGGCTGTCTTTCCCTGCCAGCTTTGCCATCCGCCTGGATTTTTGGACTTTGGTGTGCACGATTCGAACAAAAACAAGACGCGAGGGTTGTCCGTTGACACTGGCTTGCCACTGCCCGGATGGACCGTCAGCACATTCGGCCGGGACATGTTGGATGTAGGGGTGTAGTCGTCCGCCACGTCGCTGTATGATGACACTTGGTCGGAGGATGCATTAGCGACGGGCTCGAGATCCGACACCAAGTAGAAGCAGCCCTAAACCCTAAACCCCAATCCAAAAGCCGTTATGTAGTTTTTTGCGGTGAAATGCCCACGAACCCTGTTCGAACGACTGCACCTCCACCTTGCTGTAGTTCAAGGCACAGGGAGGGCTTCGCAAGAAGAACGAAAGAAGAACGGAATAATAGCAATAAGCACTAGAATCCCAAGCTCCCGAGCTCTCAGACCTCCAGGCACGGTTTCGGGATAAGGGTTTGGGTTCAGGGTCTTGGGGGCTGAACAATTAGAATGAGGTTCTGCGGTATGCTGGAGGATCCCTATAAAAACGGTTGCGCTTTATTGTACCTTAGTGAGGACCCCCAAGGAAGAGCAGTGCTAATTCCTCCGGCTTTTGTCTTGGGGTTCCGGGGCTCCGGTTTCAGGGTGCACATAGGTTTAGCCACGGTTCTACCCAGAGAGCCAAACACCCCAAATCAAAGCCGGAATCTTCGTTGAGTTGCCAAGAGATCTGTGAGATAACGCAAAGATATGTCCTAATTAAAAGGTATCCCCAAGCCCTACACCCTAAACGACCCTGCACTCTCGACCCCAACACCCTGAACTGTAAACCCTAAGTGACAAACCAAGGACACCGATGACAAGACACCTCGGGCACGTGGACCAACACCTGAAGAAGATATTGATGCTTATGGTTTCGGAATTAGGGCTTCAGCATTTCTAGGGTTTCTTAGGGTTTAGGGCCTTTGGGCTTTAGGGGCTAGGTTAAACGAACGAGTTTCGGACGCTGGGAGGTTAAAGTTTAGGGTTTAAGGAGTCTTGCAGGATTTTGGAGGGTTTCAGGGATTTCGGGTTGAGGGTTGTGGGGTGGAGTTCGGGGGTCTGTACTCCGGTCTCCGCAGCCGTCTTGAACCACCGAACCTGAAGAATAGCAAGCTCGGATTTCGTAATGTTGAACCATTGCAGGATTGGAGGTCTTCTTTCAAGCACTGGGGTGACTTTAGAAGGAACTACTTGGGAAATAGGATACTCTGGTCTATGGATCTGCGTTCCTGCTTTTAAGACAACATTTTTTTCTCCCGAGTTCATAATGCTGCTTCCCTCGATGCTCTAATACATCCGAGCCACGAAATGCCCTGGACGGAGCTGCGCTGCGAGCTGTGGCATCTGCAACTCCTGCGATGTTTGGCGAGGTGCTCATCTGTGCATCGGTCGTGGGCCTCATCCATGGCCACCCCTACAAGCACCACCACCACCATCACCACCACCACCACCACCACCACGGCGACAACGACCGCTACAAGTGCCACTGACCGAAACCCCTAACCCCTGGCCCCTCACCCTGAACCGCCAGGAAAGCTCTGCGGTGGACGGCTCCAGATGGGTGATATCCGTGCCCGGGATTGCCGTAAAGCTGACGACGCGAGCCGGCTGCGACGAGGCAACGAGCCTGTTTGAATTTCCCAAGCTTCCTTAAGGGTTCGGGGTTTAGGGTTTGATCTTGGGCGTTCTTGGCTTGGTGTTCAAGGTGTAGGGTGTTGATAGTACTTTTTTGTAGGTGCTTAGCAGAAGGAGTATTCCTTATGTACGGCTGTATACAAAGGTGCCTTCTAAGACACAGAAAAGTTCACATTTCCTGAACTATGGAGGGGTCCTTGTTATCTCAGAGACTCCACAATCCCGGTGACAAAGGAACATTCCTGAACCTGCTGACAAGGGCGGCGAATAATGGCCGATCCTTTGCGAAGGGATAATGGAGTCCCCGGGTTTGGGGCGCCAGCGTCAGGTTTGGATTGCAGGCCAACGGATCTAGACTGCGGTTTTGCTGGGCTTTATACTGTAAGGGAACGCCACGGGATGCTATCACTAGCCACGAGGGTTTAGGATGCAGGGTATAGGCGGTCAGCCCCTTGCTGCAAGAGTGAGACCAGCGGCCTTCTCTGTGCAATCAAAGGGACTTCAAATTGAGGTTCGGGAGTGTGGGATTTAGGGTGTAGGGTGTGGGGTTTAGGGTGTACGGTTTAGGGTGTATGGTGTAGGGTGTATGGTGTAGGGCAAATCAGCATGTCATAAGCAAGACAACCGTGATCAGTGCACCTACGGCTTCACTTTCAACCCACTTGCCAGGGTTCCCAGTCGGGCGCATTGGGCTCAAGCCTTCTAAACCTTGCCCTAAACCCTAAACCTTACCGGAGGATCTATGACCTCACAGATCTTTCCATGCCTATATGAATCTGGATGGTTCGGCTCGCCGAACGCCCCAACCCCTTATCGCAATCCGCAACATGACATGAACCCCCAGGAACCAAGCGGAAGAGTCCCCAAAGACCCTCCCCAAACCCGAAGTCCTCGAACATTCCGGCCAAGGACAGGAATGAAGCAGGGTTTAGGGTTTAGGGGTTTAGGGTTTATTTGGTTTTGGGGTTTATTTGGTTTTAGTTCCCGAATTCTCGAAGCCCGCTCTCGGAGTAGATACATCCTAAATTCTGAACCCAGCGAGTCCTAAATCCCGGACGCCAGAAACCCACAAGCTCTTGCCTCCTAGCTGCCAAAATGCCCCGCGCGTCCTAATGAGATTACCTAGCAAAACAGATTCGGCTTTTCTGAACCCTAAACCCTAAACCCTATTTTACTTATCAAGGATGTTAAGGCCCCTATACTCGGCTCCTGCTGGATGACCCCTTCAGAAAGGGAACCCCCTGAAAAGGGTGACCCTAGCTCTCAAAACGGCCCCCCAAAACGTAGTCGGAGAGCCCAATACCCCTTAATTAAGGAATATAGCTTAAATCATAATATGAAGCCCTATATAATTTAAGCCATATTCCTTAATTAAGGGGTATTGGGCTCTCTGGGATAGTCGGAGGCACCGGTGCAGCCGGTCGAACCACCACAGCGCTAAGCCGGGGAGGACAAAGAACCAGAAGCTCCAGGCGTGCACCATGCCCATGAAAACCTAAGGACTCTACTGGACTTAGTAAGGGCTCTTAAAGGGCTCCTTAAAGGGATCTATAGGGTTCCTTAAAGGGGTCTATGGGGTTTAGGGTTTAGGGTCTACTTGGAGGGGCAGGGGACTTAGTAAGTAGGTTATAAGTAGACTTATAAATACCCTAGATGGATTTACCCCAGTTATAACCCTACTTAAAACTTACTTACTTCCCCTGCCCCTCCAAGTAGGGCCTTTAGGGCCTTTAGGGCCTTTGGGGCCTTTAAATGGGCTTTTTGGTTCAGGGCTTAGGGTATGCGGATTTTAAGGGTTTGGCGTTTAGGGATTAGGGTTTAAGGTTCAGGGTCTAGGGTTTAAGGGGTTGGGATCTCGGGTTTCGGGATTTAAGCTGTAGGGCTCAAGGTTACTTTAGGGCTCAGGGGCTCTTGAAGGCATTAGGGCCCACGAACACCTGGCTTGAAAGATCTGGGGACATTGTAAGTGGGCTGCAAGCAAGTCCTTCAGTACCCTAAAAAGGGCTATCGCGTCCATAAGCTCTATGTATAGCAGCTTTGCTAAGTCCCCTGACTCTCCAAGTAAGGCTTATGGATCCCTGATGATTCCCTTCTGCTAAAACCTAAGCCATTTCGTGATCGAGGTATTCAAGGTGACCATCCGTATGGGAGTCGTAGTGGAGCACTTATCCATGTCACGGTTGCGCTTGAAGGGCTTAGGCTTTCGACTTCCGGTTGAAGGCATGGGAGTTCAGAGCTCAGGTTTGTTGTTAGGGCTTCAGGAGCTTGGGGCGTCAGGGGCTTAGGGGTTTAGGGTTTAGGGCGTTAGGACTTTTGGGTTTAGGGTTTAAGGTTTCTACTTGGGTTACGTTCCTAACCTCGGTGAGCGCAGCCCTTCAGAAGTCTGATCCGTAAACCAACCCCAAAAAACCTGGTGTTTCTCTCGAAATTCCGATGCTCCGAGCCCCTTCTGTCCGCCCAGTGGCGAAGAAAAGTGCAAGGTGGTGGCTGAGGTAGAAGAGTCTATACATCCTGACGCGCAAGTATCTAAGAGGTTATGGGCCTAAGATTCGAGAACTCGAGAACTCCGAAGTCTAGGATTTCAAAGGTATCTGGTTTTGGCTTGCCGGGGGTTTCAGGAGTAAGGTAGGGCTGACGGCTTAGGTTCTGGATCATGGGTTACAGTACTTAGAGGATCAGGGGACTTAGTAAGTAGGGAGTAGCGTAACTATAGTTATATCAACTTATATCCCGAATTAAGGTACTTATAGACCTACTTACTAGGTCCCATGACCCTTCAAGTAGCTCGAAATGCAGTGACGTGGGTTAAATATCCCTTTAAGGGCTCTCTGAAGGTACTTTACGGGCTTAGGGTTTAGGGTCTACTTGGAGGATCATGGGACTTAGAAGGTGGGGTAGGTCAAAAGTACCTGAATTAGGGTCACAAACAGACAAAATATAGCAACCTCACTTATAACTTATAACCCTACTTACTAAGTCCCCTGATCCTTGAAGGTGGGAGGCACAGGCCCTAGACTTGGGGCTTTGCTTGGGTCGGGGCTCCTCCGACGGCAAGTCCAAGCAATGACCATCGCCACGGTGAAGAGTACCCAGGACACCTGCCAGCCGGAAGACCCTCAACCCTAAACCCTAAACCCCTGAACCCCTAAACACAAAACCCCTGAACCCCTGAACGCCTAAAGCCCTGAACCCTCAACCCTAAACCTCACCCTAAGCCCTGAACCCCTAAATCTTAAACCCTTAACCCTCAACCCTAAAGCCCAAACCCTGACCTAAGCTTCAACCCGACAGGTTTGGTTCAGCTTCGCGTTTAAGGTAAAAGGTAAAGGGCCTGAGGGTTGAGGATTCTTGGCCGTCCGGGCTCATACGGTGGAGCTGAGAATTTAGAACAGCATCTGGGGTTTGGGCTTAAGGCTGGCGGTCGAAAAATGGCTAAGTTCGCAAATCAGATGCTCCTGTCTAGTATTACCCTAACAAGGAACCCTAAGGAATAGTATTGGTACAAACTCGAGCCTCTATATTAGGGCCTTGTAAGGACCAATGACTTGGGTTTGTAAGGCTTCTCTGTCAGAAGGATCCTGCCTGGGCCATAAGCACGCTGAAATTCTCGTAGTGGTTCCTCGGGCACCGGATGGCGGCTCCGGATTCTGCACTGCAAGAACTGCCATGGGTCCTACAGGTAGCTATCGTCCGGCAAGAACAGGGGCTGGTGACGGGTGAAAAGGCGAAGGATCAGCAGGCAGGAGGAGGAGGACGACGACGAGGAGAAGTACGATCATGTTCATGTTCATGATGATCAGGAATGATCATAATGAAGATGCTGATGACGATTGAAGTCGATGGAAACTCCCTGAGACAACCTCATTTCTGAAAATCGAAACCAACCAAAATCCCTCGTCCTTACGCTCGAAGCCCGAACCCCAAACCCCATCACTACGAACCCCAAACCCCATCACTACCGCAAGCCCCGAACGCGAACTCGGACCGCAAACCCAGCTTCTGACCTCAACCAAGGAGCCAGGAGGGCGTGACCCAGAGCCACTTCCTCGGCAGACACCATTAAAAGATAAAACATTAGTTCTCAAGCCCCAGCGGCGGATAGGGTCTGGTGCTGAGGTTTAGGTAGGCCCCTATACTATACTAGCCTTATAGATCCCTTATAGTAGCCCGTATAGACCCCTTTAAAAGAGCCCTATTCCACGTGTTCAGGCCCCTATGAATCCGCTTTTGCAGTTCTCTGGTTCAAGATGAAGGGATCAGCAAAAGGAAAGGTCTCAGGAGCTCTGGAGATAGTTACTTAGAGGATCATGGGACTTATAAGTGGGGTTATAAGTCCCCTAAGTGGGGTTATCCTAGTTATAACCCACTTAGAACCTTGCTTACTAAGTCCCATGAGCCTCCAAGTACAGTAGAAGCCCAAAAGCTGGAAACCCATAGCCTCGATCCTTACGAGGAAGGTATAAGGGAATCCCAGCACGAATTGTCCTTAATCCGGTTTCCAACTTTATGGGGTTTACTATAGAGCGTTTTGGAGGCTGGTGGATTTAGGAACGGCAGAGCCTAAAAGCTCAGGGTTTGGAGCTTTGGGCTTTTCTAGGTGTGGGATTTTAGGGTTTAGGGGTTAGGGGTCTAGGGGTTTAGGGGTTTGGGGTTTAGAGTCCCGGATGTCGGAGTTCAGTGCAAGGAGATGCTGATATATCTTTTTTTATCTAAGCACCCCAATCGGAGACCCGGCAAGTAGGTCATCAAAGCTCTATTTATGAGAACCTTGCTTGGCGCACTTATAACGTAGAACCCTACTAGAGACCCTGCTTACGAAAACAGCTGTTCCTCCCAGTCCCATGAACCCGATGTTGCTACAGGCACTTGCAAGTCAATCTGATGTCTGAAACGTGGTTGCGGTCCCCCACGGGACTCCTGTTATACTATCATGCAGACCTACCCCAAGCCCACCGAGTAGACCTAAACCCTGCATCCTAAACCCTAAACTAAAAACCAAAAACCAAGTACATCGCAAAGCCGAAAATCCCAAACCCCAAATCTAAAGACGCTCGTGGCATAATATTGGGGACTTAAAATTTGAATAGGGCTTTGGGGGCCATAGCAATAAGGAACCCCAAAAATAGTACGAGGGATGAGTCTTCGGGGTCTGAAATTGTGGTCGTGGGAGTTAGGAATGGGATTTCCTCTGGCCCAGCCCCTGAGACCTTCAGCACTCACTAAGCCGAGCATCTGCGTGTCGATGGCGATGAGATTCTTTACAAACGTCCTACGACAGGTTAGAGTTTCGGATCTAAGATGTGGGTAGTTGTCAAAATGATGGCCCCTTTTGGGGGTACCCTAAATATTAGGTGTCGTACTATAATAGGGACCCAAAAAGGGACCCTTGTTTTGACAACCACCCATGTGGAGGGCTGAGGTTTAGACCATCTGACAAGCTTTGGGGATCAGGCGTCGAGAGTTTCACCTAGCACGGCTGCGGACGAACTCGCACAGGAATCCGTCCAAAGCTCCCCAAAGAAGTAACGGTACCACCAACCATCCAGTGTGCTACGGAAGAGGCTTTGACAGCGTCGTCGCTTTGGACATTCTCGTACCCCAGCTTCTAGAAGGTTCTACAAACACGCAACTCGACTCTATGTCTAGAAGCCGTGACCGGACGTGGAATGCCTTGTCTTCAAATCGTCTTCTGGGATCGAGCCTCTACAGTAGCCCGAGATACCCCCGGACTCCTGAATACTTCATGCCAGGATCTTCATAATGAGAATGATAGCATTACTAGCCGTTCATGCTTCCATGGCATGATCCCGACCGGGCTCCACGCACCCGAATCAAGACATGCAGTTGCGGTTCGGGATTTAGCTTTAAAGTTTTGGGTTTAGGCATCAGCACACACATGCACACCGAACACCCGAAGACATAAGCCCAAGAATCGAAAAAAAATACGAAACCCGGAACCCCAGACCCTGAAGCTCGCCCTAAGTCCCAAACCCCAGACGTCTAGACCAAGAATCCACAAACCTCTAGACCTGCATATAATCTCCTAAACCCAAAATCGAACGTTGATGTTCAACCCTAAACCCCAAATCCTGTTGGAGCCCCAACCACCAAACGCCCACAATAGAGAGAATTCTGGCTTCGAGCCTATTACGCTTCAAAACCAGAATTCAGATTGGGTTTAGGGTTTTAGGGTTTGGGATTTAAGGTTTACGGCCTAGGGTTGCGACGCTATAGAATCCCAGATAGTAGGATCCTGATTGCAAGGACCCAGTGCAACCCCTTAGCTACCAGCCCTAACTCGCATTGAGGATACTTCTGCAGCTTCAAGCAGGGTCTAGGGTTTCCTGGGTAGCCATTTACCTTCTCCAACTTCTTGTGGAGGAAAGTAGAAAGGATCACGTTTAGGTTGCTATAGCACGGACCTGTAACATAGGCGTCGATTTCAGCAGCCCCAAAATCATCAAAAATGAGGGCTTTATAATAAACCATAAGAGAAACCAGAAGTTATCCCAAATTGATACCTAATACATATATACACACAAAAGTATGTGTATATGTATGCGTGTGCATATGTGTGCGTGTGTGTACATGTATACCCTTGTTTTTGATATCTTGTATGAAGTCATACAACGAGAACCCACTTCTTATCCGGCCCGACCCTTTCCCTTGCAGTCCCATCCAGGATCCACTTCAGCCTGAGCAGCAAGAAACAAGGCGATCCAGGGCGGGTTCTTTAAGAGTTCGATAAAGGTTCAGGGCTTAGGGATCGCGGGGTTTCGCAAGTAGGGTTATAATTTATAATTAAGGTAACCATAGCTATATCTACACATAAGCCAAATTCAGGTACTCCTACTCCTATTCATTTCGTCTGCTGAGCCTCTACTTACGGTTTAGGGTCAAAGCTAATCCCTAGAACCGTGTCTCCAGTACCCCAAACGTCAACTCCTAGCCCTGCGCCGTCACTGAAGTTAAGTCAAGGAGGGGCTTTGGATTATCTTGGAGCTTCAGGAATCTGAGGCCCAAGTCCAGCTGCCTGAGGATTTCTTCAACAATCCAGGGTTTCAGATGCAGGACACGGCTTCGATGGCTTCGGGTCCGCTATTTGGCCCGTAGTAAGGGCAGAGTCTGCGCCCCGAAACTCGCACTTGAAAGCCAGAACCGCTTTGAAGCCTGAAACACCAAAATCCGGGACCCCTGAAATCCCAACTGCGACCACCCAAACCTCCAGAGCAGAATCGCAAAGGGTCCGCTCCTGGCACTTCCAAAGGTGTAGAGCGAAACGAAGGCAGTGTAAGCGGGTAAGCTTTCAGCTTCTCGTGTGGAGACCCCCCTTCTAGTTTTAGGGAGAGGGCTTAGGACAGCTCAGAATCGCAACCTAAACCCCGAGATCCCATCCACCCTAAACCCCTAAACTCTATAACCCAAAAACCAACCCCAGAGATCCCAAGCTCCGACCGAAGGGCCACCAGAGCAGCATGTGCGCCGTTACCGCGAAGTAGGAGACCGCGCCGAGGCCGCGGTGCCAGTGCAAGACCCTTTCGGGGTAGTAGGGCTTGGGGTTTAGGGTTTAGGGTTTATGGGGTAGTAGGGCTTATGGTTTAGGGTTTAGGGTTTAGAGATCCTAATACTTTAAGTTATAGGGGGCTTAATATTATGGTTCAGGGTATATTCCTTAAGTGAAGGTATATTTGGCAGTACCTAGAGGATCATGGGACTTCGTAAGTCGGGTTGTAAAGTAAGGTAACTTTAGTTATATCTACTTATAACCCCAATTCAATTACTTGTAACCCTACTTACTAAGTCCCATGATCTTCCAAAAGTAGGGCTACAAAGGTTTCTTTATAGCAGGGTTTTGGTTTAGGGACCCTGGGGCAGTTGGGCTTCATCGAGTTCTTTACACGGTTTAGAGGTTCTTGTTTCATCTCCATCTGTCTGCTCAAGGTATAAGACTTCGGGGTTTAGGGTATAGGATATAATGTGACTGTCAGGATTTTTCGCAGAGAGTTTATAAGACCTTCGGGGCATATTATGAGACTGAATAAAAATTGCCTTGAAGGCTTGACGAGGGCTCTTTAAAGGGCTTCAGAGCTCTTTACCAGGTTGTATGCACGGTTTTATCAGGGCTCTCTGTAGGGCTTCACATTGGGTTTGGGGTTTTTGGAGTTTTCAAGAAACTCGCAGACCTAAACCCTAGACCCTAAACTCCTAAACCCTAAACCTCTAGACCCTAAAACCTATACCCCTGGGCCTCTCGAAACTCAAGCCCATGACTCGAAGCAAGATGCTGTCCTGCGCAGCACCGGGGATCCGGATAAACCGAGGGTCGCGGGTACTCGCGGAACCCTGAAACCCAAATTCTAAAATGCTAAACACTAAACACTAAACTCCTAATCTCTAAACCCTATAAACTCTAAACCCTATTCAAACATGATCTGTTTTGGGGTTCAACTGTTCCGGGCTTCGTGGCTGGTGTTGGGGTTTCGGCAAATTCGCAGTTTCCTGGCTCCTGAAGCAAGCCTGGCCATCTAGAGCACCAGACGTTAAAAGCCTCTGCCTTCCCACGTCCCTGAGAGGATCTAGAAGCTAGGTTTTTGGAAACCAACATGGAGGTCAAAAGTCTACAAGGGCTACTATGAGGGCTTAGCCATAGAGAGGCCTTGATAATCAGAGTCCGGTTTTAGGGTGTACTAGAGTATACTTAGACTGAGGGGCCCTAAAGCAGAACGTTAACTTGCTTTCGGGTTTGTCGAAATGAAGGAGAAACCTACGTAAATCCCCAAGCCCCCAAGTCCAAGCCGAAGCCGCAGAGTCCAGAACCTAAACGCAACAAACCCAACTGCTCCCGTCCTAAACCTCCAACCCCAAAACCCTGAAACTCTTACTACCCATCAAGCCAAAAATGAAAGGTTAAACTTTCCGATTCCTACTAAACTATAAGAGCCCAAAAAGTTTAAAGGTTAGGTATTGGGGATCTAGCCTAACTAACCTTCAACCATAAATCCTGAATCCAACACTGATCCGCTTCAGGGCCACCCCGTGAACAGAGGGGACATTTCTTGTTAATTCAGGGCCTTAACATAGGAAATCCGATAACGCAGGAAATCCTCCTGATTCAAGCCTGAACCCAAATCCTAAATCCAGAAGAAACCTCAAACCCACAAACCCTAAACCTCAAACCGGTTTGGTGTTGCGACCCTTGCAGCGCGAAGCAGCCATCCCCCAGGGAGCAACATGCCTTAAAATGCAGAACGACCCTTTAAAAAAATTGAATATCGTTTGAAGTACATCTCCGGGTCCTTCGCCACCGGCAGCATCGTTAGTGCAAAGGCTAGGGATGCCATGTGTCCCGAGACCCGGCAGAGCACGTGCCTTGCAAAGAGGCGAAGGGAGAGAAAATTTCAAGGGAGTCTAGAGTTTGGGGCTGGAGGTTCAGGGCTTACGGTTCAGAGTTCAGGGTTCGGGCTTGAGGTTCAAGTTTCAAGATTTCGGGTTTTGGCTCCTACGGATCAGGGCACCTGCGATTGCTCCGAGGAGTTGAGAAGTATCGCGTGGAAGCCTTAAACCCTAAACCCGTAAACCCCAAACCCTGAACCCTAAACCCTATACCCTAAACCCCTGAACCCCAAACCCGAATCCGAACCCTAAACCCTACCTATACCCTAAACCCTAAACCCCTAACCCTTAACCCTATACCCCAAACCCCAAACGCTAAACCCAAAACCTAAACCCTAAAACCTAAACTGCGGGCTGCTCGTACTTTAGTAAGCGGCTCACGGGACTTAGTAAGTAGGGTTCCTTAAAGGCCTCGTTAAAGGGATCTACAGGGTTCCCTGCAGGGATCTGTGGGGTTTAGAATTTAGGGTCCACTTAGAGGCTCATGGGACTTCGTAAGTAGGGTTATAAGTAAGGTAACTTTATTTAAATGGTAACCCCCCCCAAGAACTACACACCCTTGTTTTGTATCGTAAATACCGTACCAAGCATTTAAATCTATTTTCAACCCCAATCATGGTACTTATAACCCTGCTTACTGAGTCGCATGACCTGCTCAGTGGGGCATAGGGCTTCGGGCTTGGTTCCGCAGGCTTTTGAGGCTTCAGCATGTAGGAGTTTCCGAAACTAGGGAACCCTGATCTAGTACCCTAAATAGTAGGATCCATATTATAAGGACCCCAAAATAAGGTACCCCCAATTTTCGGAAACATCCATGTAGGATTAAGGGCGGCGCCTCCCATGTCACAGTTACCCAGAGGCTGAAAATGCCCCCGACTAGGGGACCTTGCACAAACGGAGAATGCTCGCTAGGCAGTAGATACGGCTGATGCTATAAATCCTGCATTACCTTAACGACCCCGAACTATGGGAACTATGGTATATTCCTGATTATGGGTAATGCAATATTTATATCATCAACCGTATTTTGGGCCAAAAAGGAAACCTACACATCCCAAATACATCGTTTGTCTTGTTATTGTTAACCCCTCCGAAAAGCTGGTGGCATCGCTCCATCAAAAGCGTGCTTCAGGAACATTCCGTATTTTAGGCACCCCTATACAGCACCCTTAAAGAGCACTTTCAGAACCCTTACCGTTACCCCTAAATCCCCAAACCCTCAGCCACTAAACCCTCAACCACCCCCCAAAACCCCGACCGAGGTTCAGCTCTCCACGGCCCGTCGGCACGCTGCCGACGATCTGCTCGCACTTTAGCTGGGATCCTCGAAAAGCCGGGAAGTTGATTTGGGGTTTGGGTTTTTTGTTTGGGTGGGCTCCTTGTGCTACTGCTGTTACGAGTCTGAATGTCCCAAAAGGAAGAGGCGGGGAGTTTAGGGTTTGGGGCTTGGGGTTCAGGGTATGGGTTTAGAAGTTAGGGGGCTTGCCTGGTGCTCAAAGTTTGGGGTTTGGGGTGTAGGGCTTGGGACTTGGGGTTTAGGGTTTGGGTTTGGGGCTCGGGTTTTGGGCTGAGGGTTTGGGATTTGGGATCTGGGGTTTGGAGTTTGGGTTTAAGGTTCCGTATTGGGGTTTCGGGTTTGGGGTTGTAACATAGACAACATAGAAAAGCTGGACGCAAGAGTAACGGAGCATTCGTCGCAGTCTAAACGACGGTGAGCTAGTCCTAGAAGAAACAACAGCAAAAGCCCAGAATTATCATGATGATTGTGCTAATGGCAACGGTAACGATAGTGATATCCATAGTAACAATGCCCCATGACAGTCCCTTCTGAAACCATGATGATGATACTACAATGCGAAAAATCCGGGTTTACCTACACTCCCCACTCGCCCGAATCCCCTCATGCGAACTCCAAGCCTTGAATCCGGAACTCCATACCTCGAGCTTTAAACACCTCTCAAACCCCTAAACCGCAAGACCCTGAAACCCTTGAACCCTTCAGAACTTCGAAAAAACAACAGAAGCCTTTCAAACTTTTGTTTGAAGAACTTTCCTAAGCCCCCCAAAACCCCGCACAAAAAAAACAAAAACGAACCTAAAGCTGAAAAGCCAGGCAAAACCCAGCGGCGGCCTCCCAAACTGACGGCAACGCCGGGCTCGCCGAGCTCCCCGATCTTGTCGGAGACCTAGGGTCCAGGGTTTAGGGTTTAGGGTTTAAGGTTTAGAGCAAACCCGAAGACCTAGTACCGAATAGGCTTCGGCTTGAGGTTTTAGGTTTTTGGATTTAAGCTTTTCGGTTTAAGTTGTTGGGTCTAGGTTTTCGGGTTTAGGTTTAAGACCTTAGGGTTTTTAGTTTTGGAGGTTTGGCGTTCAGGATTTAGGGCTTTATGTTTAGGTTGTGGGTTTGGCATATAACAGCTCATGGTTTAACACTTAAGGTTCAACTTCGGGTTTCACACGTGTTTGGTGGATCATGGGACTTAGTAAGTAAGGTTACAAGAGTACCTTACTTGGGGTTAAACGTAGATATAACTAAAGTTATCACACTTCTGACCCTACTTACTAAGTCCCATGACCCTCTAAGTCGGGTTTGGGGTGGCACCTCCTTGTCCGGTGAAGTCCAACACTCGTGCGCCGCATCGATGTGATGGAACCTCGGCCCACATGGGGTAAGGGTTGAGGGTTTAGGGTTTAGGGTCTTGGAGTTTGGGTTTGGGGTTTAGGGTTTAGGATCTCGGGCATGGGGTTTAGGGTTTAGGGTTTCATGGGGTAAGGGTATCGGATTTTGGCGAATTGATTTAGGTCTAGGGCTTAGGCTTTAGGTTGATAGTAGATACCGCAGTTAACATGATAGCGGCCTGAAGAGTGAAAATTGGGGGTTATAGGGTGCCAGATTTGCCCCAAAAACCCTTTATCCTTTCAGTGCGGCAGGACCCTGCGGAAGCGAAATTAGGGTTTAGGGTTTGGCAGAAACAATGCGGCAGGGCCTCAGAATCACACTGTGTTTTGAGCCATATTGTAAAATCTTTGATGATGTCGCTGTTTCAACATCTAGCTTCAATGTTTGAGGGGCCAAGGGCGGGACAACCTGATCATAAACCCTGAAACTTTTAAGCCAAGCGCCTGAGCCCTTATCTGTGATACAGTGTATTTAGGAGACACCTTTTCAAAGCTGAAAACCGGATCCCTGCAACAAAACCTTGCTGCAGCTGGCTGAGATCACCTCTCACTCAGCCGGTACTGTCGGTTTGGCATGCTGGCCGTTTCCTGGGCATACTTCCTTGCTTGGGCCACTTAAGCCCAAAGACTACCTTCCCACGCCCCCCCAAACCCTAAACCCTAAACTCTGGCACCGCACCTGTCGTAGCCCCAATACCAGTAGCCAAACCAGCCTGGATCGGGGACTTAGTCAGTAGGTTCCTTTATGGGTTTGTTTAAGGGTTCCTTTCAGGGTTTAGGGTTTAGGGGACTTAGTAAGTAGGGTAAACTGACGGATGTTGGGCCCAGGTCTCTATGTGGTGCAACGCTTCCAACCCCATTCATTTCTCGGCGAGCTGGTCTTCTAAACGCATTACTACTATTTGCTTAAGAAACCCCAAAAAAAATAATAATCCATATATTACCCCCATAAGGAATATATATTTTTATTTTTGGGGGGGTTCTTAAGCAAATAGTAGATTAAGGTTTAGGGTTTTGCTTTTCGGGTCCAGGGTCCAAGGCCCCTCCGTCGGGTTTGGGGGACTATACTTCCTTAAATAGGCCTTTTTAGGTTCTCATGATGGGCATTAAGGCCCCCTACCCCGCCTCCCCCGTACCCCCCTAAGGGTGCCTCTGACTTGAATTTTCGGTGCTGCCCTGGCCTGCAAAGAAGAAGACGAGGATGAGCACCATGAGAGCTTCCAGGAGCGAAAGGCCGTCTGGAAAGGGGTTCAGGAAACCTCGGCCGCTTAGATGATCTCACGGGCTGGGGATGAGGCGGCCTGGTTGAGGATTCAGGGCTTAAGGTTTAGAATTTAGGGCTTCAGGTCTGTGTGTAGGAAATTGAAGGATCAATAACTGAGGGCTCTGGGCCGTGAAAGGTCTGCCTTCACAGGTCCACGTCGGATTCAACCCTGAAGTTCAAGCCCCAAGCCCAGCCAGTCGAGTAAAGCTTAAGGTTTAAAGTAACCCACAACCCTTTCCAAATCGTCAACATCAAATCTGAACCTAAAATTAAAACTTCCATCAAAACCCTAGACCATACGAGATTATTCAGCCGAAGTAACACCAGACGGATGCAGACCCCAACTCGCTCACTGGAACTGCGCTGAATCTTCAAAGTCAACAGCAACGGTGCTTGGGTCCATTGTCGGGGTCCTCATAGTGAGATGCTATGAACCTGAAACCACTGAACCCTAAACCCCTTCAACTTCCCAATCGACAAACCACAACACTCCACTCTCATCCCAAAAAAGCATGAAACCAAGAAGCTAGCTTTTTTGAGAGAAGAAGCCAGGAACATAAGCCCGAAACCCTAAAACCCAAAACCAACGACACACACACACAGCAAGACGGAAACGAATCTCTGCAGCCGAAAGTTCTGGGGAGTCGCTTGGGGCCCGGGATGTGGCGTTTCGCCATCCTGCGAACCCAGGGTAGGCCAGCTTTGCCCCGTATAATATCACACCTACAGGGCTGTGAGGAAGCCTTCTAAGAGACGCGTAGGGCTTTCCGAAAGCCTTCTAGTAGGTTTATAGGGCTGCTGTTTTATTTTAGGAGCTTTCTAAAAGGTTTCTGAAGCTTGTTTAATGAAGCCTGCTAGTTGTTTTATCAGGCTTTTATGAAGCTGTCTAGTTGATTTATCAAGCTATTCTGAAGCTTTCTAGCTTCAACCTTATAGGGCTTTTATGAAGCTTTCTATTAGATTCAAGGCGTTGTTTCTTGTAGGCTTTCTAATAGATTTATAAGGTTTTATGGAGATTTCCAGCAGACTTACTTGTATGAAGCTTTCTATTGGATTAGCAGTTTTTATTGTAAGGCTTTCTACGAATCTTACAGATTATGTATGGGGCTTATTGCGACCTACGGTTCTCAGGAGCCCACGCCTTCCGAAAGGTTCTTTCGCTACTCGCCCGTAAACCGACGGCTCTCGGTTTCGGGTTTAGGGTTTAGGGGTTTAGGGTTTAGGGTTTAGGGGTTTAGGGTTTAGGGTTTAGAGTTTAGGGGTTTAGGGTTTAGGGTTTCTGGTCCCCCAGTGCTGAATCCGTGAGGTTCCATGGGGTTCAGGGACCCGAAACACTTTCCCGACACGAACTCTCCAAACACACGTTAAAGCGAGGTGTCCATGAGATCGGGCGCGTGTGCGCCAGCGCGCCGCAGAGGACGAAGAGGGTCAGGAATCCATAATACCTCAAAGAATTCATGGCTGCACCAACCCATACACAAAAAAACATCCGTACCCTAAACCCAAACCCCATGCCGCATCTCAGGTGCTTGGAGCCATTAGTGCTCGCAACCCGTATAGCGAACGAAGTCTACGAAGTTGCGACGTGGATGTTGGCTGAACAGGGTAACGAATACCCCTTAATTAAGGAATGTACCTTAAATCATAATATGAAGCCGTCGATAATTTAAGCCAGATTCCTTAATTAAGGGTTATTGGGCTCTCTGGGTAGCGACGGGTTTAGGGCTGCGGGGTCAGGGCTGAGGGCCCCATATAGGTCCTCATGATGCGGCTTTGGGGGCTAAGGTTCAGGAGGGCTCGGGCGCCTTGTGAAAGGTCAGGGCTTTCAGGAGCCTCAAAACCTGGGATGAAGGTTGGCAGCATATTGGAGGCTCTCTCTTCGTAGGGTTTAGGGTTTAGGGCATCCCGCCTACCTTCATCGCACCCTTGGAGTCTACCACCCCTCAACCCCAAACCCCAAACCCCAAAACCGAAACCCTAAACCCCTGTACCAGAGGCGCAGCTTGCGCTTTGCCTTCGAAGCTGCAAGGCGCAGTCGGGGAAGGGCTTGAAGGAGAACCACGGGCACGCGTCCTCGGATGAAAGTTGAAGATTTTGGGGATTAGAGTTTGGGGGGGTGGGTTTAGAGATGGGGGGCTTGGGGTTTGGAGTTTGGGGTTATCCTAAACTCGACATCCTAGACCCTGAAGGCCACACCGTATAGCCTGAAACCCTGCAAGTACACGCTCCTGCACAGCAAGTCTTCGAAAACCGCCAACGCAAACTCTTGTGCGCTTGCACACTCAGAACACTCAAACTTAAGAGCTCTGTTGCATGGAACAACTGAATCTCTTAATGGCTTGCTGGGATACTGTGCGTTCGAAATGGGCCACTGACCACAGACCGCACACAATTTTCGGGGTTTCGGGCATCGAGGTCGGATGCCAAAGTGCCAAGGTTTGATGGCTTCCTGTTTAACACAGTTCTCAAGGTGCAAGCATTCTGAATGTGAAAGTCAATGAGAGCTTGGAGCTACGGCTTGAGGAGGGCTGTTGTCAAGCATGAAAAACTGAGAACTGCGATGTCACCTATGTTTGCCATTAAACGTAAGTTGCTTTCATGGCAACGAAGGATGCTGACAACCATTGATAGCACTCATCAGCGCTCGCATGGCCAGGCTGATGAGTTTGGTGCCGACCCGGGATCTCCAAGCCAGGGTTTAGGGTTTCGGGTTTAGGGTTTCGGGTTTGGGTTTAGGGTTTAGGGTTTAGGGTTTAGGGTTTAGGGTTTAGGGTTTAGGGTTTAGGGTTTAGGGGACCCCAGAATCCAACTCCCCCAAAAGCAGCAAGGCGGCCACTCCCGCCTGAAATCCTGGCAGCCAATGTGAGATCTCCTGCCCCGCACCACAGGTGCTCGGGACCGCTGCTCGGGACGTTCAGGAAAGCAAAGTTGGGGTTTTGCAGCATTTTTGGAAGTCTACGTGCAGCTGACGTGCAGAGGCTCTGACGGATCCCGATTGGCGTACTGTAGCATTACATGTTGAAATGAACAACATAAAGCACACCACTGTTGCGACACGCGCCTGGATCCTAAAAAGACAAGCATAGCATCAGCCCCAAGCTAGCCAGAAAACGAGGCGATCAACAACCTGCAATCGGTCCTGCTTTATGCTAAACCGTGGATGTGTACATTGCCACTGCATGGCCTCGTGACTTTGCGAATTGAAATCCACTCCACCCTACAAGCTTGCATTCAAACAAGTTAAGGAAGGATGCTGATGGCATGCCGCATGAATTAAACATTCATAAGCCGACCCAACACTGAGAAAGCATTTGTCCTTATCAGCCCATTCAGGCCTTGAACACCGGAAGCAACAACATCTGACCGTAGCCCGTCGAAGCTACGACAGCTTGTTTCGAGGTGCTTGTCAGTCAAACATGCACGACGCATTCTGAGAACATGCGGACCGCAAATGCTGTAAACACGCGGTTTGTGAAATCCGGTGTCGGCCTATCACGACTCGACCCATGCTGTGGAATGTTGCATGTTTGATTGCAGAAGAGGTCGAAGAACAACTGTAGATCGACATCCACAACTATTTTCACGATCAAGACAATTACTTGGCTCAATATCTACACAACAAACGGGTACTTCCAAGTGTTTATCGTCTCGGGTGGTGGGAGTAAGTGGCCACACGCAAGATGATGACCGGGTGTTAAAACAGTGCACACAGAGCGGTCATCCAAACCAGTACCCGTTTGGCTTTAATCGGCTACTGAATCGGCATCTGATCTCATTCGAACTCCAAGCGAGCTTGGAGACACTGCAGACGGCAGAAACAAACTCGAGACAACTTAAACAAGCCAGAAACGCGTGAAGAAAGCATAACAGGCCAGTGGCTGAAAAAATGGGATTGGAGCAAAAACATCGCTTTGATTGCCGTGGTCTCCTGCCTCTCTTGGCATGATGGTGAGACGGCGAGCATGTGGGCGGCTTCAAAAAATGGCGGTTGACTGCGTACTCCTCATATATGTACTGATTTCGCCTATTTAACGTGTTGGCATAAGGAGCAAATGCACGTGCCGTGTATGCTTCCCAAATGAACGTGTTCGTGTACAACAAGGATTTTGCCTAGGTCCCCCTACTCTGCCGTGCCAATGTGCCGAGTCTAGCTGGTAACTTACTTGGCGTAGCGGTTCTTGTCGGGGCGAACGCATACTATGTCCAGACTAGTAGATAGTATCGTTCTATAGAGGCATCTAAGGAACAGCATTACGAGGAATTTCGACCCTGCGCGCTGTAGTCAATCTCTAAATTAGGGTCCCATATAGGGGTCCTTGTTACAAGGGTGCCATACTATTTTGGGGACCTGAAACGGGACTGCAGTTTAGAGAACCGCCCATGTACTATGTAGGTTTGGGGGCTTAAGGCTTAGGGCTTAGGGCCCACACGTGTGCGATGTAGAATTAAATGCTAAGCCCAAGAGCCCGACACTTAACCCACACACTCCCATCAACCCAGCACAGTCCCGGCAGAGGCCATGGCCCACACAGTTCGCCTCTCCTCGGCTCGATGCGAAGGGGGTATACAAAGATACAGGTGGGCTCTGCTTTGCACCAAAGGTTGTAGGTGCATGTATGCGTGTATGCACATGTATATGTACATAATACACAATTGCAAGTATACGCGAAGAGCCAAATCGTCATGCGGCCATGCTAGTAGGAATGTCGTTTGCGGGGCAAACCCAGAGAGTGGCAAGACTTGAGAGCTTCCGAAAACTAGGGGTACCGTATGACCGTATTTTGGAGTCGTTACCATAGGGATTCAACTATTTCGGGTACGGTATTAGGGTCCCCTATTTTCGGAAACTCCCACATGTGAAGAAAGATACTGTGCTTGGTGCAGCTGTCTTGTGCTCCTTCAGCCATGGTGCTCGTCGCACTTGGAAACCGTCTGACACGAGGGCTTTAGGCTAGGGCTTAGGTTTAGGGCCTAAACGTTTAAGGCCTGGGGTTTCGGATTTAGGGTTTCTTTTATGTCCAGTAGCCCCTTTCTCTCGCAGAAGCTTGCTCTACAGAGCTTGAAGGTCTCGGGTTTAGTGTCTAGGAGTCTAAGGTTCAGGGCAAAAGAATTGTGCCCCCGCACCCAAAAACGTCACTAAGACCGAAAGTTCTTCCCCAGCCCAAAAATGTTGCACCCCGAAACTTAACTTTGATAAATGGCTCTACCCCAACCCCCAACATTTTGGCCTCAGCCAGTCCGCAGCCTTTCTCAAGAAAAGATCCCCCCCCCCAAAAAAAAAAGACCCTTCCACCCCGAAGCCCCCGAATTGCAAGAGTTTGACGGCCCGACCCTACTCCCAACATCTCGGCTCCCAAATCCAGAAAAAAAAACGTAATCCCAAAAGCCCCCCAACCCGACAGTGATTTTCACCAGTACCAGCATGAGCGAAGCCGGCCAATTTACGTAAGCCGGTTCTTCCTTTCCTTCCTGCCTACATGCTGCTCTTCGACAATAACCTACAGTGGAGCACAAAGCGCCAAGATAGGACATGTACATGCCGAACTATGGGACTCCGAGAACAAGTGACAAGAGAGCGCGACTATCCGAAACTCCAAAGACTTAAAGAGATGGATTCGAGTTCAAAGACACCACTTGTCAGGAAAACCATACGTATTACGCCGTATACATACACTGACAGTCGTTTACCAACTGAGAGAATAGATCCTTACTTCACGGTCCTTGCAACAGGGTTCATACTTTTTAGGGCCCCTGTTCAACGACCACCCTTTATTTCCTGGAGTGTAAGGTTTTGGATTTCGGAGATGTTTATCTTTTTGGCCACTCGGGCTTAGGGGTTTAATGGGTTCAGGGGTTTAGGGGATAGGGGTTAATGGGGTTTAGGGCATAAGGGTTTAACTCCCTAAACCCTAAACCTAGAGGGCCCAGTCTCCGCTGCTCCCCAGGATCGAGCATGGCAGTTGCCCAACCGGCCAGTAAAACATCGCGTACTTCGAGACCTTAGAGTCGCGGTTTAGGGATTGGTGGAATTCCTTACCCAGAGACTCCAATATCCCTTAATTAAGGAATATTCCTTAAATCATATTAGGGATCCTATTATAATTTAAGGTATCTTCCTTAATTAAGGGGTATTGGACTCTGGGTACCATGAGGAGCCCGTGGGAGGGAACTCTCTGCCTGACAAGGGAAGTACCACATACCATGGGTTTAGGGTTTAGGGGTACCTGATGGCCCTTTATCACCGGAATGCTCCTCGAGTTCTACTAGGCAGTCCTCTTAACCTTAAGCCCTGATGAAGGGATATTGGAGTCTCTGAAGTTCTTGAACTGGTCATGGCTTGCTTCGGGTGTTTGGAGTTGGCTTTGGGTTTGGGTCGATTTATTTGTTGGTCCAATGCAATGCACCTACGAGGACATCCATACAATCCTGTCTTGTCTTGCTCATCATGTCAGCATAGATAACACAATACACAGAAACCCTATCAAAAGCACTGATCTCTAAGATCCTACTTCCGAGCTTGCGCTGCAAAAGCATCCCGTCACCCGAAAAGCGGCCACGCCACACTCTTGAAGTAGGAGTTCATGGAGAAGTTCCAAATCGGCGTCATCGCAGCTGTAAAAAGAAAGCATGCCCATAAGAAGATCAGGATCACGACCAGCCACAGGCATCGGGAAGTCGCACACAGCGAAGTCGAAGGACGAGTTGCAGAAGCCGAGCTTGCGCTGCCGCTGCTGCCTGGAGCAGCTGTGGGTCAGAGCTTCAGACATGGGGCTTAGGATCGCGATGAACATGGCGGATGATTCGACACATATGACGCGAGCGACTACTGCCCAAAAATCTACTCAAAGAAACTCATTCGGCCTTCAAGTTCAAAGTTGCCACTGCTCTCAGAGTTGGTTTCCACGTCCGAAGTCTGAGCCGGCGCCCAGTGCCAAGGGTGGAGCACATTTTGTAACACAAGGACCAGTGCCAGCGCCAGCGGCCCGAAAACAAAGACTGCGCTGTAGCCTAGGAACACCATCCAAACGTCGATGGTCCATTCGTCGACGGACTTCGTCCGGCCGTCATCGTACCTTAGCCGCCCTTAGAACCAGAGTAAAAAGAGTAGGGTTTAGGGTTTAGGGTTAATCCACTGAAGTTTTGAGATATAACAAATGCAACATAATTCCTAAGAGCAGTAAAGGTGCGTCTGGTAAGTCTCCCAAGGCTTGGCCAGCAAGAGGAGGGCTCCCAAAGCACCGGCGAGGCAGAGGAGCCCCAAGAGCACCAGAGCCCCGATCCCCTCCAAACGGCTGTGCTTCATGGCCGCACTGCGGATGGCCGCGGTGGCTGCATGTTCAATGAACCCTATACCTGGGCACTTGTGAAGGAGTTTAATTTGAGTTACCATAAGAAAACAACCATAATATTTACGAGAGATCCCTGTTATAGCAAGAACCCAGACACTGGCAAAGGCAGCCATGATGGCAAAGACAGATGCGACCCACTCGCCCCAATTGAAGCAGCCGGTGTATCCAATTGCCCGTCCTTGTGGAGATGTGCATGGCTTGTTGAACGCATAGCCCACAAAGGACACGGCAGCAGCAGCCATAAATCCAGAAACCAATGCTCCAGTCCTTAGCAGCAACAAGCAATTCGATGAAGCAAAACAACAGAGGTGCCACAAAAAAAAAATTGTGGTGCAAGACTCCTGTAAGCAAACCGCTCACGCCATGAGCCCTGCCATTAGGACTTTCTCGGCCCACTGCTGGTGCCGTGCCAGTAGCGCAACTACGTTGGTCAATAAATCGTGCTCTTGAAACGTGTCTGTCAATCGAACGACTCTTCTCTGGGAGTTAACACCAGAGAGCTGTTAATTCATTTACTTTACTTCAATGACATCCCTATCAACAGAAAGCATTTTATCTTGATGTCGGAGTTACATTATCTTATTACATTAACGCGCGAGTCTTAACTGTCCAGCAAGGTGCAGCATCAGCCGCGACCATCGCTTCTCCGCGTCGGCTGCACGAGCTTCTCCAGATGCTTGCTTCATGGCTCAGGCGTGGTCAAAGCTAAACGCAGAAGCTACGGTCTAGGTCTGCGAGTCTACGACTCTGCGACTTAGGCTTCAGGCTTCAGGATTTCCCGTCTAGACCCAATACCCGATGTGGAAGCTGCGGACTCAAACAGGTTACAGCATAGATGTGCCCAGAATGCAGCTCTGTGGAGATGTTGCGGGGGCAATGACGATTCCTGCTTTCCAGCCCTGGCTGCGGATGGATGCTGAACCTTGATGAAGAAGCGCTGTCCAGCTGTGTTTCTCCATCTTGAACAAAATTGCACGGCGCACCTACAGAGCCACCCCTCTGGCTCATGGCCGACGCTGATGACTTCCGTCGATTTGGCAGCCGTCTGCAATTTCTTGCCGCGGGAACTACATCGAAAGTCACACGAGAAAACAGCTTCAAGATCTCGGATTCACATTTACAGGATCATGGGGCTTAGCAAACAGGGTTGTAAGTACGGGCACAGGGACTAAATCTATTTCCAACCTTGATCGAACTACTTACATTGCCATTTATTTAGTCCCTCAGGTTGAAAGAAAGGTCCAAGCAGGAAAGAAGGCCGGCGGCTGTTGGTCTGCCTAACACCCTGAATCCTGACATGTGGGCTGATGATGCCCGCACCAAACCGTAAGGCCGTTTACCCCCTGCGAGCCCAAAATTCCCAAACCATGCCGAGCTCTAGAAGAATGTCCCCAAACACCGTCGAGCTCGGTCCAGGCTTTGAAAGATGACGGTTGCAACTTGAAGACCCATAGGCTCACACAGGACTTAGACTTTGAATGTTTACACTAGTTGCGGCTTAGGGTTGGACTTTGCGGCTAAAATCCCCTGATCAGGATCGACGGTTCGGGCCCTAAACCCTAAACCCCTAACCCCTAAACGAAAGCGGACGCCTTCGTTTTTCTCTGTCCGACGCGGAACCAGATCTTGGCTACGGCTCACAGCCTGAACACAGGACGAATGACCAATTTTCGTCTGTTGAGCTTCTGGGCGGATTTGCTGTGTAGAGCCATGGGTCTGGACTTAAGCAAGAGTTCAAGAGTTTGGGCTCAGGGTCACGGTCGTTCAAGCAATAAAGTCGGAGATGGTGTCACGAGCATAGGAAATTCGTCAGATTCTGGAGAAGCCCTGCATCCCTACACCCGTTCAAGCAGCAGGTTTCCTGCTGCGCCAGCCCGACACGGTTGGCTTTCGTTTGTGCTAGCCAGGTCTACTGACGTCCCATCCATGCCTGGAGCGTAAACTGTCCTGATCTGGGAGTTTCCTAAAATAGGGGACCCTAATATAGTGCCCTGAATAGTAGCAACCTTATTTATAAGGACCCCAAAATAAGGTACTCCCTAATTTTCGGAAACTCCCATCTGGTCTCCGCTAGGATCTTCCTCTGGGCAGCACCTGAACCCTGCAAAACGGTATGGATACCCAGAGAACCCAATACCCCTTAATGAAGGAATATACCTTATATCATAATATTAAGCCCTCTATAATTTAAGGTATAATCCTTCATTAAATCTCCTTAAGGGGTAATGGGATCTTTGGGCACGTGTGCAGGCTGGCACGGTCTCCGAATGTCTACAACAAAGACACGGGTGCGGTATCCGGCAGCCTACCTGTGAATATGTGAGCCGCAGCAGGAGTGATTGACTTCGTAGGCCCCGGGAACGCTTAAGTGAGTTTACGAGGGATGAGAGAATGACATCGAGGGATCGAAGCTGACCAAGTCTAGTACACAGTGGGACCGACTCAATCAAGCAGCACAGCAAGCTGAACTATGAGATGGAATGAACACACCAGCTTGGCTGACTGTAGAAGAGCCCTATGCGTTCGGGCGCAAACTGTCAACATAGGATTACAAATTGCTATGCAATACCTCATCTCGAGCAAGCCCCAAAACGGTCCCAAAACACGACCCCGACGAGCTCGCTTGGACTGTGGCTCGGTCGAAATGGAAGCTCGAGGCCATACGCGAGCCTCGCAAGATGCCGGAGAAGATTGAGCACTAACAAGCAGATGGAGATTGTGGGTGCTCGGCTCGAAGGGTTGGTCCAACATGGTCCAACTATCATGGTTTCCGGGTATGAAGTAAAGCTTGAGGCGCAGGCTGGGCGGTGCTGAATCGACTTCTCTGAAGGATCACCACATGACGCTACGACCTGAGACATGAGCATGCGTGCAGGCACAGCAGCCCTGCTGGTTATACGGCAAGACTTGCCGGCAGGCAAACTCCATGCTCATGGAGTCGATTTGCAGCGCAGCCTGATCCTGAAGGGACCTCGTGAACCCGCACGATGCGGAAGCGCTCCTGTAACCAGTGTGATGGCAGGTCTTGTGGTGACTTGTGGGTGCTGCTGTCCACGGTCGTGGAGGTCATACGAGTCATGCGATTGTGAAGAGAGTAGTGGAACGCAAACTGGTCGTGGTCGGCAGGCAAGACGGTGAAGCGCTGCCATGTCCAATGGCCCTTCAAGTCAGACACAGCGTAGTGATGAGAAGCCCCCATGGTTGCACCCCTCATTTCTAGGAAGCGGTTGTGGGCAGCGTTGTGGAAGGCCACCTGACCATTGGCCGCATCCACGACGGTGAAGCGCTGCCACATCCAGTCGGCTGGCAGCCGCTGTCCGGACTGCGCTGCAGTCCAGCCCCATTTATCGAGATGTAGCGGTTGTGCACGCCGCAATGCAGGGCCACCACGGTTCCGGGCTGCAAGTAGGGCTTCCCCAGCACCACTTGGAAATGCTCCGACATCCATCCCCTGATCCTTTAAGTAGCCCTTCTCTGACATGCAAGCCCGAAGCCCAATGACCCCACCGAGTTGCCAGAGAAAAGTGTTTCAACAGCCTGGGAGGCTATGGGAAGCGCTGGGAAGCCTTAGCAGGGATTCCCAAGGGCCCGGCCTCTAAGCCGTAGCTTATAAGCCCCTTCACCCTGCGAGGCAGTGCCTGAAGAACTGCGTGCAAACGAAGAGCCGCCCGGCAAATCAGGGTGACGATTCCTTGTGCGGGGTTTTCAAGGTATTAGGCCGCAGGGTTTGGGGTCTGGGCTTACGGTTTGCAACAGTGTACTACTGTACCCCAAATGAGGGGTTGAATGGCGTGCAGACGTCAACAAAGTCAGGGTAGCACCAGGTCACTAGGATCCCCAGATTGCGACTTGACAGCTTCGGCCTTTCCGGGGTTTGGTTTAGGGCTCAGGGGTTTAGGGTTGAGGGTTTAAGGTTTAGGGCTGGAGACCCTACGCCCGAAGCCTTTGGAGGCCCTGGCAGGCCTGGGAGCCCTGCACGGCGAAACCTAAGCCCACCCGACAAAAACCCGAACAAAGACTGAAGCCTTGCAGGGCAATGAAAGGCAGCCTAAGGGCACCCTTAGGGTTGGGGAAATTAAAGGAACCCCAAACCTAAATCCTTAAACCCTCCAAGGCCGGAACGAAGACGAAGAAGGAGGAGGATAAGAAGCGGACCTGAGCGAGAAGGGCTCAGGGCTGAAAGGAGCCAAAAGAGGGAGGGGAAGGAAGGGCTGCACACTACTGCACACTCACTGCCTGACCTGAACCCGCCTGCAACCCCCCTAAACAAAACCTTGAAGTACGGCGCACTCAGACACTACCTGACCTGCACTGCTCGGGAAATCCGTTCCCCCAACATCTCGTCTTTGTGGTATTATCGAGACCGCCGTGTTTTCGCAAGCAGACTGGACATAAGTTTGCGCTATTGGCATTTAAACTCGCAAGAGCCAGCTGCAGAATCACAGCCCACCTCCTGCGTTTGCCTCAGCCTCACTGGGCCAAAGGCGAAACAAACAAAAACGACTGCATCTGCTTCCTCGAGCGAGCTCCATGTTGACGAGTCAGGCACTTGCGAAGGCCTCGGGTCTTCAGCGTAGAAAATCCCAACCCGATTGTTTTTTTGATTTGGCACACTAAAGACTTCTTGACAGTAATGGCATGCACGAAAAGAGCCGAGAAGCTCTGTCTGACGCATGCTGACAGTTGTCGGTAGCCAAGTTGTACGATCCACTGTCCTTGGTATAAGACTTCGCAACATTTGCTCGAGAATTCGACGAACCCTCTTTCTCGCGAATCGTGCGGTCGCCCATCTTCTCTCGGACCTTCCCGTCGTTGGGCTTGTTGGCTGACTGCGTCGAGTAGTTTCCACGACCGTCTTTGTGGTGCTCAACTTTGGTCCCAAAGCGCCCATCAGTCTCCACATGCGTGTGCCCAGAAAAAGAGCCTGACCCCGAGCTTCTTCGAGACGAACTTGCACTTCCGGAGGATCCCATGCTGGTGAGCACAGCTGGCGATTGCACTTCTTCTCGGAGACGCTTTTGAGCCCGAGCTGGTCTTGCAAGACGCGGAAGTGCACACACAAGACAACCCGCCTGCAACCCGAACCGACGTTGAAAGTCTCTGAAGCCTGACCTGAGGTCCCGACGCTCCGCCCGCTCTGCGTCCGCCGTACAGGCCAAAAACGGCTGTGGCGGAAGCAAACAAGTTCACAACAACTCAAGATAGACAAAACACGCTCCTGCAAACGCAAAACCATGCAAAATACAATCAAAATGTTCATGTAAATACAAAATCAAACAAGATTCTTTAGGAACTTTTCAATAGACTGTTTGCGTAGAAACCGTGAGTAGGCCTGCTCGCCCCAAGCCGCAGTGATTTTTGCAAATGTTTTCATTTCACCAAACAACGCAACAGCCACAGCACAACAGCCAACGGCAGCGCAGCTGCAGCTCACAGCAGGAGAGTTTTCCCGTTAATTTACCATGTATTAACACAGTGCATTGTGGCACCTCTACACGTCCGACCCATTTCCAAAGTAGATCCAATCAAAACCCAATCGCACTCAATCTCGTTTTCTCGAATGGAGTTGCAGCCAAAACACCCATAACGACATTCCAACCATACAATTGCACATCCAACATTGCTTCTTGTGCCTAAATGCACTTGCTAGAACTCCGTGGACGTACCTCATGGACTGTAGTTCTCCCAACCCTCCAATAAGATCCTTACGTTCCAAATCTTCCGCAGCGCACGACTAAACCCACAATTCTTGATAGTGTCTTTCGAAGTCTGTGTCTTATTGCCCTGAGAATTGCTGCGCTGATGCCTAAACACGAAACCCTCAACTTTCCCGCCGAATCCAGGGTTCGAACACCCGACAGCCCCCCTTTAGCCCCCTGGAAGCTTCCTCCAAAGCCTCTCCTTGTTGGCTCCTCTCTTTTTTCGACCCCAGAGGGTCTTTTTCTCCAGACGCACTGGTCCATTTTGCTTTTCGACCGCGACATACGCAGTCTTTTTCTCGACCCTGAAACATCTTGCAGCTACCTCTGTGTCTTCTTGAATTTCCATGCTGTTGCAGGTCGGAAATGCATAGAGTCGATTCGAGGTTTGCACTTTTCCTGCAGGCCTGCAAGTCCCTTCCGAAGCCCCCTCCAGGGTGTTAGATTGTAGCATCAGTTCACTGCCATCATTGTATATATGTGCATTTGGCTCAAGGCTCAAGATTGATCTGATTGCTCGTGAAAAGATCGTCGACCGAGTGATTGCATTCTGAAGCTGATTGCATCCGCGTCTGTGCATTTGAGTTAAACTGTAAGACCCTGAGCGTTCACGCTTTTCCACTTGATACTAAAGGCGCTGCAAGTCAAATATACCGTAGCCTGGGCTCAACAAAGGTGTGGGCAGTTCCTATGTACAGAATTTAACACCCTGCCTCGAAGTCCTTGTGCTGTACTCGCTTCGCGGTCCGCGGTCGGGCATACCTCCGCCCACGACTGCATAGGCTTGGCCTTTGCAAGTCCTGGGTTAAACACTCCGTGCAACCCACCTTTTACCGTCCCCCAATTAAGGAGGTGTGTCAGACCGTCCATGTACTGACATTCGTACAGTAACAAGTACTTCGTCCAAGTGAAACAACTTACACCCTTTACTGCGTCAGCGCCCTTCCTTCTTTTGCGCTTCCGCTGGTGTGTTCCGAGGTGAAACTTTTTCTGCCTTGCCTACACTCACTGCTTGTCCTCATACTCGATCATGATGTAGGGCTTACTGACTTCCGTACAAAGTACGCATTTCTGTGCTGTCTGGCGTACCAGGTTCCGGATCATTGTCCGGTCCCTTTTCTTGACTCTGTCTCTCACAGTAGTCTTCATACGATTTCAAACATTCGCCTTCCATCGTCATTTCTCCGATCTCTTCCATGGTCCGCATCTTTCCACGGAATTCCATCACTTCCGAATTTTCTTCCTGAAGCACTCCAGAGATTACTCGACTTCCGCGCTGGTAGTCTTCCTCGCTTATTATGGGCATACGGACTCCATCCGTTTCTTCCATCTTCTTCATCGCTGCTTTGCCACGCTTCCTCAAACTTCCTTTTCCAGTGCCGCTTCCAACATTACTTCGCTGCACTCCGGCGTTCCATCCGTGCATTGGCTCTTCTGATGCACGTGCTTCTTCCGAACCTTGTCCTGTAGGCTCTTCTGTTACTTCTGTTTCTTCCTTCGTGCAGTCATAACTCTGTCTCCACTTTGCAGATGCATACTCTGCAATACACTGCGTACAAGCACATTTCTGGTGGTCCTTTTTCTCCCTTGTACACTTCCTGATTCCGCACCAGTAGCATTTCTTCGTGCATCCTTCGGTGGTCTCCATTTCGTACTCGATGTCCATAATTTCCCAGTCGCTCCCATCTGGGCTTGGTGGTTCCACACGTCCACGTCTCTTTCGTGTACTGCCTTCTGGTTTCGTCTCCGGGAAACAAATCCAACAGTGGCGGTAACCTTCCGCTACTGCATCTGTCATATCTTTCCAGATCCATTTACCGGAACGTACGTGGCTTCCTTGAACGTGCCAACATGTTCCCTTGTGGAACACTCGTGCTTTCGATCCTGTCGAAATCTTCACTTTTCCGACTCCTTTGATATGATCCACTGTCCGCATCACCTTCTTCCACAATGTGATGGCATACGGGGCTGCTAGTAGCAGTATACAGATCATCATACCAACTTCGAATTTGGTGAAACTTCCATCCATGGCTTCCATACCTTTTCCAAAGGTTCCGCTGGTTTCTGCTCGGGCGTTCGCTACGTCCTCCTTGAGCATTGCTGCGGTGGTCGGCTTCATCAGATGAAAAACTTGTATTGCCCTTATGAGGTTCTTAATTTGTCCACTTCCGACATACTCTTTCAGCTTCTTTTCCTGTTCGTGCTTTTCGTACTCTTTCTCTCCAGTATACTCCAGGTTTCCTTCCTCATCATACTCCACTTGGGACAAATGATACAATAGGAATGACCTTCGGGCATACGACAACTTCTTGGTGTTCAGATCCGCTACATTGAGCGCGGTTCTTACCGTTCCAAGCTTTACAAGATTGTCTCTTACCCAATCTTGCAGTTGACATAGCCTAACGTCCACATGCTTCAGACGTCCAACTCCTCTACGTTGACTCCACTGTCGCGCAGATGATGAATCGCACCGTATCTCCACGCGTACAGGTGCGTCCACTAGGAACTCAAATAGCCTTCCGACTAGGATAGCTTCTCCACAAGTTCCACTTAGTGCATACAACTCTGCTTCACAGCTTGATGATGATGTGGCTTTCTGGGTCCTCGAAAATGATAACGCTTGTACTCCATTTCGTACAATGATTCCTGATGAGGTACTCTTCCTTCGAGCTTTGTCAGGTGTCTTCAAGCTCGCCCAATCACTGTCCGAATACGCTTCCACAACATGTCCTGAATCCTTGACGATTTCTTCATCCTCTTGGCCATTTAGCTTCGTAATCAACCGGCTTCCGATTTCGGTATACGGTAACAGAGTAGCCCTTGTGGCTGTTCCACTCAGATACAAGATCAAATGCTTCAGACACTTTAGTGCCTGCACCGTCGGCTTCGACACACTTGATGCCAAACACTTTGAGGCATACTGAATGTCAATTCTGTCCTGTGCAAAAAACAAAATAGATCCGAATCCAGATATAAACCGTTTTGTCTCTTCAGCACTCAATTCCTTACTCCGGTCTTCCTTTGCCAGATCCATGTGCTCTGGTGTGGCCTTACTCTTCAACCTTCCAAGGTCATACAACTCGATCAGTTTCCGGACATACTTCTCATTCGGTTGGACAACTATTCCATCCTTGGTGAAGACATACTTCCTTTTGAGATATCGCATCTCTTCTCCATTTCCTACTCCGTTGGTTGGGTACGGTCCTTCTTTTTCCACCTTGAAAACCTTCTCCAGTTCTTCCACCAACCAAATGGTTTCTTCCTTTTCTCCTGCTAGCAACTCGTCGTCTACATGGATAGAGATACATAGCTTCCTTGTGGTGTGTCTAGCTAGTGCGGGTACATGTACTGAGAATACAAGTCCTAGCTTCTCCAATATACTCCGCAAGTGTTCATACCACCTTGTCGCTGCGTTTCTCTGGCCTGGGAGGCATCTCTTTAGCCTCCAAACGACTCCTTCGGGCAGATTCGTTGCTCGTTTCATCCAGTCGCTAATTGTGATTAGCACCTGTTCTTGTTGCGGGACCTGAAGGTACGCGTCCTTTATATCTAGTACTACGACGACCCACTGATACACTAGGTGTAACAGCAAGACTAGGCGCGATGCGGCGTTGCTAGCCATCGGACTGAAAGTCTCAGCCGTCGAACTCGCACCTGCCCTGTACTCTCTTGCCACTATCCGGCACCTCCTTTTCCACCTGCCGTCGCGGTGCCTCCAGTCGTAGACTTCGCGCAAATCCATGCGCTTCTCGTCCCCTGTCGCATTCGCCTCCATAAATTCTTCAATTACTCCTTGCTTGCTAAGGCGATTCAGTTCGTCCACTGCTGCTTCCTGATCCAAGGCATCCAATTCTTCCGGACTCAATTCGGGTGGTGTTTCTCCTTGGTCATTCTTGGGAACTTCCTCCATCTCTTCTTCCATGAGGTCTTCACGTCTTCTCCTTCTACTGCTGTAAGGTCCTCATGTTCATCCCAATGGAATGGGTCATCTTCCTGAGATACCCTGCCTGCGAACAAAGGCGGGTAGATTCCTCTTGAGGGTGACGAGGGTGCTGATGGTTCTTCACGAGATTTCTTTGGCGATCCCTCAACTTCTTGTCCTCCTTCGACTGGTCGCTTTCGCAAATCTTCCAGTAGGGTTTCGTCGCTCACAAGTCCTTCTCCTCCAGGTTCTCCAGAAGGTACATCGTGCATCGAGCTTGAACTCCAGGAATGAGAACTCGATTCTGTGCTGGCCCTGCCTCCGTCTGAGGCCCTGCCTCCGCTAGAGGCTCCACTCGTGTCCAGCAAATCCAACAGTTCTTCTACCTGTTCTTCTTGAGACTGTCCTCGATCTTCTGTTCGAACTACTGGTTCCTGTGCCGTTCCTTCTTCCGTGATACTTGCCAACGCTGGGGCTGGCAACGGCTGTCTACTGAATGTTCCTTTCGGCTTCCTGGGATTCCATGGAGTTACACTCAGCTTCAGTAGTGGTTCCTTTCTCCATCCAGTGGCGATACGTCTTACCGATCCAGTTGCCAAGACTCCGTCTTCAACTCCTACCAAGTGCATATCCTGGGAGTTCTTACCTAGATAGATTCCTCCAATCCAGTTCGCTGTTCCTTTCTTCTCGGGTTTCTTCAGCGCATACACATACTCGCCGAATGGTGCGATCTTTCCAAGGTAAGGTCTACCGACAACACTCTCGTAAGGGGTTGACCCTATCGCGGCGTGTCTGTGGTACCTGTTCAGCAACCATGATGCATGGCATAGTCCCCAGGCCCACACTGAATGGCCTTCGGGAACCTCTATACCAATCTTTCTTTCCGCTGCTCGTACCAAGCAGACCGTTTGGTTTCTCACCGTCTGGATAAACCTTTCCACTCTGGCCATTCTTCCTTTCTGGTACGGCTTGTTGTTCTGATCGTGAGTCTTCCGGTTCATCTTTCTCCGAGTTTCAACGATTGCAGCTATTAGAGACAACATTGCCTCTTCTGAATCTCCAACGAATCCAACTTCGTCCAAATGTCCAAGACTGTGTACCCATTTTAACACTTTCTCCACTGTCTTCCTTTCAGTCTGTTTTCCAGGTACCGGGATCACAACTGACATCCTTGTCCAAGAACAGATTCCAACCAATGCTGGTGTGTCCTTTCCTTGTAAGAACATGAAATCCAGCTGAATTATGGGATAAGGTACTCCCACTGAGTCCTTTCCTGCCTCTGGGTTCTTCTTTTCGTGATCCTGTTTACTCTTAGCTTCCACGCATGACTCACACCAATGAGCAAAAGGTAGGTGTGTCGCTTCGTGAGCTAGTCGCTCTTCCTCTGAGGGTTTGTACGGTTCTGCTTCCACTCGTACTTTCTCCTTCTCTTGGCTCTTCAACTTCTGTGCAGACTTCTGCATCTCCAACTCTGACAACGGATTTCCGTCTCCATCGTAGGTTGGTCCTAATACTCCTTCGCTCCTTCCAGGTGCGATACTTACCGGTACGACCGGCGTACTCAGTTCCTCTGGAACTCTTCTTTCTTCTCTAGCGAAAGGTGTTTCCGGTCCTCTCGCAACCATAACCGCTTCAAAGTCTCGACAGAAAGTGAAAAAGTTTCCACTCACTGCATGTAGGATAACACAGATCCTTTTGGGTCTTCCATGACACTCCGGAATCTCCACATTGTGACTCCTAATAGAACCATAGTCCGAGTACAACTCGACCAATGACCATTCACTTCCTCCTTCAGATACCATAGTCGTCCTATACTTCCATCCTGGAAAAGCATCCTTGGGATCCATGTAAGTTGTTCCTTGATACAAAACAAAAGGTGTACCGTCTTCCATGATCGTCCACTTACCGCTGGGAGTTCTGTCCAACAGCTCCCGTAAATAGTTTGGAATACGTACTGTGACGCTTCTCTCCACTGCAGTACGACTGTCAGTGCTACTTCCTGAACCTCCACTAGTTCCGCTTGTTCCCGTCCAACGGGCATTACGATCACTTCCGACAACAGACAATCTACCTAACAAACAACAGCTATTCCGTGTGTAAAAGATCCTTGCGTTTGCTTTCCCATCTGGGCTGACCAGAACCATTGACGACACTGTAAGGTTCCACTGAGTACTAAGAGCTTTCTCTCCCTCAGGTACTTCTGGCTGGTACTCCAGTTTCCAGCCATTCTTCAGCAGTCTTCCCATCGACAACAAAATGTTTGTCGCATCGCTTACAATGAAGCTTTCCGAAATACTTGGGGCTGTCCAACAGTCCTCTCCTTGTTCCACTGAGATCACAGCCGTGACCATACCTGCTGACCTAATAGCGTTTCCTTGGGCATCCTCTAGCAAGATACCGGTTGTTCCTGTATTGATGCGTGAAGCCTTCGGATGTGAACTAGGTAACAAACTAGCATCCGATCCTGAATCCAAAATGATGATCTCCAGTGCTTCCTCGGGTACTGTCTCTTCTACTTGAACTGCTCGAACCACTTCGTGGTCATCTACCACAAACCACTCGCCATCTTCATCCGTGGCGTCCATTACATACCATTCTGCTACATTTTGGAACTCTTCACGAACCATCCGAACTTTCTCAGTCTCGGTCTCCTTTTTCTTCTCCATCGCTCTGAGGTGAGACTCTATCCACTCGTTCTCTCGTTTCACTGCATCCTCGATGGCTTTCTTGTCATAGGGCTTTCCTTCATGCCTCAGCTTTCGCTGCTGCCTTAAGTAGTGTTCTTCTCCTGGATAATGTTCTGGAACTCGTGGAATTCCAGTCTCCGTTGTCGTTCGTTGTTCTGACGACTCCAGGCGTGTACCACTACCTTGGCTTGCTCCAGTTGGTTCACCAGATCCAATCTCCTCCTCTGAGTCTGTAAAACCAGGACTGGGTAGTTCACCGAAAAATGGGTTGGTGATTTCCTCACCATCGGCAGTTTCATCTGCAACATCTCGAACCATACGTACGGTGTTGATGCACGTGATGTCGATGTCTGCCTCATCCTCCGAGTTGATCGGGAAGGTCTCCGGATATTCTTCCGGCAGTGTGGCTATATGGTAAAAGGGTTTTGGGTTGAATCCACTGGGTCTACTTGAGGCTCCTACTCTCCGGGTGACAATCCTTGGGTCCGGACGACTTGTCGTCTGGCGTATACTACCAGTCTCGACCACACTAGGTCTGGGGTAAGGTTCCTGATTAGGTGGATTGTTGGGATACACTTCCGCTTGGGGTTGTTCTTCGGCTTCCACATTGCAAACAGAATGTCTGTTGGGGCATTCGTTTCCCCAATGTCCTTCTTGATGACAAATTCTACAAACTGTTCTTCCAAGCCTTTTTCCTTTTCCCTTCTTTCCTTTTCCTTTGCCTTTTCTACCTTTTCCACCTTTCTTGCCTTTACCTTTTCCTCGTCCTTTACCTCGACCTTTACCTTTACCTCGTCCACGACCAAACCTGCCGAATCCTCGACCTGCCTGCATGGTTCCAAATCCTCCAAACATCTTACCATAGCCTTTCTTACCTTTTCCTTTTCCTGCACCTTTTCCTTTCCATCCTTTTCCTTTGTACTCTACTCGATTCACTTCCATTGCTTGGTGTCCTCCACCAGTAGGTGCGTTTTCCACGGCTCCTAGGTACGATTGACCTTGTCCTGACTCCAGAGGTTGGTATACTTGATTTGGCATCCAACTCCTTGTTGTACGTTCGTAGACAAGTACACTTTCCTTTACCTGGGCATACGTAGTCTTGTCTGTAAGCTGAAGGTGAATGTGTTCTTTCAAAGGACTAGGAATACATCTCAAAAGAGTAGACAGAAGAATTTCTCGGGGGTAGCTTGATCCACTACATCTTTCGTAATCCTTGACCAATTCTTCCAGCTTGGAAATTTGTGCTACAGCACTCAGTCCGGGTGAAAAGTTTGGGTATCCATGAATTGCTTGCATCAAAGCTAAACTCCTGCTTCGGGTACTAGGTTGATACATCCTCAGCAATGACTTCCACAAAGCAAATCCATTCCTGGATCCAGCAATACTTGGATCTCGTGCATGCTGTTTTGTGGTTCCTGTCAACCAAGAACTCAGTAACGAGTAAAGCTTCGTAGACATAGCTTGTTGGGTTTCATCCGCGAATGTAGCTGGTAGTGACTCATGGTCTTCCAATCTTTCCAAGTTCTTAAAGGCATCCGCATACTTGGGTTCCGCATACGCAAGAACGTTGTACAATTGTTCCTTGAAATCCATAAAATCTTGTGCATCGGTTTTACCTCCACCGAATGATGGTGGTCTACCCAACATCTTCACTGCACCTTCTAATGCCTACGAGAGTATACCTTCATACGAACTTCCTTGGCTACCTTGACCTCCAGTGTAGGTAACTAGCTGATGGATTGCTTCAGTCGTCACTCTGGAATTCTGAACCAATTGTCCGAGTATATCTTGAGTAGGTACCATACCTAATCCATCGCCGTCTACACCATCCTGTACAGGTACTCCAGCTGCTGATGAGGGTTGTCCTCCTTGCATAGCTTCCGTCCTGACAAGCAAACAGGCAAACACAATGGCTCTGACTTTCCGCTTGAATCCACTCACTTTACGTCTCCAGCGAATATTATGCATCCGATTCACTTTCCTTCTCATACAAGTGCAGGTGACTCCTTTTTGCATTCTTCCTGCGAGAAGAGTTGATCCGAATACGCAGCTCCATAAGAGCTGAAGGACTAGTGATACAGCTACGCAACCTAGGGTTGCCATTACAGCTTGTGCTGCTTGTAGCTCAAGCGCCAGGCTACAGATCTTCCTTGTCGATTTCTGCAGCTGACTGTCCAGCTGGGTCGCTCTGTCCAGCATTCTGCTCAGGTTGCTTGCTTCTTTCCTTCGCGGCCTTCTCGTCAAGCTCAGACGAATCCGGTTCTTCCGGGTCTTCCACTCGTTCGGAACTTTCGCTGGCTTCCGACTCCGCATCCGACATCTTATCGTCGCTTCCTGCTTCATCCGGTCCTGGACCAGGCTCTGGTTCTTCAGGCACTGCTTCCTTAGCCTTCTTGGTCTCCTTGAACTGTGACCAGCTTGGTGCACTCTTTGCTTTCTCTGCAAGCTCCTGGTGCACTTCATCCATGATTTTCTGGGCTTGTCGTGAAGCCAAAGTCTGGCGCAACTTCTCCTTGTGGTGTTCTTCCAGCTTACTGCGAAGTTCTTCTCGGCTTGGTGTAGCAGTAGCGGGACCTTCTTCCTTTTCCAAGTCCACCACGTCCTTGGCAGTCCAGATGTCCTGCCTAGGCTTTTCCGGCTCAGCCTTCTTCTTTGCACTCGCAGCCTTACTTGCTTCTTTCCTCCTCTGGTCAACTTCTTCCGGGGATAGCAGAGGGTGGTCTCCATCTTCCTTGGCCTTTTCCTTGTGCTTATCGTTGGCCTTCGAGATTTCTCTGGACATACTCCCATAGTCGCAAAGTGCGAGCATTGGGAAATACTTCCGGTAGGGGTTGTCATCCTCTTTGTATCCTGGTCGCGATATTCCTCGCATCGGATACAGTCGCCGAAGCTTCTGACTGCGATCCAATATGGTGAGCATGGGTTCGTACATGTGGAAGTTGAGTGAGTTGTATTTGCATCCTTTCTTCCAATGTCCGCTTTGCCAACACAACGAGCACAACTTTCTTCCTGGGGGTAGTGATCCGTAGATAGTTCTTCCCCGTGAGGTTTCCGTTGCCTCGACATCCAGTCTCCCCTTTCCTGCTGGGTGCATAGACCATGCTTCGAGTCCTCCATTTCGTCCAGCTCCTTTACATTCTCTCTTCGAGGGAATGAGTCGTACGCTGTACTTCTCCAAAGAAGAGTTGATTTCCTCGAAGTCACTTTCTCCAGACAGTTGCCAAGGGAATTGTAGAGAGGTAGGGTCTCTCCGTCCTTGTCTCCAAAGCCTCGCATCGCCAGGGAATACAAGAGCTTTCCAACTTCATGAGTCCACTCCCTGGTGAACGGTGGCATGCATCCTGGGAGGAATTCTTCTCCTTCGCGTAGCTGGTGCCTTGATACAGGCCAGTCCTCTTCGTAGATCCGCTCGGTCCACTCCCTTCCAGGAATTTCTTCCGGCGGCTGCTTCTTACCTTTTCCGGATCTCCTTTTATCCCGATTCTTCTTCTCTTTATCCTCCTCAGTACTCTTGGGATCCTTTGCATCCGGAAGCTTTGGCATCTTCTTCGGCATTGGCATTGCCTTAACGGCGGGTTCTTGAACCATGGTCGTTGACTCATAGATTCCAGCCAGGCATTTCTCCAAAGCTTTCGCCACTTGGATCGACTTTCCCATCGCCTTCTGTAGGCGTTCCGAAGAAAGCAAAAACTCCTTCTGTGCTTTCTCAAGGGATTTACATTGTCCAAGCCAGTCTCTTTCCGCGATCCGGGCGGTTTCCACTTGCTCGTCTTTCTTCGCACGGAAACGATCCACAACTTCTCGGCATTTGGCACGGTACCATTCTTCCGCTGCATCCACAGGTGCTTCAGGTACTTTGATCTTACTCCGTTGCCGATTTGCATCCGAGAGTTCTCTGGCCTTTCGCTCGGCTTCTTCCACGGCTCGAAGACGCTTTTCTTCTTCCTCGAGTGCTTGCTGCTTCTGCTTAGACTCCTCAGCCAAGATCCGCTTTTGCTCCTCCAGATCTTCAAGCTTTCGCTTCCGAGACTCTGCTTCAGCTCTCTTCTCTTCTTCTTCCTGGAGAGCTTCGAGACGTTCTGTCTCTTGGTCCTTTCCTGGGGGATCATAGAAAGATCTGGGCTTGAAGTCCCAATTGTTCTGCAACATCTGGCGGCAAATACTACGGAAGGGGGGTTGATACTTCCTATCACTCCGAAACCGTTTATACTCTTTCTCAAGTAACATAACATTCTCAATCGTTCCTGCCACTTCCATAGCTTCGTCCAATTTACGTCGAACACCTTCAGGACTCGTTGCTTCTTCTTCCAGCTTCCGCTTTGCTTTCTCGGCCTTCTTACTTCTCTTTGCCTCTTTCCGGGAAGTCTTCTTTTCCTTCTTCTTTTCTTCTCGCGACTTGACTCCTCCAGTTGATGCCGGGGTCCTTGCGGGGGTTCCTCTTCCGGTACTGGGGGCAGCTTCTTCCTCAGGCTGACTCTTTGCTGGGGTACGCAACTTGCTTTGCTCCACAAGTGCAGTTCTTCTGCTCTGTGCGCTTTGCTGCATTTCTCCCAGTTCAGAAACTCTTCCGGCCATCGCATCTTCTTGCGTTGGCTCCGGTACATTTGCGTTTGATCCTTCCATTGGCCTTCCAACCAGTGGCAGAGGGAGAATCTCTGTAAACCGGGTATTCTTTGGTACTTCAGGTACTGCTTCTTCCGCCATCCTGGAAGTAAATGTTCCCATACACAGGTTTCCTTATCCTCTTCGAGGGGATACAGCTGCGGTTGGATAGCAAGGTGAGACATGTTCATACACAAGCAACTTGTTTCTTGCGTGCTTCCTTGGCTCAGCAAGATACTCATACAGAATCCAAACATAATTCGCAAGAGGTCCTTGTACATCTTCTCCGTGATCACCGTCATGGCGAATCCAAGGTTTCTACTGTCCAATTTTCCAGGTATCCTCGAATACTTCTTCCGGTTCCAATCCGGGTTTCCAAGGTTTCCTTCGGCCCACGGGTTTCCTGGATCTTCGGGCTCTCTTGCTCCGCTACCAAGTTAAACTGTAAGACCCTGAGCGTTCACGCTTTTCCACTTGATACTAAAGGCGCTGCAAGTCAAATATACCGTAGCCTGAGCTCAACAAAGGTGTGGGCAGTTCCTATGTACAGAATTTAACAATTTGATTGTTGATTGCATACGGCACTCCAGTGAAGCTCACAGATTGCTCATTGAATTTTTCATGGTAGCGGAGCCCTGCGGCGAAGCCCAGGGTCCTCCATTGCGCTAAGGAAAATTTGAGTAATGGCAGTATTGGGAGAATCCCGCGGATTAGGTGGAGAGATCAAATTGTTCCCTCCTCCTGTATTCAAAGGTGAGCACGACAAGTGGGAAGATTGGTCTTGGCAATTGAAAGCGTACGTCGCATTGTACAAACCCGTTGCTCAGGCATTGATGGACAGACTGGAAGGTTCAATTCACGCCATTGATGACCATGCGACTCAGGTCGAAGAGAACACCTACTACCCCGGAGAAAGATTGGTGGCATTCTCGAAGCAATTGCATTATCTCCTTGCAAACTTGACAGACGATAACGCTAGATTGATTGTCCGATTGAACGAACCCAGAAACGGTTTCGAAACCTGGAGACAATTGCATGAGAGATTCGCACTTCCGAATAGAGCCAAAGGTGTCAGCCTATTGTCCCAATTGCTTGAACATCAATTCCGAGACGCCCATTTCGAAGCGGATTTGACTCAGTTCATTGTCTTGAAGAACAAGCATGAGAGAGCGACCGGAAACGCATTGGCAGATGATTTGCTTGTCACATTGATGATGAACAAGACCAAAGGTCAATTACAGCAGCATCTGAGATTGCAGGCTAACACGCTACGCACATTCGATCAGATTGTTACGATCATCAAGGAGTATTATCAGAGCAAGCATTTGGTTAACGCGAAACCAACGTCTCACGATTCGCCAGTCCCAATGGACATTGGCGCTGCATGGAAAGGATATGGCAAAGGAAAACACAAAGGAAAAGGAAAAGGATCTGGGCAAAAAGGAAAAGGATTTGGAAAAGGAGTTGGAAAGAACAAAGGATTCGGAAAGAGCAAAGGAAAAGGATTCGGAAATCACAAAGGATTCAAGGGCAAAGGATTGAAAGGAAAAGGAAAGAGCAAAGGCAAAGGAAAAGGAAAAGGAAAGGACACAGGATGCTTCCTGTGCGGGTCACACGACCATTGGGCCAGCAATTGCCCAAAAGCGAATACGCAGGCAGCCCTTTGGAACATTGAGGAAGGATCATGGAATGAAGATTGGAACGCAGATTGGAATGAGAGCTCAGGAGAGAACGCAGAGAGTACGGATTGGTCTGAATACCAAGGAGCATTGTTTGACGACCCCTCTTGGACTGAGGACGATTGGTATGGAGATTGGTGGTATGATGACAGCTATGATTGGTCTCAGGATTGGTCGTGGTCTGACGATTCGTCGTGGTACTCAGCTGATTGGCCTCAGCAGGCGCAGTTAGCATTGCCGCCGCCAGCTCAGCCGATTGCACCTCAGGCAACAGCAGCCCCCGCTGCACCCATTGGTCAGGTTCAACCGCAGACTGCAGCAGCAGTCATTGCTGGACCTCCGCCAGGATTGTCACCCTCTGATCAGATTGCTAATGACAGTCTCATTGCCTCAAGCAGTAGCAGCTCGAGCAACTCGAGAGGCTCAGGCATTGCACGTTCACGCCCAGGTATTGCCAGCAAGTTTTTCGTTGGAGCATTGATGTTGTTCAGTGGCTAATTTAGTGTACAGCAGTCTGCCAGGGATGACATGATCAGTACGCACCTGGTGGGTGTCGGCCAAGTCCTGGTGGATCAGATGAAGAATTCCTGCACTGCGGGTTTTAGTATCCAGGGAGCTGTGCAAGTGCCAGTATCCCTGGGCCTGCCACTCGCTGGTAAAGGTCCAGTGGGTCTCCTGGATGGATAGTATGTGGATCGGTCTGCCTTGAAGGGCTTCCATATGCATCCAGACATATACTTCATCGAGTTTGGCGGTGCTGAGGCCGCCCGCGTTCCAGGAGATGGCTCGGTACCTTTTTCGGGGAGGTAGCAGGCTCTGGCTGTGTGGACAACTGGGCTTGAGCATGGGAGTCAGGTTGTCTGACAGTGTCTGAGTGGTAGACCTGGCCTTTGTATCGGGCAGTTCCCGTGGTGGCAAGGCGCTTCAGGAACCTCGCGTAGGAGCGTTTCTTGACCGGAGAGGATGGTGCTGCAAGTGGCGATGCGGCATCGCCTGAGGTAGGTAGGTAGTAGTAGTAGTAGTAGTAGTAGTAGTAGTAGTAGTAGTAGTAGTAGTAGTAGCAGTAGTAGTAGTAGTAGTAGTAGTACTAGCACTAGCACTAGCACTAGCACTAGCACTCGTGCTAGTACTAGTACTAGTTGTAGTGGTGGTAGTAGTAGTAGTAGTCGTAATAGTAGTAGCAGTAGTAGTGGTAGTAGTTGCCGGCTGCCAGGCCTCTTGGAGCAGGTAGCAGTAATAACTGACGCATGCAAACTTCTGGTGGACTTCTTTGCTCTTCAAGTCGTGCGCATAAAAGTGTGCAGCTGTAGGATATGGCCTGCTGGGCCGCTGGGCGCTACGAACCTGTGTCACCTGAGCTCCAACATTCCTTGTCTGGAAAATCTTTCTGCAATGCTGCTTTTCGCGCACCTGCCTCTTTGCGACTAGACATGTTTCCAACCGCTGGAGCTTTGACCTGTTCTTGTGAACGCGACTCTCTGTAGTGGTGTCCGGCTCTGATCTTGCGTGTGTCTTGGCATCGTGCGCTCTCTCGTCCTGGCCATGGTGCTGACCATGCAGGAGGTCCGCACCATGTCTGCGGTGGATCTTCGTGCGTGCTGGCTCGAAGGCCGCTCGGCACTTGTGGCTTCGTGCTGAGTGCCTTCTCGTGACCCTTGCTCGCTGCAAGGAGTGGCCGCTCGCCGTTCCGAGCGTGTCCTGGAATACGACCTGCAGGGTCGGTTGGTGAATCCACATGTCGGAAGCGCGTACTTCGGACGCGGTCTCCGTGCTGCGTCATTCTACGCAGCTGCGCTTTCTTCGATCGGGACGGCGTGGCCTCGTGGCCGAGTTGATTGCTCTTTGGCTCATGGAAGAAGCCCGTTGCCTTGTCCTTGTGCTGCCCTCTGCATGCTCAGGCGCCCTTTCTGGTGGAGTTGCTCGTGGAGCCCACGCCAGCGCCTACCCTTGACCATCCGGCCACCTGATGTGCGAGCCCTTCGCAGCTTGCTACCTCCGCCTAACCCTTTGCCACATGAGCTCCTGGTCTTGTGGGTGGAAGCTGGCTCTGCCAAGTTACTCTGTGTCTTGCGTATTTGCGATGTGCTGCCTCTTCGCAGGTTCGCATGCAAACGCTGCGCTACGCGGCCGCTTGCCGTGTTGTGATTTTGTCTCAGGCCAACGACATCTTTGGCACAGTCGCCATCTCTTGGAAGAGCTGTACGCAGAGTGTTGCCGCTTGCCTTGTTCACCACGGCGTTAGGGGATTGCCTTTGTTGCCTCGCCCGTGCTGTGGTTCACTGCAAGCGACCGGCGCAGCATGTCCGTACGGCACTAAACATGACCCTCTCGACGTGGAATGTCACCAGCCTGCGCAATTGGGACAGCACATCATCGTCTGTCAAAATCAGGATGATTGCAGCGCTCCTCAAGGGCCGGTTTGCCTACAGAGACTAAACTGAACGGCAGCATGAGATCCTACCAAGCTTTGTGCTGGCGGCTGAGATCTCGCATTTCAATCACAAGTGCGAGATCTTGTCCGTCTACGCACCCATAGCGACTCACTGAAGTTGCCTCTGCGATACAAAGCTATCTTGTCAAGAAATGCAGGAATCTTTGTCGCCGGCGACTTTCAATGGTCCTGACTCTCTCTGGGGAGGGTGTTCCAGGTCTCCACTCTGTAGTAGCTACGAGGCTAGTATCGAGACATAGGGTAGAATTCGATACTCGGAGGGTCTGTCGATTTTGAGGGCTGAAGGCCGTACGGCTCGCAATCTTAGGGGCTCCAAAGTGCTTGCAAAACGGGCGCGGGCGGCATCGGAAGCAGTTTGAGGGCGCGAAGGGGGCTCGCGAGCTGTTTGGAAGCGCTCCGTCGTGCTCCGGAGCTGTTTGAGGCGCGATGCGCGCTTGCGTGCGCTCTGTTGGCGCGGAGGGCGTGGGAGCAGCTGGTTTGCGGCTCGAAAGTCGCTCGTGAGCTGCTGGCGAGTGCTCGAAAGCTGCTGGGTTGCGGTTCGAAAGCTGCTGGGTTGCGGCTCGAAAGCTGCTGGGTTGCGGCCCGAAAGCTGCTGGGTTGCGGCCCGAAAGCTGCTGGGTTGCGGTTCGAAAGCTGCTGGATTGCGGCCCGAAAGCTGCTGGGTTGCGGTTCGAAAGCTGCTGGGTTGCGGCTCGAAAGCTGCTGGATTGCGGCCCGAAAGCTGCTGGGTTGCGGTTCGAAAGCTGCTGGGTGGGTTGCGGTTCGAAAGCTGCTGGGTTGCTGGATTGCGGCCCGAAAGCTGCTGGGTTGCGGTTCGAAAGCTGCTGGGTTGCGGTTCGAAAGCTGCTGGGTTGCGGCTCGAAAGCTGCTGGGTTGCGGCCCGAAAGCTGCTGGGTTGCGGCCCGAAAGCTGCTGGGTTGCGGTTCGAAAGCTGCTGGATTGCGGCCCGAAAGCTGCTGGGTTGCGGTTCGAAAGCTTCTGGGTTGCGGCTCGAAAGCTGCTGGATTGCGGCCCGAAAGCTGCTGGGTTGCGGTTCGAAAGCTGCTGGGTTGCGGTTCGAAAGCTGCTGGGTTGCGGTTCGAAAGCTGCTGGGTTGCGGCTCGAAAGCTGCTGGGTTGCGGCCCGAAAGCTGCTGGGTTGCGGCCCGAAAGCTGCTGGGTTGCGGTTCGAAAGCTGCTGGATTGCGGCCCGAAAGCCTGGGTTGCGGTTCGAAAGCTGCTGGCTTGCGGCTCGAAAGCTGCTGGATTGCGGCCCGAAAGCTGCTGGGTTGCGGTTCGAAAGCTGCTGGGTTGCGGTTCGAAAGCTGCTGGGTTGCGGCTCGAAAGCTGCTGGGTTGCGGCCCGAAAGCTGCTGGGTTGCGGCCCGAAAGCTGCTGGGTTGCGGTTCGAAAGCTGCTGGATTGCGGCCCGAAAGCCTGGGTTGCGGCCCGAAAGCTGCTGGGTTGCGGTTCGAAAGCTGCTGGATTGCGGCCCGAAAGCTGCTGGGTTGCGGTTCGAAAGCTGCTGGGTTGCGGCTCGAAAGCTGCTGGATTGCGGCCCGAAAGCTGCTGGGTTGCGGTTCGAAAGCTGCTGGGTTGCGGCTCGAAAGCTGCTGGGTTGCGGTTCAGCCGCGGCAGAACAGGACTAGAGGGCGCCCGGTGCAAAAACAGCGCGGCACCCCCTCTCTGGGCTCAGGTCTCGGGTGCTTGTGTGGACTGGAGTATTGAATCAGGGCCGCTGTCACAGTCAGGTATGCTTGGACTGCCGAAACGTCGCGGCATGCAAGCTTGTGATTTGATGGCAACTTGCAATCTCATGTGAGCACAAAGGTTTGGCTATGGCGTGCAGCAGGGTAGGAGGAGCACGCCCTTTGCCGCGAATGTGCGGGTCCTTGCTAGGCGCGGTACGCTGCGTCGTCACTGCTTCGGGTGCTCGCGGCTTCCAGCGAGTTGACGGTGTTGCCCCTTGACAGAGCCTCGGGTGCAGGCCGTGGCCTTGCACGCAGCCTTTGGCGAGCCTGGAGCTCACGCTCTCGACAGTTGTCACCTTCGAGGCATCACATAGACCGAGCGTCTGTGATCTACTTTGCTTGCCTCTCCGGTGGGCGCATCTGCAAGCCCAAGGCCGGCGATGCCTCGTGGCAATTCCAAGCAAGAAGCATTTCAGGCGGACCCAGCTCGCTCGGAAGGTAGGGCCGCAAGCCCAAGGCCGGCGATGCCTCGTGGCAATTCCAAGCAAGAAGCATTTCAGGCGGACCCAGCTCGCTCGGAAGGTAGGGCCGCGGCTTGGGCAGGCGGCTCGACAAGCTGCGATAATTCCGGTGGCTGCGGCCTGCATCGACTGAGACATCGAGCGAGCGGCATTCAACAGCTCAGAAAAGACCCACCTGCGCGCAGAATCCGCGAGGATCCCTGCAGTTGCGCCTGCCTGCTGAAGTAATATCAGCATGTTCGCAGACTTTGAGGGTTTCAGGCCCTTGACATCCCTCGGCCTCACTCTGCACGTCCACTACCAAAGCATCACACTGCCAAGATTCAACTATTGTGCCACAACCATACTGACATGCTGTGATAACCTGCAGTGTGTTGTAGAAAAAGATGGAGACTGAGTCCATGAAGAACTTGGACCGCGCCGAGTTGTGGTCCCCCTCCACCATGATGAAGTTCTGACAAAAAGAGCACGAAGAGGGCCGAGCCTGCGAGCCGAGCCTGCCGGGCCTGCCTTGTCACCAGCATAGGCAGAATGCAGCTCCCTGGCGTGGTGAGGCTTGATGAAATGGTCATTGTACCTCGACAACTTGGAGATATCGCTGAGAGTGTCGGAGCCCTCGAGTCTGCACGCGGCCGTGAACAGCGCGGGGATGAAAGACTTCGAGACATGCCTCCGGAAAGGCACAGCTCCAGACTTGGAGGTGCGCTCTTTCCAGCTTCCAGCAACGTTTCACTCTCAGCTTCTGGCTGGACAGGCGCAAGGTCGTAGATGTCAAAATCGGCATGTGCACTAATGGAATTGCGCACCTTGAAGTTCCACACTGATCGACACTGTCTTCGGCACTGGTCAAGTGGCCTGAGCCAGGTAAGTTCTGCACCAGTTGAAGAGCGATGCCGATGACCCCCCTGCCAGCAGGAGCAGCAACTCAGGGGCGACAATTCGTCGAGAAATCCCCGAGCCGCCGAGCCTTGCCTTGGAACCCGGCTGTTCGTGTAGCCATCCACCAATTCCTCGCAGAGGACCTCAGCTCCACACTTCACGCAGTGACACGTACGACAGGTATCGATTTAAATCCGAGAAAGGACTGTCCGGAACCAGGCCCGCGATTGAGGGATCCCCTAGTCGCAGGATGACTGCGCGGAACGTGACAGGGAAAGCGACAGCTTGCGAGTTTGCGAGTGCCACACGATCTGCATGAAGCAAAGCCGTAGAAGCACCCATCGACCTGCCCCACAGGCCTGGCAGTTAAGAGAAAGACGGAAGGAGACAAAAAGGCTTCACAGTCGCGTAATGAACGACTGCCTATGCAGGACACCCGGTTGGATTCCCGGAGGTGATCTATGACGACTGCAAGGTCGTCTCTCTCGTAGTAGCCAAGACTGAGGTACCTGCCGCGACGGTTCTACTTGGCGGAGAGGCAGGATGTCTAGAACCACATGTTGCGAAGCTACGCTACTAGCGCGAGCACTCGCCATCAGACAAACCGGAACCGGCGAAATCAAAGCAAAAGACCTCAATAATCAAACGAGCTCCTCTTCGACCGCTTTGAAGTTTGTAGCAGCAGATCTCAAACTCTCAGCTTCAAGCGGTAATGTTGAAGGGCAAGAGCGCCGGTAACGTGCTCACCGCCTATGGCAAGCACTAACCCAACAGAGGACTCATGCACATTGTCTCTGCACGTGCTGGTGCCTCGAGCCGGCTGCTGCAGTTCCCATGGAGATAAACCACGCACGGAAGCTTTCCCGCTGGCCGTTCCCTCGCAAAAGTTTCGGCATTTCTCATGAGGGCAAACTCACATCTCGTCTTGTTGACCCTACCTGCTGATGGGCTCGAAATGGCTGCACCTGAGTAGAACGGGATCTGAAGTGACTGAGGTGGTATAGAACCGAAACAACACATGCAGCACCGAGTCGTGAACACGATCGTCAAGCCGCGAAAGTTCTTCAAAGAGATGTCTGTCCGCTGGAAAGTTTTGCTCCTCGGCTGCATGTAAGCGTTTCGCTGCAAGGTCCTGTAACTACTCTGAGCAGATTGCTCAATGCTGAAAACTGGTGGCCCCAGGTCCTGACAAGGCCGTGCCAGCAACCCAAGTGAGGGAAGACATGAGACTTTGCATCACAGGCTCTCCTTCCAAAACTCTGAAAGCTGAAACACAGAGACTGCTGACAGACAAATCAAAAACAAAGAGTTGCATACCAAACATCCACAAAGCCCCTCAGCCGGATCCTTGATCTCATAATGATCGCGTGGAGGTCGAATGACCGCTTTCCAAAGTTCCGTGTATTGCCTCATTCAGAAGGTCTTGCATCGTCGCAACAGAAGCCGCAGAGCACACCTCAAAAAAGACTAGCATCTCTAACCCCAGGACCCCACTCATGGATCTTGCCCAGAAAGTTCATGTCACCATGATGCTGTGGACGGACGGCGCATCCGGTGATTCACCAGCACCGTTGACTCTTGAAGCAGTTTACATGAGTATGTCAAATCTAGCACAAGCCACGGCTGCATGTTTCAAGCTTGTTCTGCGAGCAAGATTTAACACATTTACAACATGCTTCTGGTCATCAGAAAAGAGGCTAACTCAATCGTTTTCGATGGATTTCAGGTCACATTTCGAGTTCGACGTACAAGCGGCTGGCGACCTCCTGCATGATGACCGGATAGCTAGGGATTTATAGCGGCCTGGCCCATTACAGCCTCGTAAGCAGCTCACCATAGACTCGTGCCGGCATCTTAGACCTAGAAACCCTTCTGTGCCTTGCCGCGAGGATGATCGACGCTTGCAGACCTGTGCCGTACAGCCTTCGGAGCTGATCGGAGCCAAAGGACTACAATGACTACAACCGCCATAGCGCACATTTTTTTCGCTCGTCAGGATCGAGTGACCGTGAGATGAACTTTCATCCTTCTGATGAACTCCCTTCGCCTTCCATTCCAAACCCCATCTCATCTTCCAAGCCAACATCCATGTCCATGTCATCAAAATCTGCCGTTTCTTCCTCTCCAGACTCTTCGACGTCATCAAAGACAAGCTCCTCTTCTTCAAGCTCTTCTTGCAGTCCAAGCGGATTATCTGCGAGAAGCTCTCGAAGTCGACTCGGCTTCATATCAAAATCATCCGTGGCACTCGCAGTGGCACTTCCGCGGCATGCTTCGAACAAGTCGCGGGCTTTCACCAGAGCAGGACCCAAGGTGTCGGGCGCCCAATTCTGCAGAAGACTTCGATGAATTGCCCGGATGTCCACGGCAAGGAGGAGGCATGAGTCAGGCAGCTGCTCTGCATCCCAAAAGCCTTTCTGTATGAGATCACGAGAGATGTCGCTTCCATCTTGTGCCTTGCGGAGAGCTTCCAAACAAGCTGAATCCACAAACATCAGGTAGTTGGGATTGACGACCGGCACCAGCTGTACTGTTGCCCTGTCGATCTCCTGGTGTATGTATCTACCTTCGTAGTACTTCATGAACTCGTGCAGGTCAGCTTCCATGGTGTCGTTGCCAAGTTGGCACTCGATTTCAGAGTCGCAGAAGGAGCACATGCATGGCGGTGGCCACCACTGTGCAGCCACAAAGGCTGCAGCTGCATGCCGAACGTCCAGGCACTCGTCATCGAGGCGAGAGAGAACAGCAGGATATGTGTCTGGATGCTTCAACATGTCCAGGGCTTGCAAACCCTTGATAGCTTGGATTCGAAGACATGGCTGCCGATCTCGCAACCGGCGCTTGATCGCTGTCGCGGCTTCTTGATCCTTTCTTTCGGAGAGCCGCACCGTGGCTGTGATAGCGGCAAAGCGTACGAACACAGACGTGTCACTGAGCATGCCGAGCACTGCTGATCGACAGGTCTGCCGAAACTTCAGACTCAGACGATCTGTATCCTTGGTCCCACCTGCCGCAAGTGTCACGGCCTGAACGCAATCCAATCGTAGATCTGCGTCTGCACCACTGAGTGCCTTCAGCAAGTAAGATTGAACGCCGGAATCAGCCAAACCGATATACTGTCTTGCTAGAGAGAAAGCTTGCCTTCGAACACCGCAGTCCTTATGCTCAAGGAACTCAAGAACGACCACCTTCAGTGTTGCTGTACCTTGCGCAGCCACAGCATGCAATGCTCTGTTTGCGGCAGATATGGCGCAATGCCACTGGTCCCCGAAACCTTCGATGATGGTGCGAATTGCGGCATCATCACTAGCTTCACAGAGATTTCCGAGCGCCTCAATCGCATCACTTCGTACCTCTTCGCTGCGGTCTGACTTGCCACTCCAAAACGATATCTTCGTTCGACCGCCACAAAACGGAAGCACTGCAGCAACAGCTTTGGAATCACCTCTGCTCGCAACGAGAGAAAGCGCCTTCAATGCAGCACCTTTCTTCTCGACACCCTTGGCAGCTTCCAAGATGTGCAGAATGCTGTCCCTGGCGCTCTCATCGCCTCTTGAGGCAATTTGCGGCAAGTACTGCAAAACGGCTTCATGCATACTTGCCCTCTGTCGACTCAAGCGGTACAGGAGCGTCAGAATCCCTTTCTTCGGCACAAAGCCCTTCTTGCCCAAGTCAACGAGGCAATCGAGTGCAGAGCGACGCGAGTCTGAACCACAGGTGTCAAAGTCTGGGCGGCGCTGAAGACAGGACTCTGCAAGGATGGTAGCCACACGATACTTCGTGGTGAGGTCTTTCGTGGCAAGAGCAGAGATGAGCCTGGTCGCAGTAGTTCGAACTCTTGAGCTTTCATCGGATGTGAACTCGATAACTTCCTCGAAGGTGTTTTCATCAGGGCAGAGCTTTGCAAGGCATTCCAGTGCCGCACTGCGGGTCTCCGCATCTCTTGCCCAAAGCCCACTCCGAATGCTAGGCAAACATGGAGTCACGCTCCCCAGCTCCTGGATCACGATGTGAGAGCTGCCCAAAAGAGAATGCCACCTCTCGTCCAGTGGCGGCAGTAGAGCGTGAGCACTCTTTGCATTTCGGGAAGAGCTGGTCGAAAAGACGCAGTCATCATGCAGGCACTCTACTAAGCATGTGTCGTCATCAGGCGTGGGGTTGCCAAGAACCCCCTGAGCTCTACCTCTAGGATCGGCCTTGACCCAAACTCCACGTGGAGCGCTTTGATCTAGGTCACTTGATACTCCGGACGTGTACACTGGCTCAGGCGACAACTCACTGAGCTTGATGCGCCAACGGTACTCGCTCCAATACATCACGGCACCATGCTCGTTGATGTACTTGTGGTGCTCATTCACGATGTCGACAACTCGATACTTTCCATTGATGTCCTCCCACTTGGACTTGCTGACAATCTGGCTAGACTTGCCCATGCCCATGATCCACTTGCCGTTGCACCACTGAGTTGTGTGGCCCTCCACTCCATCTGCACATGAGCATGCCGCAAGTGAATGGTAGAGCACTGCACCGGTCAGACGATTGTGGAACACCTGCCTGTGGGACCCAGGCCCATGCCTGTAGAAGCCATTGAACCGTGAGTCAGCAGCTCCTGTCACGAGCAAGGACGGCTCACGTCTGCTACAGCGAAATCCGACGCCGCTGAATTGGCTCAAGCCTGCACGAACCCGTTCATCGAGAAAACGATAGGCTCCTGCATTGTATCGGTCAGGCTCCTTCCTGTTGTGCAAACTCATTGACCAATGGCGACTTTTCGGTTCGAGCCCCTCCTCCTCCTTCTGGAGTTTGGCCTTCTCCTTGGCCATCCACGCAGCATCAAGGCATGGGAAGAGATGCTGATGCATTGCTTTTTGCCACGCTCGGCAGGCAGATCTCAAGTGGAAGAGGAGGAACATCTGGTCCGATCTGCTTCTTGAACTTATGAAGTTTAAGTAGAACACATCAAAGGGACAAAGGAAGGACCTCAACAAAGATCCCAATGCACCATCGAAAATTGTGGCAAAGCAGGCATTCGGTCCGCAGTCTGCGTCTGTGCGCCTCCTCTTCGGCTCTGGCTCAGGGGATCGGTCGCACAGGCCCGACCGCACAAACTCCACTTCCACATCGCAGGCCTCTTCCTCCCCGTCCATGTGCACACGGTAGGTGCCGTCTTTGTTTTCAGCAACGAATCTGGCCTTCCCGAACTCCACAACCTTCACACGCTGTCCAGCAATCAGGTCTCGACCGGGGTTGCTCTTCTCGAAAACACTGCATATGCGGTCTCTGGGCAAATTGAGACCAAGCCGTCCATACCCGTCGAATTGGATGTCGAATGTCTGGTTGCCATTGTCTCTGGCAACACTCCCAAGACTCCAACCGTCAAGCTCTACCTCAAGTTGGTCCCCAGCTTGAAATTGTGGTCGCACTTGAGCTCCCCCCAGTGGCATGACCCCATATGGCACGACTCTTTGCACAAACAAGTGTGAGTTGATGAAGCTGCTGCAACTGAATTCGCAGGTGGTGCACCCCCAAACTTGGGGCAAACCTGGAACGTTCACTTGCACAGATGCTTAACATGAAACACTGAAGTGATGAATTCTGCGGAGCATGAGCTGAAAGCCAAACGGCACTATAGCAACTAGGGCATTCGCTAAACGACCCGCTTGACAAACCGGGTGTTCACCAACATCCGTTCTCTTCATGTTTCTCTACAATCCAAGGAGACGTCCTAGGCGACGCGAAAGCCTCCCAAAAAACACGATTTCCGCACGAGTGCGCTGCCCCTAGCTTCTCTTGGACTTCTCGGTCCACTGCACAGCCGGAAAACCTCGATTGGACCTCGAAATGGAGGGAAAAACCTGACAAGAATATGAACGAAGCAAAATGTTGCACCTTGAGCCGTTCTCCACCCGAAACTCGTGAGCTGAAGAGCAACGCTGTGGGCAAGCAGATGTCGTGGCCCACGAAAGATACCGCAGGGTGCAGCAACAAGCGTTCCCTGGGGTGGAATCAAAAAAGAAACTTTGGCAGAAACAGTGGCTCTTGCAAGTCTGTAGACAGGTCTGCTTTCCTTTCAAAGATGCTGGCGCCGCTAAGCACCCAGTCACCAAGCAGCAAGGAACACTCCACCCTGCCCAACTGCACGTCAAGAACTATTGCACAACGCAGATGCACACGTGACCAACAGTTGTAAAAGCCGAGTTTGCGGCGGCACTGCAAAAGAATGGTGCTGCAAAGAAGCCTGGAACTGCCCATTCTTCGGTCACTTCGGCCGCAACTTGTTTCAATGTCAAGCCGCTGGAGTTTCACAGCAGCCAAAACTTCGACAAAGCACAAAGTGTGTTCGTCAGACAGATTCCCTCCAAACAACCCCACAAAGTTACAACACTTCGCTGCCTAAGACTCAAAAGATCTTTGTCATGCAACCTCTGTCATCCTTCATAAGTCATTGGTCCTCTTCTGAAAACAACCTCATGTCTCATCTTCGCAAATCAAGATGTTGCAGTTTGCTGAAAGTTTTCAAATTTTTAGAGCAATTTACTTTGGCGTGAAAGAATTGCAAAGGGTTCCTTGGAAAAAATGTCCGCATACGCTTCCTTGCGCACCTTGACCTCATTACTGTCCTTGCTCACACGTTATCTTACCAAATTTAATAGCAGCCCCATGAATATTCAACTCAAATGTAATGAGACACAAAGATTTTCTTCAGCGCACCAAAACGCGATGTTGCTCTTCACAGGGATCGTGCGTGTCGGAGCGCTGGCGCTGTGGAAAAACGCGCACTCTAAACGTCAACAGGGATCCTGCGTGTCGGAGCACTAACGCTGTGGGATATGGATCACCGAAAACAGTCGTTTTTCTGCACTTGCGGAAAAACTTGAAACAACCTTCAAATCGAAAGCGAAATCATGCAAGCCTGAGTTGGAGCTGCACAGAGCATTGCACCGGTCCAACAAAAAGCATGCTGTGGAAGGGAACAATTTCTTGTTTTACTTTACCACACCGCCAGCGGTCCGACACGGCAGGACCCCGAATCGCCGCAATCGAGAAGCTCCAAAACTTTTTGAAGGTCCGCAGGCGGACCATGAAACATTCGTATGAATTTCAATCAGCATCAGCTTTCAAATCATAAAACGAGCAGCAGTTTGCAAACGGAGACCCACGAAAAAACCTTCCGCGTGCTAAGTTTGTTCTTCAAGAAAGCAGCAAGCCCGAAGAGCCTTCGCACTGGGCCTTCGCGTCCGGACGGAAGGTCTTGGGAATCAACCTGCCGGACACAGCGAATCTGGTTCTTAGCACATTTGCCATTTGGGCGAATCCCTGCTGAGTGCCAATACGCGAAGGTGCTTAGACGAAACTTTGCAGTGGTTCCATCGGCGGATACCGCACGGTGCCCTCCGTACGTTTGGCAGCCATTTGTCATCGAGGGATTGGCAGCAAGAGACTGCTGCTTTTCTTGCCCTTGGCGGGCTGGCAGACGGGCTCACCTGTAACTTCTTCGGACACCGGCTTTTCCCGGCGTTTTACAGCAAGCGAACGGCCTTTGACCCATTGTCGAATGCTAAGCTGTGGGAGTGGTACAATCTGCGGGATTGGAAGGCCCTCTATGTCTAAAATGATGATCATATGGTCGTTGCCTTATCTAAGCACATGCAACCTTCATGTGGTGACTCTGGCCCAAGGAGCCTGGTGCGATGCACACGGCGCGGTGGCCTGTGGATGCGGTCTCCCACCTCATGAGCCACCATAGTAACCAATGCCTGGGTGTTGAACTTCTGTCCAAACTCGACAACTCGGTACGGACGCGGCTGGCGTTGGCCGACGCGCGCGTTCAAAGGACGACGGAAACAGCGCTGCAGCGCGAGTTCTATTAACATTAACACCGAGTTCGTGCTCTTTTCGCCGACAGAGCTCTGCAAATTGTGTCTGCACCACACAGCTTTTCCCTCTGCCGCAGTGTGGGGCAGCAAGGACAGGTTTCAGTAAGCCAGCCCGATCCAAAATGGGTAATGTCAATGGCCTCTGTGTGCCGGACATGGCTATTCGAGGCCCTTGCCCACTTCCGGGGAATGCTTCTATTCGCACCCAGGGCTGTCCGGTCTGCCATGGACAGACGACACGTACTCAATTTGCATTTGAAACTAACAGAAAGTAACCCGGCCTCTCCCTGCCCCTTCCGCACGTGGCCGCAGTTTGGACAGCTGCCTGCCGCCCTTCGTTCAACATCACCATTTTTTTTTGGCGTGGGCGGGCCTCTGTGACAGCGGCTGCTGCGCTCGGTCCCTACAAGCAAACTAAGAACACGAATCACGAACTCCAATGCAAAGCAGAATAGTTCGAAGCAAAAGCGGTGAAACGGGCTGCGACCTACAGACTTAGCCGGCAAAGTCGTTCAGCAATTAGTTACGCAAACTAGCCTCTCAGATGCCCTGCTTCCCCAAAAGGTCGCGCAATGGCCCAAACATTGCCCCGCTTCCCAAATCATTGGGTCGCGCAATGGAAAAAGGTTCTCGAACACTCTCGCTTCCTGTTTGGGTCCCAAAGGGCGAGCACGTTTGCAGACAAGACCGCAAGCGAAATCGGTGTGCGCGGCTTTGCGACTTATTACGCAAAGCAACATCAGTCGCCGAGCCGAGCTGTTAATCGCGGTTCTCGCGATTCCTTACGTAAGCACGAAGCCGCTGCGCGGACGGTGGTGCCAGAGCACCTTGAGGTTCTCGTGCAAGCCCACTGCCGAGCTGTTGTAGGCACGCAGCACAGAAGGACGATCACGCACGCGCGCCCACGTCCTCAGGCGAAGAGCCCACAGCTTCCCATAGGTGGGTCTCGCAAGGGCCTCAGCGCTTTGAAATACCAAGGCAATAACCTCCCGCGATGCACGAATGCATCGTGAGCCAGGCTGCATCCACCAGCAGGTCCTATGTGTTGCTGGAAGGGCTCTAGAAGGAGTTAGAGATGCCGTCCATCGAATGATGGAGACACGCTGCTGATAACGTGGAATGCGTCACCCCCGTCCACTCCGGCATCTCATCGCTCCTCTAGGCAACTTTTAACCTGGGTGTCTTGGGCAAGAAGACGCATCTCATTTGCATCTGAACACTGGCGTTTTCCATGTGGTCGGATATCGACCGCGGCCTCTTTGGCCTCGCCTATTCTTGCACAGCCCCTGTGCCGCGCTAGGACTCTTGGTAGACAGCATGGCAGCCTTGTCCATTGCCCGCGTCCAATTGGTTGGCGAGAGCCGTTGGTGAAAATCAATCCACAACCGACTTGAGCCATGCCAGATCGGCTGGCATCGATCACGACGAGGTTGCATTGCATGGTCATGGCGGGAGACTGCGTGTTCGTCACAAAAGTAAGGTTGATTGCCCGTAATCTGCGGATTTGCATAACGTTGTGGTGTGGAAGATTGAGGCCCAGCGACAGAGAGAGGCCAAGTGCCGGTGGCGCTTGGCTGCTCAAATGGAGCACCATATCACACGTTGGGGCAGCATCCACGGCCACCTTGGGGTGTTGGCAACAGAGGGATGCAAGGCGCCGTGTGAGTGTGTCCCAGCCGCAGGTCTCGCAAGGCCAGATGTGGGCGGTGAGTCGCAAGTGCACAGCCACGGGGGTGTCGAACTCCTGTTGGGCTTGGCCAAAGCACTCACAACGAACGCAGGCAGCATTCTAATGTGCATGAAGCGGTTTTTCAAATATAGGGCCCAGCTTCCCAGTCGGGTAAGGGCCTTGGTAGCATGAAATCACAAACTGTCCATCCCCTCTTGAAAGGCACGGGCTCGTTTTCGTGTAAAGCCTCCTTCCAAGCCTTCGAAGAAGTCTGGTTTTCGTCTTTTGAAGGCGTTTTATTTAGGATTGTTTTTGAACATTTCTGAACGTTTTCGTGGTTCTCGTATCTGTTGTTTACGTTCGAAGGACGTATCATTTGGTGATTCGCTGCCTACGAGCAAGGTTCTGCAGTTTGAAGAAAAGGTTGGATTTTTTTGGCCATATTGCTCTCTGTGTAGCGGGGCCCACAATCGATTGTCCACACAGGAGCGGATTCAAAATCGAAAGGGTGTTGAGCCTGCAGCCTTGGGCCAAAAACGAAAGATCGACAGGGCTCAGGGGCGCAGGACGCAACGTCGGCCTTTTAGCCCCAAAAGTTTCCTCGCGATCGGAGCTCCACGATTGTCTCTCCCTCACTCGCTCACTCCGCTCTCTCACTCGCTTCGCTCCCGCTCGCTCCGTTCGCTCGTTCGCTCCGCTCGTCCACAATCGCTCCACTCGTCTATTTTGGGGCTGAAAGGCCGAAGAGTTGCGTCCTGTCCTACGCCCTGAGCCCTGTCGATCTTTCGTTTTTGGCCTGACAGGGCTTAACTTTCGATTTTGAATCAGCTCCTATCTATCGATTGGGCGGAGACCCCGCTGCACAAGAGAGAGGCCGCAGCTTTGTTGCAGTTTCAGGGCTGTGCGGGTTATCGCTGAGTTGGCAGTGCTGCACCTGCGAGCACCCGTGGTGCGGTCCGGGAGGTCCGGCACCAGTGCTGCACGTGATGGTTTCAAGGCTGTGCGGGTTATCGAGTTGGGCACCCCGTGCTGCACCTGCGAGCAGCCGCCCGTGACGGCGGCAGAGCGGAGCCCGTGAAACGTTGGGACCTCACTGCCGGACCATGCAACGCGAGCGACTGCGGCTCCGCTCTCGGTACGGACGAGGCTCCTCCTAGAAGCGAAAGACCGGAGGCCCCGAGCCTCCTCTTCCTCCTCCGCTTCCTCCTCCTCCTCCGCCGCCCGAATGGCCTGGCACAAAGGCCTTCCGTCGCAGCTGCTCCAGCCGCCGCTGCTCAATGCGGTCAATGAGCTGGCGGAGACGCCAGAGCTCAATTTTTTTGGCGTGGGCGGGCCTCATCGACAGCAGTTGCTGCACTCGGTCCCAGTAAGAACTACAAGAAGGACAAGAACTAAGGAAACTGTACAACCTAGACAAATGCTCGTAAAAAAAGGCCGCGACAAGCAGACTTAGCCGGCAGTCGTCGTTCGGCAACATGCACGAGGCTAATAGCTACCCCGGCTCAGACGCCCCGCTCCCCAGTCAAACTGAGTTGCGCAATGGCAAAAGCATGGTCTCCCTTGGTACCATTGGCGGCACAAGCCAGCGCACGAGTGCAGTGTGCAGAAGCCCGGCAACCCAAGGGTTTGACATGGCCAGACGGAGGGCCAATCGCCAAATAACCATTCGAGCATACCGAACTTGCCCGGGGCATAGGCTGAAGATGAATTCAGGCCCAGCTTCCCGCCAAGGCAGGACTCGCAAGGGCAAATCGAATGTGAATGAGAATCGAGTTGTTTCGAAGCTGTTGAAACACCAACTAAAACAGTTGGACGAATATTCCCCAATTGATATGTGGGGAAAATCAGAAATATGTCACTGTCGCAAATATAAATGCCCATCCATCAACGATGCACATGTTGCAACTGGAGATGCAAGACACTCCGCGCTCGACCAATGTTTTAACAGCGAAGCTCGCCGGTAAAGGTTGTGTGAAAAGAGGAGGCCACCGCAAGGAGATACACACCTTGCAACAATGAAGTTGCATTTCGCAACCTCAATCTGCCCCTAGGAGTGGGTGGGTGGGTTCAAGAAAATTTCACGGTGACTGCAGCAGAGCCACACGACTACAGGCACACGACATAGATTCTCAAGGCATCTTCGTAAAGAGACGCAAAGTGAGAAAAAGGAAAACTCGTGTGCCAAACCCCCCACGTGAAATTAAATGACAAAGCTCTGTGAAAACAGAAAAATGTTTTCGTGATAAAGGCACACGAAAACAAAACTCAGATTCTCAAAAACTCACTCCGATGGACACGTCCACCTCGCGAGTTGTTTCGAAGCTGTTGAAACACCAACTAAAACAGTTGGACGAATATTCCCCAATTGATATGTGGGGAAAATCAGAAATATGTCACTGTCGCAAATATAAATGCCCATCCATCAACGATGCACATGTTGCAACTGGAGATGCAAGACACTCCGCGCTCGACCAATGTTTTAACAGCGAAGCTCGCCGGTAAAGGTTGTGTGAAAAGAGGAGGCCACCGCAAGGAGATACACACCTTGCAACAATGAAGTTGCATTTCGCAACCTCAATCTGCCCCTCTTCGGAGAATGACGGAATGCTACTTCCATGGATCTCTGGTCGACAACTTTGTGGCCTTTGAGCGCGATGCCGGATCCTTATGAGGCGGGGCCCCTCGCTTACGCGATCTCCACTCCGCGATATCTTGATAAAGCGAAGTTCCCAATTCAAGCATCTCCTTCATGATCACCGCTTGGTAATCCTTGAAAGAGAATCGAAGCCTCAACGCAGGATCGAAGCTTTTGAAATCTTGATTTGTTAAAGCATCGGCCAAAGCGTTCTGTAACCTCGGTGCCCAGTGAAGCTCGAGTGACAAAGCGCGCCCTTGAAGAACCGTCGCCAGTTCCATGAGCACTGCAACCAGTGGGAAAGAAGTCGTCAGCCAACGAGCCGTGAGCAGACTGTTACCCCGGTTGTCCGTCGCAGCACTGCAAATGAAACTCGCCTTCGTGTTGGGCGGAGCTTCAAACAAGATCACTCCCACCAAAGTCGCAAGTAGCTCGAGTGAAGCAATTGCACGATAAGACTGGCCTGCCATGTGAAACCACGGGGCATCCACATGAGAAATCTTCTCGGCGAACCATTGGCATTTGCGTGGATCTGCGGACTGTCCCGAAGCCCACCCTCCGATCCACATCTGATCTCCCTCAGCCTTTGCGTCCGTGCGGAAAAGCTCCACCGTGGCGCGCCCCTTCCGGGGCACATAAGCTGTGCGAAGATCTTTTAAGAAGAATTGTTCGAGAAACGAAAGAATCAAGACGACTGCTTTCGGGAGTTTCAAAACATGACAATGCCTCACAGCAGCTACCCAAGCGTAAAGCGGACCTAGGAAAGGGCGCAGCAGAGGCAAAACAGTCAGGCCGAAAGAAAGCCTCCCGACCACCGCTCCCATATCAGCAATGTTCACGAAGCCGTCGGCCTTGACTTTCCGTATCCAGCAAATCATCCAATCCGAGCGTGACTTGGAGATGCCCAGGAGCCTTTGATGCGCTGCAATGGAAAATCCAATCCAGCCATGCTCTGCTCCACCTCGGAACTTATGCCAAGCGAAGGGAACTCCCAGAATCTCCAGAAGGAAGATCGATGCCAAAATTCGTGGCAGGCCCTGAGCGGATTGCGTAAGCCAGATCAAGTCGTCCACATAAGTTAAAAGAGTGGTTGCGTCCTGACCATGACAATAGTAAAGAAGTCTCCCGAGGCCAGCAAACAAGCGATACCACCAGTAAGACGCGCTGGAGATGCCGAATGTCCCGACCGTATTCAAGAAAACGCGATCCTTGTTACGGGCCCGGCATGCTTGCCTGGCCCAGTCGGCCCTCCGCACAAGGACCAGCCGATGTGCACGGCTGATGTCCCCCGAAAGCGAGAAGAAAGCACTGGGGAGCTCCTCCAGGGCAGTAGCAAGGTCCCCTCCGGTAGGAGAGCTCTGAGCATCACGGACCTTGATGCGATCATTCACATGTTGCCCGTGGGTCCCATCGTGGACCACCCTCACCGAGTCGTCGTCTTTGGGTATGGCACCCAGAGATGCCACTGAGAGCCATCTCCACCATAGCGCCCAACGAAACCTCCTTGGCAAACTGCTCTTCAATCTTCGCCTCGTGACCGCGGGCAGAAGGATAATTGGCGCGGAGCTCCTCCGAAAGTAGATCCTCGGCACCTTCGAAGGTTCTGTGCTTCGTCTTTCTGAAGAAAAGAGCAGGGGTCCTCGGGAGTCTAGTATCGACACCCAACGGAACGCCCGCGGCAAACGAGCAGGATGATTTCGTGTATCTCCTCCAATCCGGATCCCCTGCCAAGCGCAGCAGCTCCCCAATGGCCTCCAAGTAAAATGGCTGCCGCTCCGGCACGTGATCCAATGCCTCGCGACTCCCAGCCCCACGTAGCTTGCTAAAGAGAAGGTCGCGACCAGCCTTGAGCAAATCCGGATGAAAGGGGGAGCATGAAGCTCGACCAGTCGCCAGCTTGCAGATTTCCCGCTTCACATCCAGAGAGTCAGTCAGCAGCTTGAGCAAGCCATCCATGAGCCCCTTGTGTAGTGAGAGATCAAGATCACTGTCTCCAGCAGGCCTCCGATCAGGGGGCCAGCGGCCCGGCGACGCCAATCCATGCCCATCGGCAAACCACCTCGAGCGACCCATGAGTTTTGTCTTAAGTGGCGGGCCCCAACCCAGCTTTCCCGAGCCGTAGCCAGGTTTCGCCACTCCATCCTCATCTTCCTCCGAAGTGCTGCCAGCTTCTCCGTCAGATGCCACGTCGTCGTCGAACTTGTCCTTAGGAAGATCACCCCAAAGGTCCTTCGCCCCCGGAGCATCGTCGTTATCTTCCAGGAGTCTCTCAATCGGAGGCCGGTCCGTAGCTGAGACTTGCGTCGGTGTGCGAAAACCCAGCGAAATCAGAAAATCCAAATCCTGAGCGTCCATGTTCTCACCCAGAAACGGAGTGTATGCCACGAGAACAGTCCTGCAGCCTTTCCACTCCATAGTGCAATGAAGAAGCCGGGCGTCAAACACAGCAAAGGTGCCGGCTGTGGGAAGCACATCTCCCAGTTCCGAAAAGGCATCGAAAGGACAAGGAACAGACCCTGAATCCGACGAAACCCAAACCCCACCCCCCCAAACCCGGAGAGACCTGCCACAAGGTTGCAGGTACCCTGTTGATTCCCCAGGTCACGGTGGGGAAGAGTACGGAGATTGCGAAAGAGAGCCATCGCCATAAACTGAAAACCTTGCTTAAGGGAGTCCACGAAACGACAAAGGGCCTTTGTCACTTCAGGGAATTGCCTCGTGGCTTTCCGCACTCCTAGAAGACCACCGCCGACAGCGTAGGAACCCACGGTGAAAGCCTTGGAGCCTTCTTGTAGCTCTCCTCTCGGAGGGCTGTCAGATGGCAGCATGTCCAGGAGTCTCAAGAGCTGCTGTTTCGTCGGGACATGCCATGAAGAAGCCAACGCCTCCGGATCGGAGGAAGAAGCAGAGCTCGACGAAGAAGAGAAAGCATTCTCTGAAGTATCCTTCCCGGCCCGTAAAGAAGAATCCCCCTGTCCCGAGGCCGAGAAGGGTGTCCACGCCAGCCAGGCCAGTTTCGCAACAGCTCGGCAAAGAGCTGCGGGGTAAACCGAAGAGGCCAGTGCCGCTCCATGATCGTGACCGCAACTACGAGGAAGCGGACCGCGATAGTGACCTTCATGATCTATAATGGGCCAGCCTTGCAAGCCCAAGGAACCCAAGTTGGGCCAAGTACCTGCAAGGCGAGTCGGTCTTCGTGTCGGGGCCCCATAGGAGCACTGTGTCAAAGCCACAGAAGAGGCCTGCACACGCAAGAAGAACTTCTTAGTCTCGGCCCAAGTCCAGATGGAGGCTGGAATGCCTCGCGAGGTGGCGCCGAGGTGCTCCGGATGTTCCCAAAGCCATGGAACTCGCATAGAGTCCGCCTTATGTGCAAGCTCCAAGGCACGCTTGATATGACGAGTGCCCGTCTGGGCCTTTTCCTTCAAGGTGCCTCGAAGCCAGGGAAAGCCCTCGGGCCAACGTTCGTCGCGCAATGGAGGTGACCCAGAAGAAGTAGTAAAGCAGCTCCGATGAAACGAAAAAGAAGGAGGGGACAGGAACAGTAAGTTGTACCGTGATTGTCCAAAGTCATGCAGCAATGCTTCCCAGCGAGATTCGCCGAGATCGCCCTCAAGGCAGGACATATCAAATTCCTCCACATGAAAAGCTCGGCCATGCGATTCTTTCGCGAGCCAACTTACCAGGTCGCCCTTAAAGGGCTTGCCAGCGTACACATAGAAAGAATGCCAGGTTCCAACCCAGCCTCATCTTCATCCACTGTGTTAGCAGCCTCAAGTCAGTTGCCCCCGGTAGGGCGCTTCACCATCGGGCAATTGAAGTAAGGATGCGAGGCCGAAAGACACCGCTGGCAAACATGTTTGAAGCGGCACTGATCATTTGTGCAGCCACCCTTTCGGTTGAACTTCCAACAGATGGGCTCGCCGTTAGCATCTTTAGTCAACTTGCCACGATGCTCATTGGGATCGGTTTGCTGCTTGAGCTGCTGATTCCGAGCGCCACGCCCTTGAGAACCACGTCCTTGATTTCCACGGCCCTTCCCACGACCACGGCCGGGCCGCTCCACCCAAGAATTGGGCATATCATCACTCTGCCGGGCTGTGACATTCAGCGTGAATGGAATGATAAGATGTCGCTGAAGAACCTCAGTGTCCACCATAGCCCGGCTGAAGGCAGCTTCGAGAGTTGGCACCTCACCATCCCTCAGCCACTTGTACGCCGCCTTCCGGGCCTCATGTTCGAACTGCAGGATCAAAGACCAAGTGGGCTTGCGACCGTCACCAGTAAGCAATCCTGCCACCTGCGACCCGAGGATGTAGTCACTGAAGCGCCTGAAGATATCAGTCAGGTTCCTCGAAAGCCAAGGGCGGCTCGAGTGCTTGGTAGCCAAGAAGTCCCAAGCTAAGCCGATGCGCCGGTGACGAAGTCGCAGCTCCTCGGGAGTTTGAGGCAAAGAGGTTAAGGTTTTGCCCGGCTTCACCTTCAAGACATTCGTCATCGGATCGATGACCGCCGAATAAGTCTCGAGTTCACTATCCTCCAATGAAGCGACTTCTTGAAGGTTTTCAACGATTGGTTGATTTGATTCGATCTGCTCCAGCTTCGCAGCCAAAAGCGAACGCGAGGGCACCTCTTTGTCCTTGAGTTTTCCAAGGACTGACTCGACAGCCACTCTCATGCTGTGCTGCTCATTAGGTTGCAGCAACCTCTGCTGGGTGCCCAATCGAGCTTCCGCGCGATTCTTCTCACTGACCTCCAGATGAAGTTTCACAGCCTCCCATGCACTGAGGATGCGAGCCATCTCCAGCCTTTGGGCGACGCCGTCCTGATACGGTAAAGGGAGGTCAGCAGCCAGGGCCCCCCGCACCTTTTCGCGGTCCTCATCAAGCCCGGCAAATAATGGGATCGAAATGATTTTCAAGGCCCCAAATCGAGCCTGCCACTTTGGTTCCACCTCAGCCTGATCCAGGTGGAACCGGAGATCGGTAGTCAGGCGCTCCAGATTTGCAAGCTGCTCGGGCGTCATTGGGTCCAGAACAATCTAGCTTGGGCCCATCCGAAGTTGACCAGACCGGCCCCCTTCTGTCTGATCGGTTCCTGTGCAATTGCACAACCGATCAAGCTGCGCACACGAAGTCTTTGTTTCCAACTCCATCCGATGATGCATTGTGCAGCGAACAAGACAATCACAACCGAGGAAACTTCCCCGATCAAAGTCGATAAGCACGACTTCCAATCCGCATGTTGAACCATGGAATGTAATTTCCACGAATCAATGTCTTGACACCACGACATGCAAACAGCATGTTGAATCGCGGAATAAAATCACCACAAACGACCCCAGCCTACAAAGGCTCCATAGAAATGTAAAACACAAGATAAGATCACCGACACAGCCCCACGATAGCTCGGTGCAGCCTTCTTGTCACAGGCGACCCAGTCCCACTCTCAGGAACTGGAGCTGCTACTGTCGGAATGATCCTCGAGCGATGTGCTCGACGAGCCTTCATCTGAAGCCTCAGCCTGCTCGGAAGGAATCACTGCTGAGGGTTCCGGCTTGAAACAGTGCTTGCACTCAGTATCATACTCGACCCCCTCTAAGGAGTCGTAAAACTCGCAACGGATCAGATCACTTGGTTTGGTCCCGCAGCCGCCCTTTCGATGAAGTCGTCGAAGCGACCTCTTGCCCAAAACAGCCACAAAGAATTTAAAGTCCTGTGCAGCAGGTCCCGGATCAGCCGCCGGTGCTGGGCGATCGACCATGGGCAAAGTTGGGCGACTGCTGATGAAGGAAAATCTCCATCCCATCCAAGAGGCAGGAGTAAGCAAGGACTCGGATAAGCCCCTCGCAGCTTCCTCTCCGCAACCGTTGTCCTGAAGCCGCTCCTGAGCTTCACTAACCCCAACCTTGCAGAGTTCGATTGCAGTTGCAAGCGCATACACGACAAATGCCTGCAGTGAGCTGACCACTTTCCATGCGGATCTCACATACACATCAGCGGCTTCCACGATATGCCACCGTCCAAGATAGTCTCTCCTCTCACGGTCGATCCCAGCCCAAGCCGCCAAAGTAGACATGCAGCTTCTCTCTGAATGTTCAGTGAAAACTCTGATCAGTTCAGCATCCAAAAGCTTAGCGTCCGAGAGAAACCAATCCCCCTCATAATATGCAGGAGACCTCAATGAAGCCAGTACCAGCCTCGACATCGCCGCCAAATCGTTGTACGAAGCCAACACCGGCCTGCAGCCCTGAAGATTGCGGGTGGGGCGCGGGACCATGTAGTCCCGCTTAAAGCCAAACTCAGCTCCCCTCCAAATCTTGAAGCCCTGCCTGAGCCAATCCTTGTTAGCCAGCCAAGCATCAGCCGAGACGAAGAAAGGGAGAAAGCGCACCTTCCTCCCTGCCCCACTTGTCTTGGTTCTGTCAAAATGTCCCCTGAGACCCGACTCCGAAAGAACCATGGAATCAAAGGAGGCCCCCTGAAGGTCGTCAGATCTGCTCGATGTCCAAAATTTGAACAACTTGATCCACGCATAAGCACGCAGATACTTCGGAACATCCACTGAAGAAATCATCAGTTCCAGCGAGATTACAACGAAGATCGGTAGTGGAACTGCTCTCCTGGTAGGAGGAGCCCCGACCTCCAGCTCCGCGGTGCGCGTGTTGACCAAATTCAAGACGATCGGCTGTAGCGACATGGTCGCTTCTCTCCTGATGCCTCCCGCCTTTTCAAAGAAGGCAGTGGCAGAAAGCACTGACTTGAGGCGAGTCTTGGCGCAAGGCTGCTCCCGAAGCTCCTCAATGTAATCCAGCAAAAGACCAACATGAGACGGAAAAGGTCGCCCCTCAGTGGCCATGCACCATGCTGAAAACTTCCCCCATTCGCGAATGCGGGACCTGAGAGTGGAAGAACGAACGTTGCCCGAACTGGTTAAGAGGATCTTGTCAGGATCTGTAGCAAACGCGGCATGAGAACATACAGGCATTCGGCACTCCTTCAATGCAGAAACAAGCCGAGTCCTCCATCGGTTCAACTCTGAGGCCTCAACACGGGCCCTCGAATGAGACTCAGAAGAAAGAGCAAGCTCCTTATCCCTCCTAGTAGGCCAACGAAGAAGAAGCCGTTTGGCCCCCGACTTCGTTGCAAGCCACTCATGTGAAGGAGGAGCCGCCTGAAACAGATCCTTCAAGGGTGACCCGACATAATGAATCTGATGTAGCCCTTGCATTGCACGAGCTCTCCAGGCTCTGCCGGCCTGACCATTCGCGTCATCTGTAAGGTGCACCAGAATGCGTAGGCAGGACAACCACCCCACCGATCCAGAAGCGAAACCCAACTTTTCCAGAAAAGCAGATAAATCCCGCTCATCCACAAATAAGGTTGCAAGCAGTGAAGAGCCGGGCTGTGTCCCATCCTTGCTGATCGCAAATCGGACCTTCCTCGGTAAACGGTCCCAAGATAAGACCTCGGAACTGGCTTCGGAAGGAGCACCCCCCGAATCGACTGATGCCTCGGCAGCAGCGCCTGCAGAAGACATAAAGTATCAGCCCGCCGGGACTGAATTCGCCTCCATGCAGCAGCTCGCCGGATTCACGAATAAAAGAAGGCCTGTAGAGGAGCCCGTACACCACTAGACGTGTCGTGGAGTGTCCGCCAGCCCTATCCGACAACTCACTCCGCTCGCAGCTTTCACCCGAACTCGCGCTCAGGGTTACTCACCACTTCCCTCGCGGGAGTGCCAGCAGTCAGGCCCGGAACTCACACTATGCTAGCGGATCTTACAAAGCCCCTTCAAGAAAATTTCACGGTGACTGCAGCAGAGCCACACGACTACAGGCACACGACATAGATTCTCAAGGCATCTTCGTAAAGAGATGCAAAGTGAGAAAAAGGAAAACTCGTGTGCCAAACCCCCCACGTGAAATTAAATGACAAAGCTCTGTGAAAACAGAAAAATGTTTTCGTGATAAAGGCACACGAAAACAAAACTCAGATTCTCAAAAACTCACTCCGATGGACACGTCCACCTCGCAAAACGGGCCCAGCTTCCCACCGAGGTGGGCCTCGCAAGGGCCTCATGAGATCACACCCAAAGTAGCGCAGAAAGCGGATGTTTTTGCCGTACCCTGGCAGCATCGTCGCAGCACCATGTGTAAGGCCCAGCTTCCCGCAATGGGGGTCTCGCAAGGGCAGGAAGTATTGTACCAACGCGCAGCACCCCCACATAGTGAAGACGAGCAAACAATGCAGCGCATGCGTCCTGTCCGGCGCCCGTGAAAGAATCTCGCACGGGTACCGAGTCCATCCTGACCAATGGCAGCATCACCACAACCCGAGGGGCAGGGTGCATGCCAAGCAAGCAAGAAGGTGCGCCGTCGAGTGGCGGTCTCATGCCCAGCTTCCCTCCAGGGGCCTCGCAAGGGCAGTGATCCGTAGCCGAGACTCGAAAGACAAACAGCAGCCAAATCATAAGAGGTTGCAGAGCACATCATCTGACAATAGATTGTCCTGCAACGTCTGGTCGGTGAGGCAGCAGCACCATCCAGCCAGTGACTCAGGTGCAAGAACGGCACTCAGCCCAGCTTCCCACCAGGGTGGGTCTCGCAAGGGCATAAGGGCCGTTCAGGCAATGAAACTGTTCATGATGGACTCGCTGCCCCTGAGAGCCTACTTCTCGTGCGCCGACCAGGACGAACGTTTAGTTCGTTCCTGTCACTATTCTATTTGGATTGCACCTGGGCTCGGTGCCGGGTGAGGCTGGCCATTAGCGTCACCGCAACCCACGGAACAATGTGCATACCAAGAAAGAAGCAGGGTGCACCGTCGAGTGGCGGTCTATTGTCCAGCTTCCCACCAGGAGCCACACAAGGGCAGCAGTCCGTAGCCGATAATCGTAAGACGGCGAAGCATCCAAGGCACAAAGCTCATTCTGCAAGGTATGCTCGATGAGGCAGAAGCACACTCTGATACCGCCAGCGGTTTTTTGGCATGGGCGGGCCTCGTCGGCTACGGCAGTAGCACTCGGTCCCTACAAACAAAACAAACCAACAAGCAAACAAACACAGCGGTGAAACAAGCGGCTCTACAAAAAGGGGCAAATAGCTGGCTGCGGTGCACAGGCTTTGCCGGTGTTGGCCGTTCAGCACGAGCTACGGGCCTCAGCGACCGATCCACAACAGCAAAGAGCCGTCGCCCAGAGCTGTCCAGCACCACCGGTGAGCCCAAAGTCAGAGCTCCGGCCGCCGTTCTAGTTCCGTCGACCGGCACACCGCCAGCGGACCAGCTCAGCTTCCCACCAAGGGTCTTGCAAGGGCGCAAGCGCAGTTCAGACAATGGACAGCAGCACCAGGAACCCCAGCAAGGTGCCATCAAAACAAAACGCGAATAGTAACCGCAATACTCTCCAAAGCCCCGCTGCCCACATGGGATTAGCGGCCAGGGGGCCATACCGTGTGGCTTCGGATCCTGACGTATGCTTCGGAAGGGTGTTCCTGAGGCGCCGGATCCGCACTTCCTCGCAGAGCCTGAAAACTGGAGCTGGCAGCGTGGGGCGAGCAGAGTTGCTGGTTCCTCTCGTGTTCCTCGTACCATTGCTGAAATCGCAGCTGCGCCTCGCCGGACAGAGAGGGAAAGAGCGCCTCGATGGAGGGCTTGTACCAGAGCTGCCGGGCCATGTTGACCGTCGTCTCCGAGATTTCCTTTGCGAGCCCCAACTTGTTCGCAGCTCCGTGGCCAGGATTCTTTGAAGGTGGCAGGCACCGCGCGAGCAGAGCCATCACTAACCGCTCCGACCATGTCCTCATCCATGGGAGCAGCCGCCTTCTGGATGGTGTCACTCGAGCCTGGCAGTGGATCCGTGGGTCACTGCTGTCGCTGGCTGACCCCAGGCTGCTCGGGGCATGAGAGCGAGGCATCGATGGCCCTTTTGTCGACCATGAGAAGCCGGTGAAGAGGGAATCCCGAGCTCAGTGACCAGGGGAGGGACGAGGTGCGCCGAGCGCTTTCGACGCAGGTGGGCGGCACAGGATCGTGGACGGAGATGCCCACTAGTGTCAACATCCCGGGCTTCGATATGTTCCACATCACCTCCTCGGCGGACATTGACCCCCTGTTTGTCACGTTTGCGTTGGCCGTGGCGGCACAGCGTGGGGCCAACTGTGTGGTGTTCGAGGGTCGGATCCGACGCGCATGGGTGAAGTTTCTGCCTGACGATCCGCGGGCGGAGGATGCGACTTCCCGTACGCGAACTGACTCCACCTTGTAGTATGGTTACCAGGCCTACCTTCGAGAGGGTGCGGCGTGAGTGGCAGCTTGGCTTGGGCGTTGCCCTGGATTTTTTGAAGCGTCCCATGGTGGCACTGCCCCCGGGACCGTTACCTGCCGGCACGGCAGTGGGATGTGTTGCCGGGCTGAAACATTGCACGTAACCTTCGCCTGCACTTGCAATATCAGGGGCGTTGCATCGTGTAGCTTTTTTCATGCCGGGTGGTTTAGGCTCAGCATCTTGCTTGCGACATACGTCGCTTGCACATTCGCGCCCTGCCTTGCTGCCTGGTATCCGCCATGGCGGCCGCCAATATGCCGATGCTGTGGAGGCGTCTGGACCCCAACATCAATGTGCCTCTCTCTGGGGAGGGTGTTCCAGCACTCCACTCTGTGATAGCTACAAGCCTTAGTTCGAGACATAGGTCAGAATTCGATACTTTGGAGCACTGTCGATTCGCGGGCCTACGGCCCGCAGCTCTGACGATCTTAGGGGCTCTAAAGTCTTTGCAAAACGGGCTTTAGAGGAACTTTAAGGGCGCGCCACTTGCCAGCAGCTGACGAGCACTCGCCAGCAGCTTACGAGCTTCTTACGAGCACTGGCCAGCAGAGCTACTTGCCGGCAACTTACGAGCACTCGCCAGCAGCTCACGAGCTACTTGCTGGCAACTTACAAGCACTGGCCAGCAGCTTACGAGCGACTTTCGAACCGCAACCCAGCAGCTTTCGAGCCGCAACCCAGCAGCTTTCGAACCGCAACCCGGCAGCTTTCGAACCGCAACCCAGCAGCTTTCGGGCCGCAATCCAGCAGCTTTCGAGCCGCAGCCGCAACCCAGCAGCTTTCGAACCGCAACCCAGCAGCTTTCGGGCCGCAATCCAGCAGCTTTCGAGCCGCAACCCAGCAGCTTTCGAACCGCAACCCAGCAGCTCTCGGGCCGCAACCCAGCAGCTTTCGAGCCGCAACCCAGCAGCTTTCGAACCGCAACCCAGCAGCTTTCGAGCACTCGCCAGCAGCTCACGAGCGACTTTCGAGCCGCAAACCAGCTGCTCCCACGCCCTCCGCGCCAACAGAGCGCGCGCAAGCGCGCGTCGCGCCTCAAACAGCTCCGGAGCACGACGGAGCACTTCCATTTTTTTTGGCGTGAGCGGGCCTCGTCGACTACATGTAGCACTCGGTCCCAGTAAGAAGAACAAGAAGCTAGAAAGACTAAGAAAAGCTGTACAGACGTTACAAGTGAAACGGGAGCTGCGACATACAGACTTAGTCGGCGAAATCGTTCAGCTCAAAATATATATACACTGGCCCTCGGATCATTGGCCCTGCTTCCCGTAAGACATGGGTCGCGCAATGGCCGCCATCAAAATTGTCCAGTTGGTCATGGTCGCAGTAGGCTAGGCGCATTCCCGTTGCTATTCGGTCGACACGAAGAGACCTTGGAAGGTTTGTGGAAGAAAGAATACCCCAGCTTCCTGATAGGCTGTCCGTAGTCTGGCCGAGACCGTCTGGAAGTCGCACCTACCAGTACAGATCGTATCGGCAGGCCCAGCTTCCCATTATGGGTCTCGCAAGGGCAATGCTGTCCGAATTAGAAAGCACAACATGGTGGTAAGTGGACTCATCCATGCCTGCACGACGTATGTCTCAGAAAAGGAGAGTAAGCGCGACCATGTTGGCGGTGCAACTGTGCGATACGGGTATGCAGAAGGACATCAGGTGGCCATTCTATAGGGCCCGGCTTCCCAGGGTGAGTCTCTCAAGGGCAGCACATTCATCAGCAGAGCAGCCCCAAAAAACCCGCACGACGCAGGTTGATGGCTCTGGAAGGGAATATGTGCCAGAGGATGCCAGCCATCAAACACAGAAGCCCAGCTTCCCGTCGTGGGTCTCGCGAGGGCAATGCAAAACAAACAACGGCGGCAGAGCTAAGACAGTGTTGAGCCAGCAATCACGCTCATCACCCAGCTTCCCAACTGTGTGGGCCTCATTTCCATCTGGAGATAGACGACCGGCCGGCCATCGAACACCAAATGACCAATCCAAATAAGCAGAGTTCCTCAGATGCTACCAGCAACTGTGGTCGAAGTGACAGCCTAGTAGCCTGGCTCAGCTTTGCACGGCGCGGGCGTGTGCCGAACGGGCTCAGCCAGGTTTTTACATCCAGAAGGACCGAGTGTATGATCTTGTCAGCTGTGTGCGCTGGTCGCGCTTTCTGCAGGTTACCTCACGTTGCCCAGCGTTCCATGCAGGGTCTCGCAAGGGCACTGTGCGTGTGGCCAACAGCTCGCGAGCCCTCTTCGCGCCTCAAACTGCTTCCGATACGTCCGCGCCCGTTTTGCAAGCACTTTGGAGTTCCTAAGATTGCGAGCCGTACCGCCTTCAGCCCTCACAATCGACAGACCCTTTTTTTTTTGGCTTGCGCGGGCCTCGTCGACTACGGCTGTAGCACTCGGTCCCTACAAACGAACAAACTACCAAACAACAAAAACAACGGTGAAACAAGGAACTTAATTAGAGAGAGCGGAGCTAGCTGCGGTGCCCAGGCTTTGCCGGGGTTAACCGTTCAGCACTTGCTACGGGTCCTCAGCGATCGTTCTACGACAACAGAGGGCCGTCGCCCAAAGTTGCCCAAGACCGTCAGTGGAGCCCAAGTCAAGGCTCCGGCCGCCGTTCTAGTTCCGTCGAACAACGGTCGACCCCGAGGTCCTGTTGTGTCCCGATCGTGCACGCCAAAATCCACAAGTCCAAAGTCCAAGGCCATCGGCAGTGGAAAGACCCGTCGACGTATGTCGAAAGGTTGGACCTTGAGCATCTCATGAGTCCAAGGTCACTGGGCCACGCTCCTAGGCAGGGGGCCATTCATCAAGCTTGCGCTGCATGTCGTTGCCACTTTGCGGAAAATGGGATTCTCGCAGTAGGTACAGCAATTGAAACTGGCCCGCATCACACAAAGCTTTGAGGCGGTGAAAGCCGTACTGGAGGGTGTCCAGGTCCGGTTCATGAAGGTGTGGCATAAGATCATTAGAAATGAACGGGATTTGGATGCCAGGGCCAAGTCCGCCCTGCTCGATGAAAGCATGGGCCGCTGCACGCCACTCGTCTTGTCCCCACGTGTGTCCGAGACGAAACCGCGGTTGGTTACCGTCGGACAGAACCCCCTGATTAGCTTCCTGTGCCACTAAGTGATTGATCAGAACTTGAGCCCGACAGTAGAAGTCCATTTTCTGAGGGCCGCGTAGCCAGAACACAACAACACTGAGCTCCCAACCCCGGGTGGTGGCAGCCGTGCGGAGACGACACAATGCGGCGTGCAAAAGTCCAGCAGACTGGAGGGGAAGAGCGGGCTGCGCCCGCAATCCCAGGGAAGCATCATCAAGAGGAAGCAGGAGGCGAAACGTGCCTTTACAGTGTCCGGGGTAGGAAAACATCTGCGGATCGAAATCGCCGCGCCGTGCAGGGAGAAGTCCACGATGAAAGCCTTCCATCATGCGGGCAGCAATCGCGATTTGGAGTTGGCCAACCAGAGGGGTCGGGACCTCCGCCTTGACTCGGAGCTCGACAAACTGCAGCCATTAAGCTCGACTGGTGCAACACGTACAAGCTGCAAGTAGGGAGCCGCCTCAGCCTCGTCGGGCAGGGCCCTGGCCAGGTTGAAAACGAGCTGCACAGAGCACACCACAGTGGAGGAGCCTTGCTGCGGATCTGTGTGCGATCCGCCTGCCGCCGCGGGTCGCCGGGCGTTGGAGTCGGTGCCACGGTGGCGTCTGCCGCTCGGCGGAATCTCTCCGAGGTGCGAGAGACATTTAGATGAGGCTACCATCGCGGACAGGCGACTTGATACCCGCTTTGGCATTGGGGAGCGAGAAACGGAGTCCATCCAGTTCGTCCAATAACTTGCTCACCCCTTTAGAGCCCCTTTAAAGTCCCCCTTCAAGCCGTCCTTAAGGTCCCTCTTTGTCAAAGGGGGAGGGACCCATAGAGAGGTTGCGGCTTTTCGCAGCCGCGCTTGATTTGAGTTGTCCGGTTGTTAAGCTTGATGCAGAGGATTGCTCGCATTTTTCCTAGGAGGATTGGGCTACCATGCCATGGTCAGAGCTGCCTCCTACATGCACCATGCCAAGCTCCATTTTTGAGAATCTGCAACAAAACGACCTGCTTCCAAGCTCAACTCTAGGGACTCTGCAAGCTCGACTTTGGTTCTAGCTCGACTGTGGTTCTGTTTGGGACACCGTGGGACTCTGCAAGTTCAACTGTGGTTCTGTTGGGGACAACGCCCTTCCGCGCAACGTGTGGCATGGAAACATCAAGCGCAACAACAGGCTCACCGCCTTCAAGCATAGCTGGTTCCGACCAAGCATACTCATAAGATGCAACAAACTCCTTCCACATGAAACAGCAGCTTCACCAGCCAGCAGCATGACACCATGGACTGGAGGCTTGTCGACTCCGGCGCGTCGGCCCACATTATCAACGAGGACACTTTGAGCCGGGTGCAAGTTGTGAGTTACAGTGAGTCTGCCAGTGAGTGCGTTTCTGCAACGGGTGACAGAACCACCACCATATCTCCGGACGCGCCAGCTCATACCACGAAAAATCAAAGAGTCGACCTTCTGGCAGCCGTAGCACCGGGTCACAGAACTGAGCAAGGGCAGTGGAAACTGCCAAAAGCACACTCGAAAAGCCTCACTGGGCGTGCAGTGTCGCAGTGAGTGCTCGATAGGCAAAGTCCACCACGCGCGCGCCGAAATTCTGAGGGCTAGTCTTCACTTCACATGCTGGCAGCGAGAGGGGGAGCGGCAGGAGAGAAAGGCAACCTTCTCTGCAGAGGAGAAGTTCTCGAAGAGCCGTTGCGCTAGCAGGCCCTCGATGAGCCGCTGTCGTCTGCCCGTGGCCTGAAAGGCGTGCAGGATTGCATGTTGTTCGCCAAAGTCGTCCTCGTCCACTCAGCCATCCCGAGCTTCCAAGCAACACCTTTAGACGGCGATTGGTGTTCCCTCACGCAGCTCATCTCCGCAAAAGCTTTCCATTTGTGGCTGTTCGTGACGGACTTTTGGGCGCCCTTTCATGCTGATTGCGCCGGCAGCGCTCCAAACCCACTGCTGAGATTTGAATGTGCATTTCCCGCGGTCTCTTTCTTGCATGAACTCTTGTGCACGTGTTGTCATTTCGACCCCAACTCGACTTCACACCAGGTGTCTGTAATTTTGTCCCAGTTTCCACACGTAACCAGCCCCCCAGTGTGCTCGTAACCGGCTAAAGTGCGATTAGAGGAAGTGGCCCCGGCATCAACCTCCATGGCAACCTCAGCCCCTCCAGGCGAGGACGGTCCGGCGGAGCCAGAAGAGACCGCTTTGGAGTGTGTTGTCCGTGTTATGACCCGCCTAGACCATGGGGCAGGGCCACCCTCGCTAGGGTCGGTGGGATCATTCAGCTGGTGGTTTCCACCGTCGTTGGGTGGAACCTCAGCCTGTCGGCGAGGGGGCGGTGGCCGAGGTGGCGGGTTCGCTTGGACCCGTGCGTGGTCCTCAGCTTGTTGGGCCTTGGCCCGGGCACGGGCAGCTTTGTCAGGGCGAGTTTTACGCCGAGACAGGGAGCTGGTCGAGTGCCAGATCCCTGTATCTTCCGATCGTTGCTGCTGCTCACGAAAATGCCGCCCTTTAGGCGGCATGGTTGCGAACCCTTGAGCCAAGGGCTACCGGAAAAACCTGGTGACCGAAGGGCAGGGGGGAGGCTTAGGCTTGGGGCGGGGCTTCGGCTTATAGGCTTGGAGGTTGGAACCCACTTCAAAAAGGGGCCTGGGGCCTTTGATGTTGGGGCCCCCAGAAGGAACCAGGGCTCACAGAAGCCTGGGCCTGAGGAACCTCTGAAGGGCTTCGAGGAGAACTTCCAAGAGGGGATGGGGGCTGAAGCCCAGAAACCTCAACCGGAGTGAGGAAGCAGCAGGTGCAGAACCCTCAAGAGACCCCCAAGAGCAAGGAACAGGGGGAACAGGCAGGGCAGCGGCAAAGGCAGAGGGAGGGGCCTGAGCACCAGGAGGTGTCCGGGGGATCGACCTGGTAAATGCTGAGGGAGCACTCGGAACATTTAAGGCACTTATTTTCCTTATCGAAAACCGCATGTAAAAGAGAGAGAACATGAGAGCAAGCCGGAGTGAACATGTTGCGAAGTCAAGAATGCAATCACTCAACTTGCAATGCAGACAATCACTCGCGCATCTTCATTTTGTTCTCGAAACGGGCACAGGGGTTAACAGTCTCGTTGGAATCAGAGCATGCTGCAGAAGGGCGGAGCCGAATGAACGGCATGCCACCACTCCGAGACAGCAATGCGTGACACAGCACCACCGCCCCACATGCAAGCAGTGTCAAAGCGGGAACGGATGTCGCAACACTGACCGAGACGCTCCCATGGCCACAAGTTGACTGCAATCACCGCGACTGGGATTGTCTGCTATGTTGCTCGAAGTTGGCACTCTCCCGAACCATAACCTGCATCGCGACGCTTCTTCGAGCGTGACGCAGGCCTCAAGGATCGTGCTTCCCGGCAAAGTACCGGATTTGCAAGAAGTGAACGCTCCTCGAGCAGCTTCGTTATCGATGTACAAAACGGAATAGGTATTGGCCAACTGCTCTGACCAGATGGACAGAGCGGCCCATACTGCAAGCATCTCGATTTCGTATATAGGATGCTTGGAGGTCTGGCGAAGTTTGTTCAAGACCCGATCCGGGAGATCAAGGCTGAAGAAAGAGAGTGCTGAACCACTCCCATCAAACAACGCACCACCCAAACTAGCGGTCGGGCCCTCGAGACTACCATCAGTGAAGATGAGGTACGTGCGACCCATGTGCCTGTCAAGGGAAATGGGCTCCGCGTGCAACGCAACATCCTTCAGGTAAATCAAGGCTTGCCGCAGCTCAGGATCAAGCTTCTTAGAACAGCCGAAACCTCGGGCACGACGGCTCAAGACTTGCAGTGCCAAGCACGATCGGCGGCCAAACAAGAAAGATGAGAGCCAGTGCATCCTTCCACGCAATCGGTCTGCCTCGGTCTGACTGATCGCATCCCGGTCAAGCACATCTTGAAGCGCAGCGGACAGGGTGGCAATCCTTTCTTCAGTGTGTTTGAGCAGAACGGTGCCATCGGTGAAGGATGAGAGGTCGACTAGGATCCCCAGTACTTTGAACTGAGCAGCGAACCCAACTGCTTTCTTGCCCGTGGTTGCATAGACAATGCCAAGAAGCCCGAAGAATCGATGAACAATGCTGCTCACGTCATCGGACAATTTGGCTTTGCACAGACAAGGGTAATCGTCAAAGTAGCATCCCCAAGCAAGCCTCAAAACCTGAGCTCCCAAGAACCAAGTCGCAGCTGCCGTCCTCAAGAATCCTGCGACGGAGCCTGTGGGCAGTGAGTTCACACCGAAAAGGCGGACCGATCCTGACTCTGTGTCTTTGGCCCCGATGCGCAATACATTCCGATCTTCTGTGTGCACCGCATACTGTTTGTATGCAGAAGAGAGGTCGTACGTCCTGCCAAGGATCGGGGTGCATCTTGACCTGACGTCTCTCATGGCTTTGACAAGAAAGGCACTCAAGAACTCAAGGCCATGGAGACGGAAGCGTTCCGGGAGACCAGTGGTCTGGTTGTACCCCGAGGCTTTGCAATCGTCAATCACCCGAACCTTGAGCGACTGCAGAATCCCAAACCGTCGTGCGATCAACACACCTCCTATGCCAAAGCATCCCGTGAAGTCTTTGGTTGGACGTCCCGATTGGGAGCCCTCGGAAATGCAGTCGTTTTCGCAGCATGGGGCCTCGAAAATCCATCCCCGTTCGAGCTCAGCTTTGGTCTCTTCCCAAGCTCGAGTTGTAACCTCATCGCAAGGCTGCGCTCGCAGTTTAGCCAAAGTCGAAAGATTTCTAGACCTAGCAGTAGCAAGCTGCCTCTCCATGCTGACCGAAGGAGGTCGGGCCTCGGCCGGATAAACACCTGTCCGGAACATCCAGCCTGACAACCGAAAACCCTCACGCATGTGATCGACAACCTTGTGATCTGGGTATCCATGCTTGCACAGAAGGCGCTTCAAGAGTTCAGTTTTCTTGTCTCGAAGGATGTTTTGCACATGAGTGGGCCATGCCAGCCTCAATCCTTGTTCGTGTGGCTCCAGCTCAACTTGCAATTCTTGCCACTCGTCTAGGAGTTGAGCACTAGACTCGACCGAATCATTACCTAGCAAATTCTCCACGAGACGCTCAATGCTGGGCTCGTCCTGGTCCAAGAAAGACTTGGGGTGCCCCACTTTGACCGCCTCTCGAAGAAAGTCAAGAGGTTCCCGCGGGATGCCAATCCAAGCCACTTCGACCATCTGATTTTCCGCCGAAAGCCGGGGCCTTCGCATGCCACAAACACTAACAACCCCACTTGGCAGATGCTCCTCAAAAGACCCAGGCCCAATGACCCAGTCCCCGGACATCCTATCAAGGGGCCCAGATTCTGACAGCAGTGGACGATGGCAAACACGGACGGCACCCCCCTTGCAGAGTTTGCGTCGGACAATGCGAGCTCCTTTCGGGTACAAAGCAAGGACCTGAGAGCGTTCGGCCTCGAGCTCAGGAGAGAAAGCCCAAGCATCGTAACTCTGAAATTCTGAAACAAGAGGTCGTCGATACTTGCCTTGGCGATCCAAGGCAACTCGCAATTCTGTAGGAGCGGGGCCGAGCAAAGAGGTCGGCGGCGCCCGTGAGGTCGTCTGCTGAAGCAGCAGATCGGAAATGCGATGGCAAAGGAGCCAAGGGTATGCACCTTTCTCCGTAGGATGCAGCATGGCATCCGAGGCATGTTTATGCGAACGGTTGCAAAGCAAGGCAAGAGGCTCAAAGATATCAGAGTTGCAGCTGAAGCGGACTCGACGATTCTGATGCCCTCCATGCATGCACATGTCAAAAGCAACGTCCCTGAAAAGACCTGAAGCGAAGAGAGCAGCCGTGGCAGAGTGGGTCCACAAAGCTGATTTCATTGGGCTTTCAATGCACACTCTGAGTCCAAGTTCGACTGCATGCTGAACAACAGCGGCCACTGCCACTGCGAGCGGATCTGAATCACTGCACGAAGACAGCAGAGGCGGCGACAAGAAAACTAGCTCAATGCGGTCGGCCTGTTCGGTCAAAATGCTGCAGCAAAGATTTCGGTCCTGCAGGTCACACAAGTCGATAGACTGGACTGGAAAGCGGGCACGGGCAGTGCCGCGATCGAAGGCCAAGACGTCGAAGCCATTCTTTTGCAAGGACTGAGCAAGACGCGCAGGGCCAGCGAAGTAATGCAACACAAGGCCTCGGTCACCAGCCATAGCTGATGTAACTTTGGGCTGCGACCTATGGGAAACCGAAGGGGGTCCTAGAGAGGGAAGAGGAAACCCCAAATTAAGCAGCGAGGCAGTGTCCTCAGCTGACATGAGATCAAGCCGATTCGCTGAGAAAGCAACCAGCACAAGGCGGGTGCCCTCCCAAGAGCAAGTTTCGTGCTCCACTGCCGGATCAAACACCACTGGGCAAGTCGCCACATCGAGGCGTCTTTCACCATCTGAAGTGTGCAACTTGATATGCCCAGCTGAGAAGTTACTGAGCGCCGCCACGCCATTCAGAGAACCAGGCAAATTGCCTTTATCTGAATGTCGGGTTGTTTGGACATCACGAAACAAGGCCACAGTTGTAAAAGTCAATGCTGGAAAGAACTGCACTGCCAATTTCACCAGAAGTCTGGTGACATGCGCATGGCTGCTTACGTGTTTTCGCAGTCCAACCAAGGGGCCCTGACCATACGCTCCACTAGTGAAAGACTTCTCAGTCCCGACTCTGCCGGAGCTTCGGGCCATGTCTTCACAGGGTAGCGAGGTCATGAGCTGGAGCAGTTGCAAAGAAGTGCATCGCCCAGCCGCAAGAATCTGGCAAGCAAGCATCTCCGACTCATTGGATCCGCTCTCGTCTGAATGAGAGTCTGGTGGAAAGTGAAAGATTTTGTTTTCGGCATTGGAACATGCTGGCTCAGAATGAGCAGCAGCATTATGCAACCCGGAGCTGCACGACGAGGCAGCATCAACGGGATTGCTTGCATCAAGCGGTGTTGTATGCCTGTCGCGATCAACCGGAGGGTGGTCAGCGGACTGGCAATCATCTTTCGGAATGCGAGCGTCCCTTGAGGACGGGTCGCTTGGCGTGATCTCTTGACTTGAGTTTTGAATTCTGCAAGAGAGGGAGCCGGAAGTTTCGGCATCCAACGCCTTTGAAGGCGTCCTGCTGCGTGCACGGTCAGGCAAACTGCCTAGTCACGACTCTTTTGCCGCTTCTGCGGCTGCCTTTGCCCCTTTCTTGCCTTTGCCGGCACCCTTGCCTTTGCCAGCATGCCAACACTGAAAATGCCCATGCCCCGGTTTGCGACATGTCATGCAGATGTGGACCCCTTTCTGGCAGGTCGGAGGCGAACCCTGCGTAGCAAGTGAACACTGGCCGAGGTTGAATCCCCAGCATGCACGCCGTCCTGCAGAATCAGTGTGATGCTGACAAGCCTTCAGCTCCTGAGGCATCGTAGCAGTCTTAACCGGGGCCAGGAGCCCGCGCTTCTTTTCAAGGGTCCTCCTCTTCTTGAGACGAGCATTTGCATCATCAAGATCTGGCATTTCAATTCAACATGGGCCTGGGATCCACCTGGCCTCCCACCACCACGGAGTGGCAGCAGATGCATGGTCACCCTCGGGTCGGTCTTCAGCTGATTTAGCTTTGCCTCAGCTTCCATCGTGCCATCAGAACCGACCTTGACTCGCTTCGTCTCCTTTGATATCAGAAGAAAAAGCTCACAATCGGCCTTCAAGAGTTGATCAACGGTGACACTCTGGTAACCTGCCGGAACCTCCTGAGCAAGGGTCTGCATAAGGTATGAGACCCACCTTTCGTGAGAGGTCCAGCCGATGATGTTGTTGAGGTCGAGCGCAAGTCCTCGCCTTTGCAAGCACCACTGGAGCTGTAGCGGAGTCTGATGATCGGCCGTCAACACGGTGGGGGCCGATGCAAGAGTGACACCACCCTCAGCTGCAACAAGGAACTTGGATTTGTCCTTGATCCCAACTCGCAGTTCTTGGTCCCTCTTCGTGCATTTTGAGGGCGGGACCCATGTTATGTGGTTCTGCTCAATCATGTGCGCGCATGCATCAATTAATGCATGCGATGGTTGCAACTCATCCTCCAACAAGAGCCCATGGAGCCTGCGTCGTTGATCTTCGATGCGGGCCTGTTTTTCTGCCAAAGGCAGTTTCTTAACCGCCTCGGCAGGATCTGCAATCGCTTGCTGTTTCAACTGCGCCACAACAAGTGTGATGGCCTCAAAATGAAGCCTCCTAAGCTGGGCAGCAGTTCCCAGGGCAACTGATGGCCCACACACGTTCTCAGCAAATGAAGTGAACTCTGTCTCGGTCGGAGGCGTTTGGGGAGTGCCGCAGGCAAATGCCAAACTCGAAAAGCTCTCGATCCCTTTCGCGCGTAGATTCTCAAGAAGCGTACTGCTTCCACAGACATCCTTGCATCTGCTCTCAAACTCAGCTTTTGAGTCTATCAGCGACATGACACCACGCGTGTGGCACCCTTCCCTCAACCCTCAGGCATAAAGGTGGGCTTGAGCATGATGAGACAGAAGTCGCATGTAAATGGAACCTGAGCGTTCAAGAATACACACGAAACATGTTCGCCATCCACTCAACTCAGCGGCTTGCTCAAAGACAAGACACACTCACGTGACTCAATAAAGGGTGGCAAGCACTCGAAATGTGACTTCACTCTTTTCCATCGCGCTTAAGGTTCACAACGTAACCTACTTCAGTGGTCCTACGGACTTCTTGCAATTTCGACAGACCGGGCTGTCCCACTTGAGTGATAAGGATCCTGTGAGCGAGTCTGTAATGCGCCGCCCGCAAACGGTGAAGTTCAAGTGACCCTGCATGACATAATGCAAGGTCTGTCTGTCGTGTGGTCCCAGAACTGTTAAAATCATTTGAAAGATATTTGAACGGTATTCCGTTGGAATCTCATCGAAACATATAAGTAATAAAATCTCGATGGAAATCTCAATCGGAATATATAGCAAGATATAATTCCGCAACTGCTCACCAAAGGATCGCGCATGTTTTTCACACCTCCCTCGCACTGCTCGGATCTTGGACGTCGGGGGTAAATCGATGGATGGCAGAGGCAACACTCTCCGGCTCATCCACACCCGAAGGCATCACACCATTTCCCCCCAGGGTAGGGCGGGTGGGCTAAAAATCTCAAGCTTGATGCCTGACTTCGGATGTAGTCGCTTCACACAATTCCATGCGTGCATGAAAGTGCAAAGCATGTAAATTGAAAAAGGTCGAAACACAAATGAAATATCTCAAACTGTGTGACGACAAATTGAAGAAATGTTTTCTCGAGCTACCGCGAGGTGAAACATACAGTTCAGGGTTCGCTACGTGCCTACGCCCCACACAACAGACAGAAGTATCCGCACGCAGACACTAGACGTCTGTCGTGTGGTCCCAGAACTGTTAAAATCATTTGAAAGATATTTGAACGGTATTCCGTTGGAATCTCATCGAAACATATAAGTAATAAAATCTCGATGGAAATCTCAATCGGAATATATTGCAAGATATAATTCCGCAACTGCTCACCAAAGGATCGCGCATGTTTTTCACACCTCCCTCGCACTGCTCGGATCTTGGACGTCGGGGGTAAATCGATGGATGGCAGAGGCAACACTCTCCGGCTCATCCACACCCGAAGGCATCACACCATTTCCCCCCAGGGTAGGGCGGGTGGGCTAAAAATTCAAGCTTGATGCCTGACTTCGGATGTAGTCGCTTCACACAATTCCATGCGTGCATGAAAGTGCAAAGCATGTAAATTGAAAAGGGTCGAAACACAAATGAAATATCTCAAACTGTGTGACGACAAATTGAAGAAATGTTTTCTCGAGCTACCGCGAGGTGAAACATACAGTTCAGGGTTCGCTACGTGCCTACGCCCCACACAACAGACAGAAGTATCCGCACGCAGACACTAGACGTCTGTCGTGTGGTCCCAGAACTGTTAAAATCATTTGAAAGATATTTGAACGGTATTCCGTTGGAATCTCATCGAAACATATAAGTAATAAAATCTCGATGGAAATCTCAATCGGAATATATAGCAAGATATAATTCCGCAACTGCTCACCAAAGGATCGCGCATGTTTTTCACACCTCCCTCGCACTGCTCGGATCTTGGACGTCGGGGGTAAATCGATGGATGGCAGAGGCAACACTCTCCGGCTCATCCACACCCGAAGGCATCACACCATTTCCCCCGTCAACTGTGATGCTGAGCATACACCTTCATCAGATCATCGAGAGCGGCAAAGGAGAAACATGGGTCCTTGATGAATCGCAAAAGCTCATCAGGGAATGACGCACCTCCCTGGTCAACTGCACTGAAGGATTCGCATAACTTCTTCGATTCGCCCCTGGAGGGCAGATCGGCCGGGTTCGATTTTGATGGCACCCTGTCGTACCAAGCACCGAACGGAAGAACTGCGTCCATCGCGTTGATCACTGCCATAATCCTAAACATGGCCTCTGACTGACTCGATCTCTTGATGAGCGTGGACAAGGCGGAGTTGTTGTCCACAAAGACGAAGCCCTTTCGAGCGCATAACCGCTTTCCGAAATGCCATCTAGCGCATAAGACAGCGAAGAGCTCTATCTCGCATATGATCTGCTCCCCAACGGTCAGAAGCCAATGTTGCCGGATGTCCTCAGGGATGCATCCAGACAGTACGAACCTCTCCTGCGTCTCAAGGTCGCATAAGAAGACTCCCCAGAGAGCCTGATCGCCTTCAAGGGAGCCGTCAGTATACACGATCACAGGTTCACGAGGATCAGTCACTCGCAGAGTCCTGGGCTTCATCGCACAGAAGACTGAGCAAAGCATGTCGTTGAGGCGAACAATGGCCTCCGAAGAAAACGTTGCTGGCCTCACAGCCAACTTCGAGTACTCCCTCGCAATAGGCTTCAGAGCGGAGCCCAGGACGAAGCCACTGGCGAAGTTCAAGAGTCCATGAAGCGAAGTGGCAAGCTGCTTAACGTTGGAATCCTGCTTAGTCAGTTGCTGGGCAATCGACTTGATGCGGTCAACCCTGCCTTCTTTGTTCCTAACCTCAAGAGATCCTTGGTGAAGACTGGTGAAGTCGAACTCCGCCCCCAAGGCAACCCACTGGCTCGCGAAATCCACAGCCTTCTTCCCGGTGGTGGCGTGAATCCACCCCAAAGCGTTGAGCAGCCGGGAAAACGAATCCGAAGCGTTAGCGGCCAATGGGACAATCTCGAAGGTCGGGTAATCGTCCACATAGACCGAGGTGACAAGTCCCAGCTTCACCACTGCTATGTGCCACAATGCACGGGAAATCTTGTTGAAGGAGAAAACCGAACCCGACCCACCAAATGGTAGACCTCGGGCCAGGTAAAAGGTCCATTTTGATTCTCGTGATGGCATGGCAATGACAGCGTATTTCAGCGAACATGTAGCCACCGGCACTTGCTTGTAGGCTTTAGAGAGGTCAAGACATCTCCCAACCCAATGCGCATCTCTGCTCTTAGGGTGCCACTCGCCTTCGAGGACCTCACCCGATTGAAGGGAAACACGCACCTTCTCCTTGTCGCTCCAAACCCTCGCAACGAAGAGAGCCATGGAGGCGACGAAATCCAGGTCGTGAAGCTGCAGCAGGGATGTGGACCCGAATGATGCATTGACGCCCGAGTCCCTCAAGTTGTCAATGACACGCGGCTTTCTTGCCTCTCCCTGCAAGAGCAGGAATCTTTGACTTGGAGTCCACTGGCTGGTCCCCAACCTCTCAGTCACTTTCTCCTCGCAATCGAAAGGCCCCTCAAGAAAACCCAATCGGCATTCTTCGTCTGTCTCATCATTCAAGATGGTCAGCTCCTCCTGGGACAACTTTTGAGGCGGCTTTGAGAGGAGCTCACGGCGCCTCCAAATGGCCTGCGAGTCAAGCTGCTCAGGGGTGGCCCTCATGGGCTTAGGCCTGGTCGGAAACAAAGGAGAAGGATCCTCGGCCCCCACAAGAGACACTCCCTCTTCCATGAAGCGGCAAACCTCCTTGTCCGGAAAATCAGTTTCCTCGATCAGCTCTCGAAAGAGCTGAAGGCACTTGCCCCCCGTGATGGGGTGGTCTTCGCCAGTCCCAAGCTCGTTTGCCCTCGCCTCAATGCTCGAGAGGGTCTCATGCCTCATCTTCGCAATCTCCTCTGGGCCCTTGGTAGCCAAGTCGAAGATCGCCCTTCTTATGCAATCAGGGACGGTGCTTGCCGACTCCGCGGGATGCTCCAGTTTGGTTGCCAGATCAAAGTGTTCCTGCATCGTGTGATACACTCCCCAAGCCTTGCTGGGATTCGAGGAGAAGACTGGTCCTCCAACCTCGCCTTCCCCCGCCAAATTGGAGGGGCAGTCAGAGAGGCCGGGCCAAGCAAAGTGCATGTCACGAAGCACCGCCAGATCCCGGGGCGGAAGATGGTGCCAGTCACGAACAGTGAAGGCCACCAAGACTGTGCGTCGACCCTGGGCCGGCAGAACCTGATGAGGGAAGCGGGTTTGAAGAAAGCACGGCTCTGCATGAACAGGCAGGGTTTGACCCTTCACACGCACGCCGCCATTGGAAAAGCGGGAGAGCGGAATGATGACGTTGTAGAACTTGTGGTCGTTGTGTGCATCAACATGTTCAGGGCCATAGAAGTCGTCGAAGACGGCCAATGAAGAGTACACGGCACCTGGAGCAAAGTGCTGAACAATAGCCGCGAGAAGGCGGCACACGTGTGGCATAGATCGAGACACACTGTGAAGGCCCACCTGGGAAGAGAAAACGTAGGCACCACAGGTCCAGGCCAATCCGTCAGCAGTGGCCCCACGACGGGAGCGCTGAGATGGCTCCAAGAGATTGACAAGTTGCAAAACATCATCCTGTGTGCAGGTCTTCTGCTGAACCAACGACCAAGCGAGCTTCTCGACCGCAGGGGCATCAAGAGGAGCGGGAGAGTTCACAGGAGCCGGGCCAATACAGACAGGCCAAGAGGGTGTAGCAGAGCCTCTGGCCGAGGCAGTATCCTTGGGAGGCACCATGTCTGGCAGAGGCTTGGCATCAGGATGGGGCGCCCGGTCGGCCCAAACAATCTGCCGGAACTCAGGGATTAGGGTGGCATGCTTTAGGGTCTGGGCGCCTGCAGCAGCAAGCGTGTCCAATCGAAATTGCCGAGTGGTTTCACGGAACAGAGCCGGGCTGACAGCAGCAGAGGCCGCCTGTACGAGTTTTCGGCAGAAGACACGAGGGTATTGAGCCTCAGAAGAGGTATCGAAGACCCAAGTGCCCATACGCATCTTCTGTCCATAAGGAACATGAGAATGCCTCCCGTCGCATGGGATCGAAAGAGCCTCGAAGACCTTGGGCGTGCATCGAAGGCGTGTGTCCTTGCGGCGAGTTCCGCCGAACATGCAAAGGGAGAGGGACACATCCTGAAGCTCGAAGTACCAATCAACGAAGGCGGGACAAGAGTTGTCACGCGCAAATCGGCAGATCAATGCTGCGAGAGCGGACCATGTCCATGCCCGCGCAGGGTTCTCGATGGTGACCAATGCGTTGACTTTCCAAGCAGCAAACAATGCCCGCACGCAAGTGCCATACACAGCGTTGGCGGCCTCGACCCGGAGACGTTCATGAGGTTTAAGATCAGGTAAACCCAAAGGGAACTTGGCCGATCGAAGCGGTCGAGGCTGTGGCACGCCCTGCGCCCGCAACGCAGAGCTGATTGGCAGCTGACGAGCGCGACTTCCAGTGCCACACGGCAGTCCAAAATGAAGCCAAAGGGGCCTGAGCTGATGAATCATATCGTCAATCAAGCGGTGCGAAGAAAGTGCGCCCAAATCGATGGGCAAGCACGACACTTTGGGCTCAAAACGGTTTCCATGATGATCAATAGGAAAAACCTGCCATCCTTGAGAGGCGGCAGCATACGAAAGAGAGGCCGAGCCACAACACAGCTCGACGAAAATTGCAAAGGGAGCGGCATCAGTAGTCGGCAGGCCTGAGCGGCCTAGTCAAGAGTGACGGCACTCGCAGTACGGCACTCCCTTCTTGAGGCAGTCCTTATGCCAGCAATTGTGCAAGCCGCGGTCGCATCGGGCTTTGGACTGATCAGGGCACTTGCCGTGTTGAAACAACACGCATAAGAACTGGCGAGTCTTGGGCATGCGCGAGACACAGTCCTTAGGCATCTCCTTCAGCAGCTGCAGGATCTCGGCACGCTTGGGGTCCACCTGAGCATCATCCCACTTGCGCTTCTGACCGCCTTTGTCGCCACGACCTTTGCCGCGACCACCACGGCCTTTTCCTTCGCGCTCACCTTTGCCATCGGCCTTGCCACCGCGATCGCCCTTTTCGCCTTTGCCTCCACCGGTGGCCTGCGGAAGGTTGGCCAAGCAAACATTGACACGAGTATGGGTCTGCAGGCGCTCGATGAAGACATCCAGGGGGGGTTTGACGCCCCCGACGACCTTAATGGAGCCACGACTTTCCTGAGCAAGAATCTGCCACAGCTCGCGGTCAGCGTTCAAAGCCTGGGCAATGCTGGTGAACTTGTGACCCGGTGGCGGGTCACGAGTCACTGAGTCAAACAGGTAAGTGTGCCACGCCTCCTGGGCAGCAAAGGACATGAGGCCAATTTGGTCGAAGGCCAGCGCCCGTCGGGTGAAGGCCTCTCGAAGCCGAAGTTCTCCTCGAACGTCGCATTCCAGGTCGGAGTGTTTCTTCGATATCTTCAAGCCACCTTGAGCATCAAGTGTAACTTGTTGAGAAGGTTTGTCGCTGGAAATTTCCAACGCTCTCGATGGGCACTTATGCGGCGGCAGGTAGGTGAGCGTCCCGGAATCGACCATGGATTGGATCTTGTCGATGAGGCTGTGCGCCGGTTCCACCCGTTCGGTGAACACTATCCCGGTTAGCCGAGTCTTTTGGTTCTGTAGGCGAGTCAAGCGCTCGGCCAAAGGAAGCTCTCGAGGCGGGTCAAGAGAAGAACGTTCCACCCGTGACTTGAGATCAGACAAGGCAAACGTGTTGGCCTCGAACCACAATCGTCGAAGATCAGGAAGCTCGCCCGGGGTGAGGTCACGAGACAAGAGCTTCTGTACCGCCTGAATGAGAGGGGTGTCATCGCCACTTTGCGGGCTGACAGCACAGATGTACGCCAGCTTTCCAAAGGTTTTGATCCCTGCGGCCTGAAGCGACTTGACGAAACCATCATCCATACCGATTTCTCGGGCTCTGGCCAGGAACTCGGCTTCCGACTCAAGCAGAGTGGAAGTCATGGCGTCCGTCCAAGGATCAGGCTTGAACAAAAACGTGTCACTCCAGGCGAAAGCTCACGACGGAGGCAACAAGCATGGCTAAAACACAGATGCGCTGCATCGATGTTTGCGTCTCTGCTCGACCTTTCCGTGTCTAATCCCCCAGGACTCGCGCCAATCTGCACTGTTCGCAGAAGATGTCCTCGCGCGGCTGCTGGGGGTCGAAATTGCACGCATCATAGTTGCTGTTCAAGGGTCTCCCGCATCTCAACAGTGAGGCTGGGACCATGACAGCGTGCACAATGGATGAGATCCGATGTCGGACGAAGGTGCCCGTCTCTGGCGGCTCAGGGCGATCAGACATCCCTGGCACCAGGCTGGGGCGCTCATCGATGCCGACGTGGTCTGCAAATGACACATCTGACTGTTCAGAATCATCAAACCTTTTCAGGTCTTCGACCCGACGATCCTCATCGTGGAATCGTTCCACAAGGTTCGCCATCCTTTCAGACCGGGACAGGTCTGGATCAAACCTGTCCGTACGGATTAGGTCAATCAAATGCTGGAGCTTCGACAAGACTGGGGCCATCACGTCTCTCCCGTAAGTGATGATCATCCGCTCGTCGGGGGCGGAGTGGTGCCCCAGAATGCGCTTTTCATGCTTATCAAATCGACCGCTCTTTGTGGCCCATGACAACGGAGTGGATTTCAAGGCATGGGTCGTGACTCTGTCGAGGTTCCAAGATTCATCGGCATCGACTGCGAGAATCTCTTGAAGCCACGCACACCCTTCCGCTGAAGTCATGGGCCTATCCAACCACATCTCGGCTTGCTCCGACCACGCTGGCATAAGGATGTTCTTGACGTCAGCTCCTGATCGGGTTCGTGCTGACATCCATGCTGAGGCCCACGGCTCCGTAGAGAAGGTGTGCCCAAGGGCAATGAGGGGCATGAAAGTGGCCCGATCGTCTGCAAGCTTGGCTGTTTTGTGACCTAACATAACAGCCTCCACAAGACACATAGCTCCGTGGCTCTCGATGGTGAGATCGGTAGCCTTGGCCGCATCGGACCATCGGGCAACCGAGAACAAGCAGAACAGTGCGAACCCCGCTATGGTAGCGTGTAAGTCCGACCCCTCGAAGACAATCACCTCCATTCTCATAACAATGGGAACCTTCAGAGGCGGCGCCTGTCTCAATGGAGCCTTCTTGAGATAGCAGGAGTGCGCGGCACCCTCAATTCGCTGCGAAATGATGTCAGGGGCAGCGTTGCTGCCGGTCATGTAGTAAAAGAACCTCCATGACGAAATGAATGCAGCGGGCGCCGTGGGAGCACACTCAGCGTCTCGCAGATAACAAACATAGAGGTACAGGTCATTCTCAACAGCATTCAAAGGTCTAGCATGATTGTCCTGGACCTGCCAACGGGAGAACCTCAAGTAGTCACATGACCTCTTGGAAAGAGTACTCGTAGACTTCCTGGCAAAGGCATCCATGAAGGTCATGGCAAGTTGGTGTTCAGGAACAAGCATTCCACTGGTCTCTAACAATGACCGCCCCAGCTTAGAGTCATTGGGGTCGTACAGGACGATCTCCTTAATCCGGGCCAGCGCAGCCGAACGAAGCTGATCCTCCGACCTCGCCATCCTCGTGGCGAAAAGTCGTCTGGCTCTAAAGGGGTTTTCTTTGTACCAATTTGGAGCGGAACCTGAAGACGAAGACACCGCAATCTGAGCAAACATGTCTGATCGCCCAATCGTGGGGAGATGGAATGGGATGGCCACGAGAGGATTCCCGACGCTCCCAAAAATTGATTTGCCAAAACCCGACTCCCAAGGGAGTCTGATCGAAGATTTCCTCTTCTCCTCAAAGAGAGCCTGTGCCACTGCCGGGTGCACAGGTGCAGGATCTTTCCAAGCGGTCCTCCTACACTTGCTCGCACTTGGCTGGCACGGCTCAGCCGAATCGTCGACCCTTGCATCCTGATACCAACGAGCCTCATCTGATGCCACCGGCTCCACATGCGACCATGACTCATCTCTCTCACCCTCTCCAAAATTAGACCCTACACCAAAGTCAGAGTTCCACGGTGAGCTCACATGATCCTTGCGATCGGAGTCGTCCTGATCGAACGGTTCCTCGTCATGGCCAAAGCCCTGTGAAGCATCAGGTCTACCAAACATGGCTGTGCTCGGACAAAACTGCTAATCTGTGTCAGTTGCAACAGGCAGCAGTCGGAGTCATCGCAGCATGTCCGAACATGGAGAGCACAAGGATCACTCGGGACAATCTTGTTTTATATCGCTGGTTTGCCAGAAGATTCGCGGTCCTTCTTGGCCTTTCCTGTCCCCCGCATACAGTCAAGAAGACCGCGCAGAGGAGCAAAGCGCGGGGAAGGACTAAACCACAAAGAAGCCAGGGGACCGGGAAACAGAGGGGCATCCGGCACCTGAGGGCGTAACCTAAAGAAGCGCCTCAGACGAATATGAGTGGTGCGCGCGGCCGCCAGCAGTGCACTCCAGGCCTGCATGTCCAGGTACACCAGGGCCCAAGCGAAGCGGTAGCTGGCAGTGAAGGAGACCAGATGTCCTCGCACGATAGCATTCCAGAAAGGTCGACGACAAGCTGCAAAGCGTCGCAAGCGGACAATGTGGAAGAAGTAGGGGCGCACTCGCACAATGACAAATGCAGTCGGATCCCCAGAGCTGTCAGAAGGCAAAGAAGAACCCGAACCGGAACTCGAAGTGGAGTCATATGAAGATCCCCGAAGGCTGGAATCAGCCCGAGGCCGCGGCACATCCATCGGAGGCTAATCGCAAAAGGACGGCGCAGTTCTACAGAAAGCATGACACTGCTTGGTTTCATGAACGTAACAGGACATGAATGTGAGAAATCTACCCCGACTCCGCGTCTCAGCCGAAGGCCGGCACGGGCAAGATAGACTTCGCAGACCGTAAGGGTTGGGCTAGGGGCTGCAAGCAGAACAAGGCATCCGCATGAAGCTGAGACGGCTCTTGTCTGATCTTTTGCGACTCCCATGGCACAACTCGATCATGCGCAGCAAGTAGCCCTAGAGGCTGGGCTGCAAGGCGGTAAAGTAATTGCACTGCGCAAAACGATGTCAAAATTAAGGTGTGGAGAAACCTTCTAGGACACCACACCAAAGCGAAGAGGGCTATGCAAGCGGCGCAAGCAGCGGTCACTCAGTGGACTTCAGATCAGAGACCTCGCGACGAAGATCCTGAACTTCAGCACGGAGGTTCTCGTTGGCCTTCTCGAGCATCTGGACCTGGAACTGAAGGCTAGCGAGGTCCTCAGCCATAGCAGAAAACTTCCGGCCCCACTCCACCTGCAAAGCCTGCAAATCGGCAATGGTAAGCGGCGGCCACGGAGAAGCCGGAGCAGCAGAGGGCTCTTCTTCCACCAGGACCTCCACTTTCTCTGACGAATCCTCGGAAGCAAAAGGCCAGTCCTCATCATCAGCAAAACCTGAGCCAGGCCATTCCTCATCAGAAGCTGAGCGAGACATGGTTCACGCAGGCGAACGAGGGGAAGCCAGTAGCCGGCGGAGCCTCTGCAGCAGGTTTTCCAGAAAAGAAAGGCGACGCGCAGTACGAGTATTCTGGAACTGAAGGCGGCCGAGAGTATCGCTCGTATTTCCAGAATTGTCTTCCAGAGAGCGCACCCTCTCCTCCAGGTGCAAAACTCGATGCCGTAAGAGCTCGTGCGCCCTGATCAGATCCTGGACGGCTTCCGCAGTGGAGCTGCTGCAGCTCGCAGCACCGCTCTCAGAGCACGCGGGCGAGTCCATGCACCGGCCGCCGCCCCTCGCTAAAAATCTCAAGCTTGATGCCTGACTTCGGATGTAGTCGCTTCACACAATTCCATGCGTGCATGAAAGTGCAAAGCATGTAAATTGAAAAAGGTCGAAACACAAATGAAATATCTCAAACTGTGTGACGACAAATTGAAGAAATGTTTTCTCGAGCTACCGCGAGGTGAAACATACAGTTCAGGGTTCGCTACGCGCCTACGCCCCACACAACAGACAGAAGTATCCGCACGCAGACACTAGACTCAACTTTGCGTGTTGCACAAACCGGAAACCTTCAGGAGGCTCTGGTAGGCGCGGGACGAACTGAGGCATCCTGGGTCCTGGGCTCTCCTCTTCAGAGCTTGAGCTTGCATCAGAATCTGAGCTTGTGGTGCCCTCGACAGACGATTTTGAGCTTGATTTACGGCTCGAATCTCCATCATCGGCCTCTGACACATCTCCCTCGCACTCATGGGACTCAGAAGCGGGCTCGGCGTGCTGTGATGGAGAAGGCTCAAACGAACTCCACGACACGACCTCGTCTTTGGGCCGGGCAGGAAGAGGCCCTGCGGTCTTCAAAGGCAGTGGCGAAACTCTCGGGACTTCATGGCCCAGCTCCTGTGCAAGCTCTGAAGTCTCAGCACTGACGATTAGCCTGCCAGCACGGTTGGCATCCGGAATGAAGACGCCCATACTGATCTCTCTGATGACACCTTGAAGCAACCTTAACGGGCGAGCAAGGGCATCCCTCGCATAGGTATCGGCACTCTTCGCTCCATGGGAGTGCCCTCCCAGCGCAAGTCTGTCAAGATGGCTCATGCCCCTTTTTGCACAATAACTCAAGAACGTTGCCTTCAGAGAGTGCGAGGTTGTTCTCATGTCCAGCCTCGTCGGCAAGAGAGCCCTGAGCCAGGCACCACACTCGTCACTGCCCAGAGCCCTGACAGTAGGCTCACCCAGATGATTGGGTGCAGGCATGGTCGGGTGGCCCTGCGACCAGGCACAGCCTACCTCCGCACGTGCAGCGAGCCACTTCAGGGCCCAGTCACCTTCATAGATTCCTTGCGCCGGTGCAATGATTTCAAGAACACGGGGCTGCTGACCCTGCAGGTTCATTGTTTTGTGAATGTCGATGACACCTCCTACGTATGCAAGGGGAGAATCAGGGCCCTCTTCATATTCAAGTTCGATATCATCCAAGTGCGAGTCAGACCATCGGCAACGGCCGTACGCGCAAAACAGCGCGCTGCCTGCGAAGCAACGGTCCCAGGGGTCTGGCGCCTCATCCAACACCCTATGAAGCTCCTTGAGGTCCTTGACCCGCAGGGGGTCAGCCTGTCTTGCAGGAGTTGCAACCCTGGCAACAGTGACACCCCAACATCTTTTGCTGACACTGACTAGATGAAGGCTCCTGATTTCGAAGACATGTCGCGAGAAGGTAATGGCTTCCATGAACCCCCGCAGCTGGGATAATGGGGCCCCTCCCGACTTGGCATCGGTCAAAATGATATAGATCTCGCCTTCGGAAGCAGGCATGACAATGTTTGCGGCTCCGGCCAACTTCGTGAGTTTGATCAGCGAGTTTGCTCTTTTCAAGGCAGTTGATGGCGCTTTGCGTGCAATGCTGTGATCGATGACGTTCCTCTGCTCAAGCTCCGACAATTGTGCAAAGCCATCCAGCGACTCATCCCTATTAGAATCCCAAGACCCAAACAGAGCAACCCATTTCACAATGGCCGTTTCAAAGGAGGCCTCACGAGCATCCCTCCAAGAAATCACCTGTCGCTGAACCACAACTTTCTGGAAGACTGCTGCGAACTCTCGACGTGCTTTCTTTGAAGATTGCGACTGACCCAGCTCAACAGGCTCTGACGAAGGCAAGTGATAAGGGTCTGGCCGCCTGTCCTTGAATCTCGGCATGATGGTTTCCGGCACTGAGGCAGGACCGAAGAAATCGGACCAAAACCCCTGCTCCCAAAAGAACTTCGGTGTGGCATCTTGCAAGCTCAGGTGGGAGCTCCGTAGACGAGCAGCATACTCCCTAGATGACAAGACGGCGGTCGCTGCAACACTCGGAACACCACTATCCTTGGCAACTATTGCTGGCTCCACGACGCTGCTTGCAGAGACGTGGTCATCAAGAGAAACTTCAGCGAACCACTCGTCTAAGGAAGCTGCATGCAAATCGCTCGATGAAGGCCCTGCTGGGACGATTTCCTGAGGCATCCCTGATTCAGGCAGGTCGGACACACTTGACTGGCCGTCGCCCCAATCAACCTCAAGATCAGAGAAAGGCTTGCTCCTGGCACCTTGAGGCTCTGGACTATTTGCCATGGCCCCCCCCTACCGTGTGCTCGGAGCACCTTCTCTACGCTACACTACACCCCCATGCACAAAACACACATTGGTGAATGTACACAAGGGTTTGCCGCCCTCCCTCCCTTGAAGAGGGAAATGTTTCAGCACAACAAGTGTTCGCAAAGGCAACACATTGACGTGACTGAAAACAAACATGCTTGGTTTTAAAACAAAAGTTTCAAAACCATTTTCGAACGGAAAATAAAGGGTTCGTCCCTTCGAGACCCAACCATATTGAAACTTTTGTCCCTAGACGTACGAGACCAGACGTGCCCTCCAGGGTGGGGGGTTCGTCGAGCAAGGCCTGCAACCTCTGCCTCTTGTTGGGCGAGGGAGATGCGGAGGCGTCAAGTGCGGAGAGAAGACGGTTCTTCCGCGGGACAAAATCCTCCTTCTCCGCCCGGGCAGGAATCGCAGCGCCGCGGCGTCCTGGGTACTCACAGAGGAGAGAGGTAACTCTGTCGACCTCTCGTTGAGCAGCCAGGCGGTGAGGAGTTTGAACCTCCTCGGCTCGTTCCCCTGCGAGCTTGTCGGCAAGGGCATTCAGCTCGTGGCGCCACAAGGCATCCGCTCCGAATTCCATACAGAAATCCGGAGCACTAAAGGTGGGAGCCCAGTGTGGATCGACCCTGTGCCTGTGGTCCCACGCCTTGGACCACACAAGCGGGGTACGCTTGGTGAAGGTGCCTTGGAGGCTGCGGATGGCGGGGCGGCAGTCGCAAGTGAGGTCAAAGGTGCCGCGGGTGGAGAGGAGAGCTTGGGCAATTGCCTCGCTCTCTCCCTCCGGCACGGTGGCCGGCGCTGGCAAAAGCCCTGTCATAGTGCCGAGGATATTGAGGGCGTCCTGGTGCCGGCTGGCCACCACGATGGCCCAGCCGACCGAGCGAAGGCGACTGTCCCTCGTAGCTGGTCCGCCTGACGCGTCCGTAGCCACGAAGAGCCCTGTCAAGTCAGGAGTGCCCTGGAGGAAGAGGCCGGTGCGGCGAACCTCAGCCTCGTGGGCGAGGGGAGCGCGGGGCGCGAGGGGTCTCATCCCACGCAGCCAAAGGCACTCATCGGGGTGGCGGCGCCTAAAGGAGAGCAACCAGCCAGAAGGCATGAGGGCGCCGGGCACACGCTCACACTCATAAAGGAGGTGGCGGAGTGTGTTGGGCTGCCCACAGAATTTGCACTGGTCCTTCCCGCCATTGCCTTATGGTTTTTTTATGGTTTTGATATGGTTTATTTATGCTTGAAATATGAATTCATAAAAAAACCATAAATAAATCATATTTTACAATTTATTTATGGTTTCTACTATGGGATTATTATGGTTTGGCTAAATTCCTGGTTTATGGTTTATTTATGATTTATTTATAGCTTTGGTTACACTTTTTTGTGTGTGTCTTTACCAAAGTTTTGGATTTGCACCTCTGATATACTTAATGGCTTTCATCCATTGGCACTGGACAGGAAATCAAGCAAATATACACTGATATTAGCACCGCTACGGGCATCTCTCGGGGTTTTCATTTCACTTCGGATAACTCCTGAGGGCAGGGTTCTGTGAAACGTCAACGACGATGTCACTGATGGCCGCACATATTTTTTCTTGTGACCCTGCTTCTGCTGCAGGCGGAGCTCTTGTGTCTTGTCAGCCACGATCAGATTCAGGTATGCTTTGATTCTTGTCGTTAGTCGCAGGCCTTTGATCTTCAACGTCAAACGGTCGAAAGGATTGTATCTTGTCGAAACGCCAAGCTTGCGCCGCCATTCAGCAATCTGCACTCTCCACGGTTTGTCGTCCACTTCGTCCAGCTTCACAGCAGCAGATGGCTTTCGAGCCTGCGCCGTTTTGGTTTCTAATTTCAAAGTCCAAGCCCAGGCAGGCACGAGATAACCTTGTATCGTGGACTGGCTGGGTTGAAGGCTCGGCTCGGGCTAGGGGCTGGGCTGGGTTGGGTGGAGGGGTCGGTCTTGGAGCCTGGGCCGGGCCTGGTGGGGGCCGGTTGGGAGGGCTGGGAGGGTACCCAGGGTCAGAGGGTGTAGGGGTCATAAAAAAATCATAAATTTTCCATAAAAAAAAATCATAAATTTTCCCATAGTGAAACCATAAATTTTCTATAAATTACAGTAGGAAACCACGAAAACAGTAAAAAAAACAATGGCCGGAACCCACCCTCCCCCATCCCCTTGACCCCCCTCCTGCTCCCCTCAGTTTCCCCTCCCCTCCCTCCCCCCCTCCTTTCCAAACGCCAGTCCCCAGCCCAGAACCAGCCCAGTTACCTCTGCAGGCCCAGCCCATCCACGGCCCAGCTGCGAGTCTAGCTGAGGCTTGTCTCAAGTCTGAAGAGTTGCCTGGAGCCTCGAATTTTGGGTAGGAGTCAATTCAGCTGCAATCCACAATGAAGTGCCTGAAACCTCCGAAACTCCAAGTTCTGACATGTGCTATTGTCTATGCATATGCTGTAGCCTAACCATTGCTGCATGCATTGACAACTTGACACCATCTGCAAAATGTATTCATGAGAAATCTGTCGGTGTACCCCAGTACACCGATCGAAAATGGGCACGGCTTGGACCAAAAACCGTCATGGTAGAAACGCTTGGCCGATGCAAAGCACACCTGACTAGCAGCGATTAGCAGCCATCGGCACGTGTCTCAGGCGGAGGCAAACAATCGGAATGTTGCGACGAGGATGTCTTTCGTGTTCCCAATAGACACGCCACTTCTGAAACCAGTCGAGTTTCCCGACAAGAGACATAAACAAACCATACATGTGTAGCATGCATGTGAGTAATGGCAATACACCATAAGACTTTGTTGGTAATCACTCATTAAATCAATATATATTCAATATAAAAAATCCATAAAAATTTCCATAAATGCCAAAAAACAACATTCATAGTCAAATCATGAATAAATCATAAAATAAAATTATTGGCCTGGATGGGGGCTGTAGTAGGGTTTGCTGATCATAATGCCAGAGGAAGCGCCTGCGGCGGTGGAGACGGCACCGATGCGAGCCCAGCGCTCAAGCTGGATGACCTGGCGGAGGAAGGCGGAGGCTTCGAAAACCGCACCCGGCTCTTGAAAGCGGAAGTGGAAGGTGACCTCTCGATGGGTCCAGGTGTCAGGGGTGGGAGCCGAAACCTGCAAATCCAGAAAATACTGGATGAGGGCAGACACGGGCCCATTGACAATCTTCCACCCATGCGTGGCGGAGGCTTGCCTTGCCCACGAGAAAGACCACGTGCGACGGAGCAGGCTGACGCCTTCCGGGGAGGCGGTAGAGGCCAGGCGCCCTAACGCTGCTCGACAACAACGAGCTGGTGGGGGTCGACGGCCTTGTGGGACATGAGGTCGAGGATAGTGTCAGCTGCCCGGAGAAACTTGAGGCGTTTGGGGGCGACCCCCATAGCCTGGTGGCCGTAAAGGCCGGCTTTAAGGGCAGAGGCCTGGAGCAAGCGGCCGCGGACCCACCTGCGGCGGATGTGGAGGCGCCGCATGCGCCGGTGCGGAAACGTTTTGCGCGGTGGTGATGCGCCGTCGCCTGCCGGCGGCGCAGTCAAGCCCGAGGTCCTTAACGAGGTCAGCGGTTTCTGGCTCGCCCGGCCGACGGAGCTGGTTAAGGGCAGCGCGGGCACGCACCGTACCAGCAACAAACTTAGTCTTAGTTGTTTCGACCTCCAGGCCTTCGAGGCCGAGGGAAGAGTGAAGGACCCGGTAGGCCTGGAGGGCAGCAGAGGCAACCACAACCGGGTCAGGACCGACAACGTCCAGACTCACGTCATCCAACCAGAGGTCGGTGTTTGTGACGGAGGGGAGGGCGGCAACCTGACGGAGCGGTTCAGACATGGTGAGTTTGGAAAGGGAGGGTGCGAGAGGGCAACCTTGGGGCACGCCCCGGCCAGGAAAGAGCGGCGTGGCTGCGATCGAGTCGGCCACGAGACAGCGAGGACCCTGGTAGACCTGGAGGGCGAACCAGAGATGAAGAGGAGGGAAACGGTGAGCGAGCCCTTGGAGGAGAAGGCGCTCGTAGCTCACCGAGTCGAAGAAACCTCGCAAGTCGAGGAAGAGACTCACGATGTGAGTCTTCTCGAGCTTAGAGTGCTCTGACCTGACAAGGCGCGCCAACGCCGTGTCGAGGCTGGCCTGACCCGGGACAGCGCGGTCCCACGTCGCGGGAGTATGCCGACGTCCAGGCCGCGATATCCTTCCACCTGGCTCGGGCCCACAGCCTCCACAGGCAGGGGAGGAGACTGATGGGGCGCTCCTTGTCGGCCGACTTCGGAAGAAGAGCGACCTGGACACAAGTGAGCTGGAAGGGGAGTAGCACCTCAGCCTCGGCACGGGCGAGGAACTCGAGCGGAGCTCCGCGAGGAGAGGGTGTGAGAAAGGCTGAGGGAACACCGAGCCGTGCCACACACGAGCCCAGTGCTCGTGTCGCTCAAAGGCACGGCGGAGCCCATCACAGTCCTGGAAGGGTCGGTCGAGCACCTGCTCGTGGGACTTGATGGCCCGGAAGAGCGGACCTAGGTGAGAGCCGGTGGCCTCCTCCAACCACTCGGCATATTGGTCTGCCTGCTGGGCAGTTTGAGTGCGCCGAAGCTGGCCAAGAAGGGTGACGCCCTCATCCCGGAGGTCGGCCGAGGAGGCGGTTCCTACAAGGGCTCGGTCACAGAAGGCGCGGACCTCGGAGGGAAGGGAAGTGTCCGAGGCAGACCAAAGGAAAAGCTGCAGGGCCTCCGGCCGGTCAAGCAAGTGGAGCACAGCCGACACCAAGGACGGGAGCTGGCCCTTCCAGGAGAAGGGAACGGAGTGACTCTGGACGAGGGGCTTGTAAAGCAAGGGGACAAAGGCCCCACGTCCTCGATCAGGAAAGCCATGAGATGCCTCAAGGAAGGAGCTCAGCTCCGCAAAGTCAAGGGAGAGCTGATCTGAGGAGGTGAGGCCGAGGAGATTAACCTCAGCTATGGGCGAGGGCCTTGGGGTCGACGGCAGGAAGGGAAGTGGGTCAGGAAAGACCTCACAGAAGGTAGCGAAGCTGAAGAGTGGCCCGCAGAGCACAGTGAGGCTTAAAGGGCACAACCCAGTCCTGAGCAAGTGAAAGGGAGGCGACGACAGGAGCTGAAACAAACAAGTAGTCGATCTCCCGGTCGGTAGCAGCCGTGGGGCTGCCTGATCCCAAGAATCGCCCGTGGGCAACTTCCTCAAGCCTGGCGGCGAGGAGTTCCTGAATGGTGTTGTTCCAATCGCCTGCGACAATCCACACTCCCCGAAGGGAGGGGAGGAAGGCAAGAAGGCGAGCCAAGACTTCGGCATTGACGGGGGAATTAAACCCGGTCCCAGACTGGAGGTAAATGGAAACCAAGGTGAGCTCAAAGCCCGAACACCTCAGTGAAACTGCAAGGAAACCACAGCCCTCCACGGCGTGGGTCAAGACGTGGCGGGGGTTGAGGAAGGAGCGAATAAGCACACCGAAACCCCCCAAAGGACGCTTCTTGTCGCTGAGAAAGGGGGGGGAGGTAAAGAGGCGAAGCCCCCGTTTGGTAGCGGCAATCGCGGCTTCGTGGGCGGCCTCGGCGGTCAGGTGAAGCTCCTGAAGCATGACCCCATGGGCCTCCAGTGAGAAGGCCCAATCCCGAACCTCAGGTCGCCAATGAGTGACATTGGCCGAGAGGAGCCTAAAAGAGGCAGGGTTGTGAGGGGTGTTGTGCTGCAAAGAGAGAGCGTGAGCCATCTGCTTCATGAGGTGCCACTTGGGAGGGGAGGGAGAGTCATCGTGGATGGCATCCAGCGCATGCTCCAGAAACCACTCTTCCGAAGACCCCGGGGAAATTGAGTCCTCAGCCCGGGCGGCGAACTCGACAAGGACGTGCTCAGTTGGAAAGGCCGGGTCTACGGCCTGACTGCACAGATCCACCTGCTCCTGACAAAAGAGACCCTCACAGTGCATTCGGCGGCGCCGGTGACTGGCCTTTTTGGTCTTCCTAAAACCTCGACGGCGCGGGGCGCCGGAGGGAAAGGCGACCAAGCCCAATTGCCACGCCGCCTCTGGATCGGGGTCTGTGACGAAAGCAGGCGGAAAGAAGATCGGCCCCGTAAGAGGAGGAGGCGCCACCAAGGACTCAAGAGATAGAATCCGGGGCTGCCGTCGCGGTTGTCGTGTAACCTCAACCCACTCGGGGGAGGCACAAACACCTGAGGGTGAAGAGGAGTGCCCTGCCCCAAACCGTCGAGAGTAAAGGAAAAACCCGAGCAGGAGGCCGATAGCGCCTCAGAAGAAGAGGGACGCCAGTACCCCTCGCACGGAAGGATTTGAGCCACGGGCAATGGGCCCGACGGCACGGAGGAAAAAGACCTGCCCGAAACCTCAGGCTCCAAAACGGCGGAGCCGAGGGGAGGAGGGGTTCGGGAAGGAAGCCAAAGTAAGGTGGGTGCGGGGTCAGGGGCAGAAAACCCAGGGCCCAGGGAGGACGAGCCTAAAGCGAGAGGCCCCCAAAAATCCGCCCCCGGACCCCTACCACCATCCTACGAGGCATTCGCAGTTGGAGCTTCCGAAGCTGGCGGAGGCAACCGCGAAGGAGGCGGCTGCGAACCTTCTGAGGTGGGGTGAGTCCGACCTGCCGGGCTTCGGGAAGCGCAGGTGGAGCACCACTGGGCTCCTCATTAAGATCTCCATCGGCTTTTGCCTCACCGGCGGGGGGGAGGGGCGAGCCGAATTGGAAGGGTGTCTTGCCAAGACCAGGAGGGGCCTGCACATCAGGAGGTGGCTTGGCCGAGGCTCGGAGAGCTTGGAGATTGGCCTTTTGGTCCTCTCCGAAGAGAGCCCCAAGGCTTCAAGAACCAAGTCGACCTCGCTGTTAGGGACGTGCAGAAGGACGCCTCTCTCATAAGTGTCAGAGCACCGGGCTACATCGGTTTCCTCGGAGATGGCCTCTTGGAGCTCCTGCATGCCACGGAGAAGGTCGTTCACCTTGGTCTTGGTCTTGTTGATCTCCTCCTGGAGCCTGAGCTTCTCCTGTCCCAGCTGCTTGAGCTTCAAGATGCAACGGCGGAGAGCATTACCCGACTCGCGGCCTTCCTTGAGAGGATCCGGGGTGGGCTCAGGGGGAGGGGGAGGCAAGGCCTGGCGGATGCACTCTGGGAGCAGCTCCACATTGTCCTGGAGCAAGGCAAGAAGGTCAGGCTCCATATCGGAGGGAAGTGGGGCCTCGAAGCCGGCATCGCTAAGCTGGGTCCTGGCCTCGTCCGGGAGATCTGACCACACCTTCCGAAGGGACTTGAGGACGCGGGTGTTCCTCTTGGAGCGATCATCCTGGGCCTTCGTTGGGCGAGGGGTGGGAACATCGTCAGGAGAAGAGTCTCCAACCTCAGCCTCGTCGTCGAAAGTGACCTGCCTACGGGAGCGAGGGGCGCGCCTACGAGGGTTCCTGGAGGGTGACTGAGTCGGTGTGGAGGAACCACTACCTGGGCCTGGGGCCTTCGGAAACCGAGCCTGGGTGTTTCCAGAGCTCGTCAACCCACACCCATGCCTTTTGGCAGCGCTTGCACACGTGGTAGGCACGTTGAGGCATACCTCTGCCAAAAGGCGAGGGAAAACCTCAGCCCGAGGCGAGGAGCTAAACAGGCCACTAGCCACACACAAAAGCACAAGCCTCAAGCCGACTGGGAGCAACTGTGCAAGCCCACAGTCAGCGAGGGAGTGCGCGTGAGACAGTGACAGGTCTCGCCCGAGCGTTCCAAGTTTGGCGGCTCAACGAGCGCGCGTGCACAACCTACCGGCCGCCCGCCCCAACCCTTGCCAGCTGTCTGGCCTACGAAACGTACACGGTTGGTTTTGGGGACTGGTCGGGACCTCTAGAAAGTAGGACTCAAGGCTGTGCCACGCCGGCAACTAAGCGTCCACTCGCCAGTTTGAACCGAAACTTGAGCCAGTCACACAAATCAACTCCCCCTCTTGACCGTAAGGTTCCTAGACCCGGTCCTGTCCTCCTTTGGAAGACCACGCCACAGACAAAGTCCTGTGCGTTCGTTCCTCAGTCTGTGCGTCCAGGAGCAGAGGCGGTCCTAAAAGACCCCGAGGCACAGCTCTTCAAGCGTACCTGCCGGCTTGTGAATTCATCCGAGTCGTAGCGTGGCCAAAGCAGTCTCTGCGAAGGCTCTCGGATAGTGTTGTGTAGCTTTAAGGTCAAACGTTTGTGGATGAGCGTGGCTACCATCACATGCAAAGTTTCGAGACATGTGTTGAATAAAATCCGCATCGTTAGAAACAAGTTTCCATGTTTTCTTCACCAAAAGATTATCTTGACCTACCATGCCTGCCATGCACCCATGCACAAGCCCTTCGTGGTGGCTTCTGCTCCGCAGGAAGCTCTTCGTAGACTGCGAGCCCCAATAGCTGCATCTCTGTGGCCACTCGATCACCCAGACACTCACTTGTGGGTGGGTGTTCAGTTTCAACCACGATTTCCAAAGCTTTCTGTGCACTGTGAACAGGGCCTGCAAGTGCTCTTGGTGTTGGGGGTTGTGGTGCAAGTGTTTTCTTTGCCAAGGGCTACCCCCGGTACAAGGCGTGCTGCTCCAAAGAACAACCTTCATTCCCCAGCTCCTGGCAACATCCATGACTGACATGAGCCGCTCCACGGTCTCAGGTGAAGTCCCATCTACTTCCACAGTCACCGGCAGAACAAAGACAGAGTAGTCACACCCCGTGGTCACAAAGCTAGATTGCGGATCGGTACAAAACTCAATGAACAGGGTTCCGTACGAGGTTGGGAGCTCACAGAGGCCCAAGAACCTTTCCCACACAAGTTCAGTGTTGTCAAAGATTGAATTCAACAGCCCTGTAAGGAACACACACGAGCGAACCACCGGCACAGCACAAAGGTCAACCTGGTGGACGTCTTCCAATCCTAAGGTCGTTGTGTGTTTCGAGGTCTGGGGCCTGTTGAGGTTCTTGGTGAGAAGATCACTGACGTTCTCTTCTCCGGCAACCCCGTTAATAACCAACTCGTTCTGATGCACCCTATCCTGAATAAAACAAAGTCTGATGTCTACATGTCGCATCCTCCGAAGGAACCCCTCCATCCCGGCAATCTGGCGAGCAGACGCGCTGTCGGTGTAGATGGCGAGGGGCTTGGCGATCTCGCCCCAAATGTGAGAAGCCAGCTGACCTAAACCGGCAATTTCCTTAGCGGCCTCGGCAATGGCAAAGAGTTCGGCTTCGGCAGAGGATAAGGCAACTACGGTTTGTAGCCTACTGTAGCCCTTTACGCAATACCACAGGGAACCGGCCACTACGTAGATAACCCCACCGCTAGTACTCTTCCTCCCGGTGCTACTTTCACTGCCCCAGTTGCTGTCACAGAACGCCACCAAAGTGGCACCCTCTTCTTCCAAAGTTTCCCCGCTCCCGGCGGGAAAGACCTGATCAAGCAACGGACAACCGACCAACCACCGAAGAAATTTCCTTAGCGCATCCTCGTGCACCATCCTTGGTGCAGCTTGCCCTCTCGAAAGCATAGAGTGGAAATATGTGATGTCAGTGCGCGTCTGGGTCAACCAACCAATCTTCCCAAGGCAGGACCTGAACCTACCCGCGGCTTCTGGAGACAAAGAGGGCGATGGGGATTCAGGGTCCTCAGCATCATATAGAGCCCTAATGTCGGGGGTTGTGGCCACAGGTTTGACCTTAGCCAGGTCCTTCTCGGTCCACCCAAAGGCAGAGAAGACTGAACGCACGTACTCAGGTTTCACCCCAAGGGTGATGTTGTTCCCATCTAGCTTGATAAGCCGTCCTAAAATCATTGCCCCTTTGCACCGAACCAGAACCACAAGGTTTAGATCCACAGGGCTTTTTCGACAGAGTTGGCTTTTAAAGACGTTTACAGACTTTTAAAAACTTTCAAATGCAAGAAAAAACATTCTAAAAACTTTTAGAAGACTTTAAAAGACTTTTAGAAACTTTTAGAAGACTTTTGCAAACTTTAAAAGACTTTTCAAAACTTTAAAAGGCTTTTAAAATATTTAAAAGACTTTTAAAAACATTAAAATACATTTAAAAGCTTTAAAAATACTTTAAAAGACTTTTAAACGCTTTTAAAAGCTTTTACAAACTTTAAAAAGAATTTGAAAGACTTTTAAAGACTTTAAACAACTTTTAAAAATTTTTAAAAACTTTAAAACAAAAAAAACTAATGTTTTTTCCGAGAAGACGAGGATGAAGAAGACCTGGCACAGGGTTTACAGTTTCAGGGTCTTTAGGGTTTGGGGTTAGAAGGCAGAGTGCCATAGTATTAGGGGTTTGAGGGTAATGAAAGGGTTAGGGTTAGAGTTTCAGGGTCTTTATTATATTTAGGGTTTGGGGTTAGAAGGCAGAGTGCCATAGTATTAGGGGTTTGAGGGTAATGAAAGGGTTAGGGTTAGAGTTCAGGGTCTTTATTATATTTAGGGTTTGGGGTTAGAAGGCAGAGTGCCATAGTATTAGGGGTTTGAGGGTAATGAAAGGGTTAGGGTTAGAGTTTCAGGGTCTTTAGTATATTTAGGGTTTGGGGTTAGAAGGCAGAGTGCCATAGTATTAGGGGTTTGAGGGTAATGAAAGGGTTAGGGTTAGAGTTTCAGGGTCTTTAGTATTTAGGGTTTGGGGTTAGCAGGCAGAGTGCCATAGTGTTAGGGGTTGAAAGGGTGAGGGTAATGAAAGGGTTAGGGTTAGAGTTTCAGGGTCTTTAGTATATTTAGGGTTTGGGGTTAGAAGGCAGAGTGCCATAGTATTAGGGGTTTGAGGGTAATGAAAGGGTTAGGGTTAGAGTTTCAGGGTCTTTAGTATATTTAGGGTTTGGGGTTAGGAGGCAGAGTGCCATAGTGTTAGGGTTTGAGGGTAATGAAAGGGTTAGGGTTAGAGTTTCAGGGTCTTTAGTATTTAGGGTTTGGGGCTAGAAGGCAGAGTGCCATAGTTTTAGGGTTTGATAGTATTAGGGATGCACAAATCGCGTGAAGTGGCTACGAACTGCTGGATGTTGCGCTTTTCTGCGTTGACCACACTGTCAAGCGAATCACGTGCAGGCGAAGCAGGGTACAGCTGGGTGACGCGACAACGTCTGGCACTCTGCCTTCCCAGCTGCTGGCACTCTGCCTTCCCGCCTCAAGATCCATTAATTATTGCCATTTGGAATTCCCCCAACTTTGCACGAAGCTGGTCGGTCAAAGGTATTGCTCCAGCATCAAGGTCAGGAAGTTCCCCCGGACCACCGAGACGGATGGCAACAAGTGAGAGGTGTTTCATCTGAAGGACAAACTGCCGTTGTTGTTCATCTTCGTCGTTCCAAACATAAACAAAATCACAAACGAGAGAAACGCGCGGCAACTCCAGCGGTTCTTCTCCTTCACCCACCTGATAACACTTCGGGAAGGGGCCTTGGTACCGTCGAAGAAGCCTGAGGCCTCCGGTAATGCGGGAGCCAATACGTGGCCAGTAACGCAGGTAGCGAACCATGATTTCCCAAGGCACGTCGTCATAAACTTCCTTCCATCTCTCAGCTGGTCTCCACTGGACAGGCGCTTTGGCCAATTTTTCGCAAGCGGTTTTGATCAAGATTGGGGAGAGCTCGCCTCTGAAGAAACACTCTCCTCGTTCGATCGGGGCGAAATGCATTGCTCTGGACGGCTACTGTTCAGTCACAAGCACGCACGGCTTCAAACCACATGTGCTAGTTTGTGCGGCTTCCGGGTTGTGGCACTCGAAATGATTGTCCATGTGCTTGCACGTGACAAATTCCACATGTGTGAAAATGCGAACATGCTTTCGCAATCCGTCTTCCCCAAGCAGAAACACACAGTCTCTCGGACGCATTCCAATCTAGCAGGACCCGCTGCCATCAATGCAAGCACACAGACAGACACACAACTTTTCTTTGCAGCGCAGGATGAATCCTCTAGTTGTTGCCAGGCCTCCTGGTCGGGCCACAACAGGGCCTATGGTCAATGACGTGTTGTCTGGCCTGCGCTTCGGTCATCTTGGAAGCCACACGTCCCCAGTGATAGGGTACGAGGTGGCTCCACTCGCCTTCAATGCCAGACACACATGGGTTCATGTAATGTGACACAACACACAGCAGATCAGGCAACCACATCGAAGCTATAACAAATGTTCCGAATCTTTCCAAGAGACCGCCGTCTGTCACACGAACTCGGAGAAACCATTTTGCTTTGTCAGGCCACCAGGATTCGGGTCGTACTTCATCTCACCAGCGATCTTGGGACACTCCGGGCATTGAACAGGTGTCCATACCCCTTGGTAGTCAACACGGTTCGGCCGCCGCTGATGTTGGGGGCCACGGACTGCAACCTCCCGTGGCTCGAGTGCTGGGATAGGCACTGCAGGCACCTCCGGCATCTCAGCAGGAGGGGCTGGCACTCTGCCTTCCTCGGGCTCCACGTGATCATCAGGCTCTGGGACAGGGATTGCAGCAGGCACCTCCGGCATCTCAGCAGGAGGGGCTGGCACTCTGCCTTCCGCGGCCTCCACGTGATTATCAGGCTCCGGCTCCACCGGCACCTCAGCAGGAGGTGCTGGCACTCTGCCTTCTGCTCCCTCTTGACCACTTTCATCAGGAGGCGCGGGTTGCTTCCTGGTCAACATACGTGGGCGACAAATCTTTCTCTTGGCTTTCCGTTTGGCCTGTGGCTTGGCCTTTGCTTTGGTCTTTGCTTTGGCCTTGCCCTTTGCCTTGGCCTTTGCTTGCTGCGTCTTGATGGCCTGCCAGGTTTGATGCACCCTTTTGATTCTGCGTTTTCTGACTGCGTCTGAGACCATTTTAAATTCCTGTTTGTCCTCAGCAAGCAGGTCGTCAAGAACCAGCTCATCAACAAAGTCCCCCATGATAATGTCATCCTCATCCTCATCCTCTGTTGAATCTTTGGCTGTCGAATACATAGCCTCAATTTTGCGCATGAAATCCTCATCTTCCGGAAGGTGATGAGAAGCGATCAGGCTCATGAGCTTTGGACGGCGCATTCGTTGCAGCTCCTTTCGCTTTTTTTCGTCTACGTTTCCAGTCTGGGAGATCACATGCTCGGCGAGATTCTGGCAGTCTGCGAGAGTCCGACATGCTTGTGACATTTCCCTCAGTCGAGTCAGCAAAAACAAGCACAGCAAAACTTATATAAGTTTATTGTACTATTTACTGTATGGGTCGACAGTTGACAGAATCCTAAATGAAAACATGTCACTTGGGATGCTGCAACATATAGGATAGAAGTGACACTGAGCTTGTAGCACAACGACGGAGGCAAATGAAGCCATTCCAGAAGACTGCCTCTGTTTCGATGACTTCCCAATACTGGGGCTCATACAAATGAATCCAGCAGGCCTTGACGCTGGAACCATCCGGGCACTCTGCCTTCAAAACAAAATATATCTCTCCTGTCGACTGGTCCTCATGCTGGACCACTGGCCACATGAGAGCAGCCCAGGTTTTTGCCCCAAGAGAGAGATAGCATGTCAAATCCAAGACATGGTTCAAGATCTTCAAAGGGGCTGCAAGGCTGCTAAACTTCCCAGCACGCAAGGGAACATGCTGAGATGCCAGTCTTGCATCATTGTAGTGAATTAGCCATGACCACGCAGCTGATGCTCGTTCGAGTGTCTCTTCTGACAGGGTGTTCCATGTCTTGTCGCCGACAATCTCGGTATACTGTGACGGCAGCTTGTGGACACATCCTCTGAAGCACAACTTTTGGCGCTTCCTGTCCACATTCCAAAACTCCCTTTCAAAATATTCCCGTTTGACTTTTGCCGGATGCCTGATTGAACGGCTTTCAAAGACGTTTGAATTCTCGATCACAGTTTGAATCGTGGAGTATGTTTGCTTGCGGGTTTTGTTCAACAAAGAATCATTACGAATCTTGTTGTGCACATCTTCCACAATCTTGTTGTCTGGCAGCGTCTGCACCAGAACACTCAGCAGGTGGGTTGCAGGGCATGCTGGTACCGATATTGTTACAGTCCTTTGAGCTGGCACTCTGCCCTCTTGCCCGTCTAACAAAATGTCACCAACTCCGGCACCGTCATCTGCTTCTTCAGGCACAGAATCCTCCATCTCCCCGTCCTGCTCTGTGTCAACATCATCCACGACAATGTCTTCTGACCCCGGAGGCGCCACTTCATATCCCTGTGCCTCCAATGTGTCCAGAAAAAGTCTCGAAGGATGGCTGATTCCAACTTGCAGGTCTGTGAAGAGTTGCCGGGCATGAACACTTGGAGTGGACCGTGCCAATGTCGACTCCAACCTCAAGAGTGATGTGTGATGGCCCTTTGCCTTCAAAGCCGTGATCGTCCGAATTTCTGCATCAGGTGACAGCAATCCCGCATAGGCATCTGGTGGAAGTGAAAAAAGACTGCAAGTCCAGACCCTGTTCATCAGCAAATGCAAGCTCAACATCATGATTTTTTCTGCGGGCTCGTGTAAATCAGTATCCAGATGCTCCTTCCACAACTCGGTCTTCTGCAGGTTGGAGACAATCTGCAACAAATGTTTGTCTGCTTTCCAGGCATCATTCACTGTCATCAACTCGGCATAACCTCGACCATCCTGCGGCGATTTAACGTTTTTTACTTGTTTCCCATACCATGTCCACAACGGTTCGGTCACTTTGTACAATATCTTGGAGTGATCGAAAAGGTCTTCTGTCATGAGATAGTATGCCAACTTGAAGCCCCCCATGCTGGCTTTCAACAAGCTGAGTTCTTTCCGTGGATCAGTGGCACGACCAGCCTGTGACAGCTTTTGCAAATCACCCAGTGCATCTTCCTGCCTCTCACCATTGTCAGAGTCCGGCACTCTGCCTTCGGACTCTGGCACTCTGCCTTCGAAGAGCTCCTTGCCCGATTGTGTATTCGCCGAGTTGGAATACAGGCTGAGTCTTTCCCTTGAGCAAGGGCTGAAAGATTGATCTTCACCGAAATGATCAGCCAGCAGCATTTTGAGGACATGAAACTCATGAAGTTGCTCACAACATAGCTGGTTCCAGCTGAACCATCTGGAGGATTTCACCAAGCTGCCCTTCTTCATGAAGGATTCGACATTTGCAAGCATATGTTCAATCTCATGCTCGTCACCGGATAGCTGCCTGTCTAAGTCATAGGCAATCTTATCTCGAAAAGCGTCCCACAACAAGCTTCTGCTCGGTGATGTGCAGGAAACAAAACTCGCCAGCATTTCCTTCTTCTGCTGGTAGAAACCACCACTTCCAAAGGGTTTATAATTCAGGGCAAAGATGTAAGAGGAGTGAAGTTGTGCTTTCAGGAAGAGTCCTTTGAGGCATCTCGACATGCTGTTTTTGAAATCTCGAATGGCCCTGTGAATCTTGTCACATTTCACATGAATCATGTTTTCACGCATAGCATAGGCCATGCCAGCAAGTCCGATGCTGCCCTGGTCAAGGCCCAAGACCAGCAGTGGAATGTTCAGCCACCACTTCTCTGACTCTGGCAAGACGGGGAGCACATTTGTGATCTCTCCATCCTCAGACATTGTCTTCAGAAAGGAGACATGAGGAAAAGCTGGTGGCACTCTGCCTTCTGGCACTCTGCCTTCTGGCACTCTGCCTTCAGCCGGATCCGGATTGTCCCTCAACCACTGAAAACAGCGGTCAATGTCATTGTCTTCTTTTCCAACTTGGAAAACCACCCTGCTTTCATATCTTTTCACAGGCCTCTGCCCAAGAGAGGGGGCGATCTTGAAAGAGCCCAAATCCATTCGCCCTCTGTGCAAAATCCAGATTTGGTGACTGATCGCTTGAAGCTGCCTGAATGCAGCAATCCTTTCCAGCTTCTTTCGCTTTGATATGTGAAGAAGCAGGTCGTCGTCAAACCGGTCTTGTGGAGAAACTTGTCCAGTCTTCATCACTTGCATGGGTGCAAACACTGCAGCAGAAATCTCATTCGCCCAAGCCACTGTCACAAGACAATCGCTGGTGCTGTGAGTAGACCCATCGGCGATGAAGTTGATTTGTCGACAGTGCTGCATAGCAGTGATAGCTCTCTCCTGGTACAACCGATTGGTTCGAAGCTGCCACTCGTCACAGCTGGACTCAGGCACACCTGAGCTGGCAAGTCAAAGAGCGATTCGTTCACTTCAATCGTTGAGATACAAGTACAACTTGGACTTCAACACCATGCGCAAGCAACACCATTCTTCGGCCTCCCATGGAAGAGTCCGGGTCACCCGGGCTTCGTCATTTTCGGGAGGGGCCACCTGGCACGTTAGCGCATGTGTCCAGATGTCATGGTCGGATGCCCGCCGACCGTTGGCCCCAACCCCCCCCTAGACTGCACGACCCTGGGGCCCTTTCCCTGGCTCCACACCCGGCCAACAGTGTGTCGGTAGCTGCCAAATTGGCGGGCATGCAGCTGCCGCTTGGTAGAGCAACACACACCAAACCCCATTCTGAACATGTTGGCACTCTGCCTTCGACAAACACAACCGAACAGCAAGCCAAGCAAGGTTCTCTGCTCAATAACACAACCATGTCCCAAGAACGGACGGCGTCCCTTCTTTGTTCGGAACCTGGAAGTCTGGCCCGGACAACACGATCCGAGGTCGCAGAAAATCCAGCTAGGTAAGGCAACCTTGAGGAGGTTCGACTGACACTCTAATTACTGTACTTCTGCTCGATATTTGGCCTCCCATGTTGCAAAGGGGGACACTCGGGTGCCGAGCTCGGACCCAGCCAGCACGTTAGCCCATGTGTCTGGCTGTCATCACCAGGTGTCCGCTCTGGTGGTTGGCCCCAAGTCCTCGTTCGGTTCCGTCTTCCACGGTCCCCCAAAGCGACCCCATGCCCGGCCATCGGCATGCAAGCGCGGCTGGTGAATCAAAACTGGACACACCGCGACTTGTTGGTAAGGTCCGTGTGACAACCCATGCCCGGCCATCGGCATGCAAGCGCGGCTGGTGAATCAAAAGTGGACACACCGCGACTTGTTGGTAAGGTTGGTGTGACAAAGAATTCACTATAATCTTAAACAACTGGCTAACAAAACAACATTCTACTATGAATGAGACGGAGGAACACACCAGCTCAACAACACAGCCATGTCCCAAGAACGGCCTCCCTTCTTTGTCCGGTATTGCTTCCGGTGACTTGCATGACTGCTTCGATGTCACCAGGTCACAGCCCCAGCCGGCGCATTAGCCCATGTGCCCGGCTGTCATCTACCCCCTGCCCCTGGGATAGGTTGGCCTCAAGGCTGTGACACAGGCAAACCGAACGCCTCACACATGGCCAATGGTGTGGGGAGCAACCCTGGTGGGGCAGGGGTTTACTCCTTAGGTAAGGCAACACCGAAGAGGTTCGACTGGCACTCTGCCTCGGCACTCTGCCTCTGTCGTCGATCCAAGAGAACAGAAAGCATGTGCTCAGCAGAAAGAGATATAGCCTAATCAGGGGTTAGCGGCCTCCCCCATTTGCTGAAATCCACCCCACTCGGCCAAGGTGGGTCGCCATGCTCACAGGGAATGAATTAAGATGACAGCGCTGTGCCGGATCCCGTCGCAGCTGTTGCTCAGCAGGCCATTTGGCACACCTGCGATGTAACAGATCCCGGAGACTTGGTTTGCTTCGGCGTAAACATCGCCCGCAACGCGCCGATAGAAACAAACCAGGCACAGGCCGAAATCACCCTGTGAGTAGCAGGCTCTAGGCACAGCTGGCGGCTGGGGTAGTGGAAACTTACAGCAGGCTGCTACACTGCCACTACAGGCCATGCCAAACGATCAACGATAGACCTGATCCCAGGGCCACTTGCGCGCAAAAGTGAGCACAGGCAAGAACTGAAGAAGGCACTATCTCACCCTTCTCTTTACAACACAACTCAAGCGGCCTCCCTTTTAGGATCTCACCGGGGGGGGAAGGACACACCCGCCCCCCATTTAAGCCACCCCCAGCAGGCGCATTAGCGCATCGCCCTGCTGTCATACCCCTCGGGCTGTAGGGGAGTTGGCCCCAAGGGTGGCCGCCACGAGGCCACGCAGGCGTCAGTGGCCAAGCTTTCAGCTCCGGATGGATCGCTGCCCCCAACACGGCCAACAAGATGGAACCTGGCAGGTCTCTAGGGCCCCCTCGGCCAGCCCGCTGCTCAGGTTTAGGTCGGGCAAGCGAATCGACAAGGACGTTTATGATCAAAAGCAAGCACAGCAAACCACTAAACCCTACTAAACCCTGAGAAGTTTTACTGGCACTCTGCCTTTGGCACTCTGCCTTTCAAAAAATTGATCACAACCTGACGTAATTGCTATAATACTCGATTCGGCCTCCCAAGTTGCAGAGGAGGACACTCGGGTGCCGACCTCGGACCCAGCCAGCACGTTAGCCCATGTCACACCGGGCCTCCCCTCCGAACCGCCCGAGCGATGCTCACGCAGAGACTAAGGAGCTCCCAGCCGGCACGTTAGCCCATGTGTCCGACTGTCATACAGAGAGCACAGAGCTCTCTGCGTTGGCCTCAAGAGCTCGAAAAACTCGATGCAGCGGCCCCCCAGCACCCGGCCAGCGGTGCTGCAGCACACAACTCGAACTGAATCTCGAAAGAAGCGTTCGGCGGAAGTGCACCGTGGGTAAGGGCAGGAGACTTGTAAGCTGCCCTGCACTACGTTCTTCCCTCAGAGCCCTGTGCGAGACACAGCGAGTCCTGGGTAGCGGCCACACTCCACATGCCGGCAAGCGAATCGACAAGGATTTTCTGATCAACAGCAAGCGCAGCAAACCACTAAACCCTACTAAACCCTTAGAAGTTTTACTGGCACTCTGCCTTTGGCACTCTGCCTTTCACAAATATGATCACAACCTGAGTTAATTAATTACTGTACTACTGCTCGATATTTGGCCTCCCATGTTGCAAAGGGGGACACTCGGGTGCCGACCTCGGACCCAGCCAGCACATTAGCCCATGTGCCTGGCTGTCATCACCAGGTGTCCGCTCTGGTGGTTGGCCACAGGCCTCTGCCAACGCCATCGGCGCGACGACCCTCAGTCCCTGAGGGCGTTGCGCAGATGGCCCTGGCAGAGGTCACAAGTCCTCGGTTCCGTCTTCCTTCCATGGTCCCCCAAAGCGACCCCATGCCCGGCCATCGGCATGCAAGCGCGGCTGGTGAATCAAAACTGGACACACCGCGACTTGTTGGTAAGGTCGGTGTGACAAAGACTTCACTATAATCTTAAACAGCTGGTTAACAAAACAACATTCTACTCCATATCAAATCACCAAGGAACCATGCAGGTCGCTGCGTTCGTCCTGGTTCTTGAGAATGAGGGCTTGTCGCAAAGAGGTCCCACTTTTTGCAGCGCCCTCTAGCAACTTCCAGATGCTTTTGATGTCCACAGTCTTTTTCAATGGAACACGCTTGCCCAGAAGTGCCCTGCGAGACGTCACAGGCACACCAGCATCATGTACACTCAAGTAGTGCCCAATGACATACACCTGGAGGCCGGCTGACAATGTCTCGGACAGACACTCATGTATGTGCATGAAGGCATTCACGACTGTCTTGGCAAATCCATGAGCCTGCCCCGACGGGTGAAGCGCTCTGTGTTTTTTTGCCATGGTTGCAAAGGCGATGATGTCGTAGATGCTAGTTTCAACCTCCTCCCAATCTCGTGGCACTCTTCCTTCAGATTCATCTCGGAGAGATGAAGACAGCGTCCTTGCATTGAACATAGATTCCCAAAGCTGCCGCAAAGATCGGGACGTGTTGCCTGCCAGCGACTTCATCATCCAAGCGGCAAAGCCTGACACCAACCCAGCTGATTGAAGAAACCATGACACTCTGCCTTAATCCAACTGCATGACCAGAGGCTCATCACTGATAGTTTCACACACACGTACCATAGCATCATTCAGTTTTCTCTTGTACCATTCCCTGTGGGCGTCTGTCCTTGTGTCGAAGGATGCTTGCAACATGAATCGGGCCAAGGCTGTGGAAGATGCCACATCCTCCTGTACAGAATCAGGGTTTGGCACTCTGCCTTTTTGACTTTGCACATGTGACCCCCAGTTCGCAGCCAAGGGGGTCTTCCTGAGAAGATCACTGAAGAAGTTGTACCATTTGTGGTACTGTCGACGTTCTGAGCCGTTCCTGTTGCTATCATCGAAAAACAAGTCCAGACGCCACCACAGTTCGCCCTGTGAGAGCCAAGCTGCTCTCGCTGGCAGTTTTGCATCATTTTCCAAGTTAAGCAATTGCCCATCACGGAGCAATAGCATGACCCACAGTTTCAGAAGCATCACCGAAATCCTTCAAAGCAACACTGTACTTGAATCTTACTAAATACTGACACACACCTGCACTTGTGTAACAAGCCCCAGTTCACAACAGATTGAATTCTTAAGAAATCAACCCAAAGACTCACGATGACATGTCAGCAGCCACATCATGTCACTCGAACTTGAGACAGGAAACTATCGCAGATGGCACTGAACTGACACCCACATGGAATGATTAACACAGGCCACCGATGCCTGCAACTGGAGGTCGAGACACCAGCCAGGTCATTGCCACCTGCACGACAGCAGCATACGAACTGAGGCAATACCGACAAACACATCTGATCACGGAGTGACTGAAGCTCTCTACATTTTCATTGCACAGCTGCACCAGCTCGGATCACTCAGATCCTTCCACGAGGCGACGAGGATTTTCCTCGGCACCTCGTGGAGGGAACGGACGGGGTCCAGGGCTCAACCCAGTCCCAACATTGGAAAGCAGAATACCAACAAGACAGAATGTCGAAAGATGAAGCAAGCTCATTTAAATCTAGAGAATTATGGCACTCTGCCTTATTGGCACTCTGCCTTCAGCTACAATTCATGTTGGGACATCACTCATCATATGAAAGGCCACAGCCTTGCCGAACTCCGGGGTGTACTCCTCTGACACCTGAAGATCTTCAGGACGACCGGTGAACTTCTCACCATCTCGCTCAACGCAACCAGCACTTCCTCTGACATGGGAAGGATAGCTGCGCCGCATACCATTGATGTGCTGACAGTTGCTCCACAGTTGAAGCGGTTTCAGGATGGGCTGGCCGAAGGCACAACCATAGGTTTTGACCTTCATAGCCTGGATCATTCCCATGACACGATCGACGAGTGGAATGTCGAACAGCATGCTGGAGCAAGGCTGCTCGATCACAAACCGGTTGTCATTCAAAGCCGAGAGCAAAGTCAACAGCAGCGTCACATACATGAAACGATTGCCTTCTTGGCATGCCAGCGATCGCTCAGGTTCTCCCATCCAGTCATTGGCAATGGACCTTCCAGTACTGTATTTACAGAGTTGGACGAAGGAAGAGCATGGAGTTCCAAACCACACCAGCCCGTGTTTGTGTGTTTGACACACAGCATTGACAGCCAGGCGAAGTCCTCTCACAGAAAGAATATCATGATCTGTGCCGTACCTGATGTCCAAGGCTAGCCACTGCCAGCCAGCACGGAGCATCTCCCGACTGAGGTTGCCCTGCCCTGCAAAGATCTCCAGGAAGTGGAACCTGGCACTCTGCCTTATGTTCCGCTTCCAAGGACAAAAGTTGATGAGGAATCTCATCTGTTTCTTCCATGGCCACGAAGTCATGATGGGAAAAGTTTCTGATAACATTTGTTGCCAGATTGATATCATCCAGGAAAACCCACTGGCTTCAAGAATCAAATCATAGTTGCACTCAGGCAGAACTTCATAAGGACCTTCATTATGGAACTCCAGAAGCGACGGGTCAACTTCGCAAAGGCGCAGAACATCCTGTCCTCTCGAAATGGCCAAGAATCTCTTCTCCAGTTCGATGTTTGCATCAAACTGCCGCCGAATGTCTGCTAACAGTCTTCTTCTTGTTTCAGCCGGGTCATCTGCTGCTGCAGACATGGCACTCCGAATTGCACTGTGCATGGCACTCTGTCCTATCAGCAAGAAAGTGTAACACCTTAACCTCAAGGGTGTTCGAATTAACAACGTAATTGTGAACCAGCACATTCAGCAGTTGACACACTTGTGAGTCGATTGATCCATCACAACACAAGGATGAGACAGACATGATGCAATCACTCGTTAAAATTCACATGTGGCATAGTTGTTGCAGACCATGACTTCATGCTCAAGCAATCAAATACAGCACTGCCAGACCCTCACTCGATTCTCGTTTTTCTGGTACCGCACACAGCAGTCCATCCATCGTCCTCGACGATTCCGAGGCCACCGAGGTGGCAGACACAAGCATTCTTGGCACTCTGCTTCTGTAAAGTTTCCAAGCTGTCATTGAAAGACATCAACCTTAGGGCCACCAGAAATCTTCAGGTGGCTCACAGTCGGAGGGTGGTTCTGAGGAGATATACCCCGATCGACGACCACGAATGCGAAATCCTTTGCCTTCACCTGCAGAATCATACTGATTTGAGTCTGGGGACGACTGAGCTTCGTCCAGTGCGTCCATCTCCTCATTGTCTGACTCCTCACCTTCCTACACATCTGAGGGGGCTCCATCATCCGCTGAGCCGCGCTGACTCCAGTCCGGGTCTTCTTCTGAGATGTGCCCATAATCAATACCCAAACGACCCCGCCCTCCAAGCTCACCAAGACGAACATCTCGAACACCTTCCTCAATCACATCTGAGCCTGAGGCGTGAATCTCACCTTCGGCACGAGCTGGCCCAGTCAACCAGGCATCCGGGCGAGATTCCAAACGAAAAAACATTTGACCACGAACTCCACTTTCGAACTCATCTGGAACTCTGCCTTCCGGCACTCTGCCTTCTGGCACTCTGCCTTCAGTAGCTCCACTGTTGGCATTATTGTTAGGGCCAGGATAGCCATTTTCAGGCATCGGCCTTGGCGGCACTATTGGTGGCGGCAGGTTGTCTGGAGCATTGAAACACATGGCACAAATTCGCCGTCCCAACTGCCGACGTTGCATCTCTTCAGGGGTCAAGTTCTCAAGGGTGAACAGAACAATGCGGCCCTCCCTAACAGTAACCACATCCGGCTCGAAGTTGATCATGATCGGGGTCTCCATAATGTCCAACGCTTCTGCCACAGCTTGGGCAATCTCAAACTCATGTCGCGCAGGGGCGGGAGGTCTTGGGCCAGGTGGGTAAGGTGGCCGATTCACAGGCGTTGGTGGCGGCGGACCCATTTGTGGCCATGGCACTCTGCCTTCCGCCCCACCACCTTCTTCACCAATGCCATTCACACCGGTTGGCGGCACTCTACGAGGCCGTCGCTTCGGAGTCCTCACCCCGCCGATCCTCCCCGCTGCTGCCGGTTTGGCCTTCGGTTTCGGTGCCATGGTGCTTAACTTTAAATATCTTTGATCCAACAAGCTGCAAGCAACTATATGTGTTGGATAGTACGGACAGGTACTAGAAGTTGATTGTCATGTCCGTTTCAATACCACATGCAATAGGTTCCACTGGACGACACAAGCATTTATGCACATGATCATTAGATTAACACATATTTGAAGACAGAGTGCTATTAATAGATGATGTAGTTTAATGTTCGAAAGCAGTATGCCCAATAATAAGTGTATGCATATAATACATACATATATCTATATGTATGTATGTATGTTATACATATACCTAGGTCTATGTGTAAACTTACCACACACAGTAACGGTTTAGGGTTTAAAAGAGCTTCAGGGTTTTAGGTTTTAAGGAGGTCCATGGTTTAAAGGTACTTCAAGGCAGAGTGCCACCTAGTTTATGCTTAATCATAAGATGTTTTACTACTCGTAGGGATTTGGTTGGGTTAGCTGGACTGTGCCGATTCAATGGGATTCGATATTGTATAACTAGCTCCCAAGATTCAATAAGCTCCAACAAGACTTTTGGGAGGGGATGCTACATGTGTGCAATTGTCTGGTACAGGGTCGGTGTGCCTTCAAAACGTGATGGCCCGAACACTAAAATTCAATAAGATTTTTTCGGGTAGTCCACAATCCTGCAAATGTCTTCTAAGATTCAATAAGATTTTTTGGGCGAGCTGGAGGCTGTGTCCCTTGTAAAACCGATAAGATTCAATAAGATTCAATAAGATTCAATAAGATTCAATAAGATTCAATAAGATTCAATAAGATTTTTCGGGGTAGGCCACAATTGTACAAATGTCTTCTAAGATTCAATAAGATTCAATAAGATTTTTTGGGGCGATCTGGAGTCGTGTCCCTTTTAAAAATGATGGACCAATAAGATTCAATAAGATTCAATAAGATTCAATAAGATTCAATAAGATTCAATAAGATTTATCCGGGGCATGCCACAAGTGTCACAAATGTCTTCTAAGATTTTGCAGGGCCTGTGGGGCGGTATGGGGATGGTGTCCCTTCAAAGGCCATATGTTTTTTAAACACGGATGCACCCCATTGCAGACTTCCGTGGTCCTTTGTTTGGTCCCTCCCAACTGGTGTTCTAGGACAGGTTGGATCCTGCCTTTGGCGCGGATTTGTCCACAGGCATCTGCAGTATCCTTGTGAAATCGACAGACCGCGTGGGATTACAAAGAGACATACATTCCTGATGGCATAATGCAACACAAGGCAACACAATCATGTCAATACATAATGATCATGGAACACATGTTACAACCCATGGCACTCCGCCTTCAGAAACATGTCTGTGACAATGGCATTGCCACACCTCCAAAAGTAATAAGACTCGAGGCCACATCACCGACAACACATACACATGAGCCAGTTATTGTGG